>SJYA01002112.1:3269033-3377079 GCA_006410615.1 Neotragus moschatus | reverse complement strand
CTCATTCCAGATGTGGTGGGAAGTGAGGCGCGTCCCACTTGCCCTGTTGCAAGGACCCCCCCGCCCCCCCCCCCCCGGCTCCCTCACCCTTGCTCATGTACTCCGTGACAATGTAGATGGGCTCTTCAGACACCACGGCGTACAGTTGCACGAGCTTCTCATGCCTCAGTTTCTTCATGACCTGGGCCTCCTGCAGGAAGGCCTCCGGGGACATCGTACCAGGCTTCAGGGTTTTGATGGCCACCCTGGTGGTGCCGTTCCAGGTACCTGTGTGGACAGGCGTGCAGGTTGCCTCAGGGGAGGACCCCCATCCCCATCTCACAGGGATGCAGGATCTGCCTGTCTGGGTACCAATGTCAGCTCTGACCTCCCAGGCCAGGTGACAAGCCCAGCCAAGCCCCAGCCTCTTTCTGAGCCTCAGTGTCACCATCTGCAAAATGGGCAGGATGCTCCTCACAGGGCACACTCAAGAAACAGAAGCTGTTCTTAGGATGCTTATGATTAGAAATGTCCCCAAAGCAGCACATTCGTCAATTCAACTGCCCTCCTCAGGGGGTCATGTTCCTTCTGGGTAACACACCGAAAGGTGGCCTAGGTGTCCACAGATGGTGCGTGTGCACTGGTGAGGGCTGGGGGTGAGACAGAGCTGGCCTCAGATCAAGGCCACCAGAACAAGAAGCTGTCTCAAGCCACACTCACCAGAAAGTAATTAAAGCCTCCCACCAAGTACAAAGACTCAGAGGTCAGACTGGCAGGAGTTTGGCTCCCACCTCTGCCCACTGTCAGCAGTGAGGCCACAGGTGAGTCAGTGCCCCTCTAAACCTCGATTTTCTCATCTGGAAAATGGGGATGCTATAATATCCATCTATGGGGCTGCTAGGGCTGCTAAGCCCACTGTGAGCACACAGTTAACAGCTGCAGCCGTCATTTTATTATTATCTGGTAAACTAGATGTGTGTGATCAAACTGTGATGCCTCAGGGAAAGCTAAGTTTCAAACCAGTGTGTTTAATCCCAGTTTGGTCCCAGCCAGGCCTGAGGCTCCTTTGATGAGTGGCCTTGGCCCATGCCTCACCATCTCTGGGCCTCCATCTGCGGCTGGGGCTCAGGCCCATGTCTGCGGTCCTCCAGCACAGGCCCTCTGGAGATGTGTACCGGGCTCTTCTCTACGTAAGTCTGCCTGGATCATCCAGGGAGGAGCGAGAGCCTCCTCCACTGATTTCACCGCACAGGCAAGCCGGGAATGAGTTTTGCAGCCACCAGAATGGCTGGTGCTGTCTCCGTTTTGCTCAGACTCTCTCTCTCTTTTTTAAATATTTATTTATGCATTTGGCTGCGCTAAATCTTAGCTTTGGCACACAGGATCTTTGTTGAAGCGTGTGGACTCTTAGTTGTGGCTTGTGGGATCTAGTCCCCTGACTAAGGACTGAACCTGGGCTCCTGCACCGGGAGCATGGACTCGCAGCCCCTGGACTGCCAGGGAGTCCCATCAGGTCCTCTCTTTGTGCCTGTGCTTTGCACCTCCATCCCCTCTCCCCAGCTCGAAGCCAGCAGCTCCCCTTTCCTGACCTGGCCTGACCTCCAGCCTGTAGGCCTCTGTCCCTGCAATGAGCCTCCCAAGAAGCCCCTCTGCTCTCCTCCATCATCTCTTCCTCTGAAGGGAAGGAAGTGGAGGCAGTGATACACCGGAGCTCAGATGGAACCACCTTGAAAACCACATGCGGTCATCTCCCCACTGGACACGCAAGCTCACAACGACCAGGCCTCCCTCACAATGACCTCTGCAACCCGTGTCCGCAGAGACCAGTCAGCAGAAAGCCTGGGTTTTGTCAGGGCTGCACGGCATTTGTTTTCAAAGACAGTTTGGCCATTTCTCCAGAGTGAAACAGGAGATCGTTAACAGGCCAGGAGCACTCTAGACTCTGCACCTCCCAGAGCTCCATCTAGGAGCTGAGGCTTCTCTTCCCACGGCTGAAGTTAACGTGGCGACACGTGTGGGGCCAGCATTCTCTCAATCCCCCAGGGGGTCCAATTACCCCCAGCCCCATTTTACAGGTGGGAAGATCAAGGCTCAGAGGGAAGCCACCCGGCCCAGACCACAGGGCATGTCACTGGGGAATCACGATGCCCAGCACCAAGCAGTTCTTGGAAAATGGGTTCTACAGCAGCCGGAGGCATGGCTTGCTGGGGCCCTAGCTTGCTGCTGCCCACCACTGGAGGAGTTCCACATTGAGAGTAGGACCCACAGTTCACAGAAGTGATGAATTGTAGAAGCAAGTTTGGGGGACTCGTGGGGCCTGGAGCAGCCATATGGGACAGACATCTGCCTGGTTCTCAAGCAGGGACAAAGCAGGGGTGGGAGCGCCAGGGGCATGGCCTTACCCATCCACACCTCTCCGAAGCAGCCCTGGCCCAGCTTGACCTCCAGCCGCAGCGACTCCCGGGGGATCTCCCAGGCGTCCTTGGCCAGGCCTTGAGTCTGTGGCTTGGACGTGGGGCACACAGTGGTGAGGCGGTGGCAGAGGCCGTCAGCATGTTCTGAAGACAGAGACAGGGCAGTGGAGTTCAGGCCTGGCATCCGTGCAGGGTCGCCGTGTCCCACGGTGTGTGTGTGTGTGTGTAGACTCACACACTGCATGCACACAGGCTTTGGGGCCACAGTGGACACCCTCGAGGCCAGGCGTCCATACCTGTGTGTTTGCACTGCCCCCAACACAGGCCCACACTGCCTCGTGTATCTGCTTCCTGAGTCATTCATTCATTCATCTGACTTTAGGAGGGTGCCAGGGAGCCAGTGGAAGTCTGCCCTCATGGAGCTCCCAGTCCAAGGGGGCACCCAACTTTCCCATATCACCTCCCAGGACCACAAGTGTGACAGAGGAGAGCTGTACATGCAAGCAGGTGGGTTGGGTGGAATCCTGGGAGGCTTCCTGGAAGAGGTGGCACCTGGGCTTATATCTGCAGGAGGGTGAGTGGTCAGCTAGGGAACAGCCCTCTGGGCAGAGGGCACACTGCCTCATGCATGTGCAAAGGCCCTGAGGGAGGAACAAGCCAGTGGGTTGGAGGAGCCGAAAGGAGGCCGAGGCGGGTGGGGAGGGCTGCCAAGGAGTGAGTAGGGGAAGGAGGGCCCCAGGTAAGGCATGGGGGCCAGTTGGGTTTAGACCACCCAAAACCTGAGGCCACATGGGGGTCTTCCTCCTAAAATTCCAAGGTAACCCCTGGAGCGTTTTGATCTGGGGGAACCGGGTTCAGAATAAATACAGCGGTGGCCAAAGGGATGGAGGTGGACAGTGCCAGATCCTTGAGGGGTCAGGAGGCTCAGCTGACAGAGGAAAAGGGGCTGGCGCTCTCAGGAAAGGCCACACGTGAAAGGCTGTGGCCACATGCCAGACACCCAGGTGCCCACAGGACTGTTCACGTGGGAGCACACAGGCCATGACATCACTGGAGTCCACCCAGGCAGCCCTGGACATCCAGACGGACTGGCCACAGCCGTGCACACATGGCCTAACCCGCGCCCACAACCTGCGCCTGTGAGCTCCCCGCCTGCCACTCGCTCTCCCCTTCTCTGCTGCCATCGATCTAGCCACCCCTTCCTTGTCTCCCAGTAACCGGTTCTAACCGGTCCTGAGGCTGCAGGGACAAATGACACCAGTCTATGCCCCCCTCCTTCCCGGCTCACTTCTCCAGGCAGCTCCTTCCTCATCAGGCAGCTTCAGAGGAGGTGAAATAGGATGGAGGGGTGGGAGGGGGCGGGGAGGGCAGAGGGAAACCAGGGAGGAGGGCATGAGAGGAGGGGAGTGGGAAAAGGGCACAGGAGGAGGGGAGTGGGAGGAGGGAGCAAAGGGGAAAGGAAGAAGGGGGAGGGGAACAGGAGCTTTCATCCTCAGGGTGACAGGAGTCCTGGGCCTGGTTGGCTCCAAAGCCCCCAGCTCAGGGTCTGCAGTACGGATGGAGACGGCCACCCCCAGCCCCTCCCGGGGCCTCCTCTGCCCTGCGCCCAGCTGGCACTCACTGGAGTAGTAGGCCACCAGCTGCTGCAGGCTGCTGAACTGGGTGCGGGAGGTGATGTAGAAGCCGCCGCTGTCCAGCTTGCGAATCTTGTAGTGTTTCACGTTGAGGCCCTTGGCGTTGTCGAAGTCGGACACCGAGAGGCAGTAGGCGCCTGCAGGACAGGCCGGGGAGGGCCGTGACCACCACGCCAGCTCGCCCAGGGCCGCGGCGCTGAGCACACCCACCTGACACGGGACGGAAGGCAGGCACAGACGGAGCCAGGTCTGGTCCAGCCTGTCTCTGAGCACCCAGCCCCTGGGCGGCCGCTGGGGCAGTCAAGTGACAAAGGGCACCTGACTCAAGAATCTTTCCATGCATCTTTGACCTGTGAAGCCCAGATATGCATCCCAGCTCTGTGACCTAAGCAAGTGACTTGCCCTCTCTGGGCCTCCATGTCCTCCTCTGCACAAGCAGGCTACTCCCAAGGCAGCTGGGCAGATTCAGTGAGACCACATACAAGAAGGTCAGGTACACAACAGGTGCTCAGGAAATGTTTGTGGGGAGCCTCACAGGAACAGCCCCAGGTAGCTGTGTGTCCCTGGCCTAACTGCCTCTCCTCGCTGGGTCTGCCCACTGGAGTGGTGTCCAGGCCCCACCCCTCCCTGAAGACTCCAGGCTTAGGCAGGAGCTCGTGGTTGGCTAAGGCCAGGCTGCCCTGCACAGGAGACGACATACTGGGCATGGCCCGAAGGCCACCAAGGCTCAGCTGGGCCAGTCCGGGTGGCCCTTCCCTGTTGCCCTGGAGCCTAGAAAATTTTGGGCTCGAAAAGTTTCCTTCTGCCCAATAGGCCTGTTAACCTGAGCCCAAGAGATGCTTGGGGTGGCATCACGGAAAAAGGCTGAGCCCTTGAGGTGAGGGAGAAGGCTTCAGTGGCCAGAGAAAGCCCTTCTAAGTAAACAGCATACAGGCATCATTCTAGAAGCCCAGGACCTTCAGCCCCCACAACCTCTGGACAACCCTCAGGTGGGGTTTACAATATCCAGTGTCAAAAAGGGAAAATGTACCTCCCTGCCATTGATCCTGGCTTTTTCTCCAGCTGGGGATTCTTCCCATCCCACTCCATATACCAAACTCCTATTCATTCCTCAATACCCAGCTCAAATAACCCACAAAAGGTTCAGTTTCCAGTAGAAGCACTCATACCTTTCGTGGTCTCGCTTTCTCGCACTAGGAAGGTCCCTCTTGGGTTCTCTGCGTTGAGCAGTAACCTCTCTGACTCCCGTCTGGTGATCTTGCCAAAGTACCACCTGGGGTGGGAAGGAGGGGGATGGTGCTGGTGGTCCAGGATTCCACCCACCCACCATGCCTCTTCCTGGGATGTGGCTGGGGCAGCCAGTCCCCTCACTCTAGCTCAGGAGAGAAGCTCTGAACCTGCAGTGATGACGGTGAGCAAGCAGGAGGCCAGAGTCAATACTCACTCTTCAGCCTGGATGGAGTCAGAGGGCGCCACATAGTTGCTGGGGATGTAGCCCGTTTGTCCTGTGCTGAGCGAGTGGGCCAGCCACCAGTCTCCCTCTCTGAGCAGGGGGAGAGGGAGGGAGCAAAGGAGAAGGAAACCATCAGCAATGGGCCCCGGGGCGTGCGGTCTTCAGAGGTGCTGTGCTGGGGGCTCGCGAGGCTGAGTGAGGTGCAGGGAACAAGGAGATCAGGCCACTCACCCCTTGCCAAGCTGAGCTGGCCCAGGACTCCCCACCTCCCTACCCCAGAAGCCTCCTGGCCAAAGCTGACTCAGACGATGAGGCCCGAACTCACAAGGGCAGAGTCCTGAGACGGGAAGTGATTGGCTGCCCTGCAGATACCCCAAGCTGTCTCAAGATGCCAAGAGCCTGCCTTGGGATTTAGGGAGGGAGCTCCCTGTCTCTGGGGGGCAAGCAAGTTGTAACAGGAGAAGCTTCCTGCCTGAGACGGATGGCAAATCAGACCTTCAAAACCTCCCCAAGCTCTGAAATTTGGAAGCCCAAGCTTGGGAACTGGCGAGACCTGAGTGGAGGCAAAGGGTGGTCCTTTAGGGGCGTGATGACAATCCAGGCGCTCTCTGCAGAGCTGCCACTGCAGCTGGAGCAATGCTTGCCTTTGTCACAAATCACGGGTCACACCCACCAGACTCCTTGATTGAAAACTACAGGCCTCCTCCTGCAGCCTACTCAGCTATGGGGAAACTGAGGCCAGAGGGGGCTGGGACTTGCCCAAAGTCACACAGCGAGTCATGTCAGAGGGAGCTGAAGTGGCAGAGCCCCAGTGCCCAGGGCCCTTCTACACTGATTTCCCCATGAGGCAGGGAGTGTGATGGGGACAAGGTGATGGGGCAGGAGAAGCCCTCAGCAGGGTGGGTCCCCTGGGTGTGGGGAGGAGCGGGGAAGGGGCAGAAGTACCTTTGCAGCCATCTGAATGTGAACCAGGTCTGGCTGGAGCGGGGGTCCAGAGACACAGAGGAGGGAGGAGAAAGCGAGAGCCCAACAGGAAAGAAGAGGCAGAGATGGGGGTGGTGAGAGAGAGAGAAAGGCAGAAAGAGCGAGGGAGAGAGCGGAGTGCCAGGCGGTGCTGGGGATGGGGGAGGAGGGACAAGGCGGCAGCCACAGGGGCCTTGCATCCAAAGCAATCAATGGAGGCAGGGAGAGGGTCGACGGGGAGGGAAGGGAGGCCGATGGGAAGGGCTGCCTGGGAAATAGGGCCCAGCCCCCTCCAATTCCCACTGTACAGATGGGAAGACTGAGGCTAGAGACACAAGGGCCTCTGCTCAAGGTCACACAGCCAGGCCCAGGCTCCTAACTCCCAGATGAGGAGGAATCATTCCCTATGGGGAGCTATAAAGCATGATACCTTGCTGAGCTTCTCACCCCAAGGCTGCCTTTGACCTCATCACAACCCTGAAAAGACACACAGCCCATGGGTGTGCTCCCTGCTGCCCATGATCGGGATCCAAAGAGAAAAAGGCCCTTGCCCACAGCCACAGTCTGGACCTGAACCTGGATCCCTGGCTCCGGGTTCTTCTGAGCTGCCCCTCCTATGCTCTTCAGCCCATTTTAAAGATGGAGAAGTTGAGGCCAGGAGAGAGTGGAGCTGGGGGAGCTCTCTGAGAACAGATGAGTACAGGTAAGCATCCCAAAGTCAGCCAGGTGAGCCCAGGCTCGACCAGAGTGTTTGAGTCCCTTCTGGATGGAGTGAGGTTGGCGCTGTGTGGGCTGACTCAGCTATACAATCATTGCACGTGTGCACACTCAGGCGGGGGCACAGGCTCACATGGGAATCTTGGCAGGAGAAGGAGGGCCCCAGAGTAAGGTGGCGATGCCCCCCTCAAGGCTAGAAGCCTGGAGGTGCCCAGGACCTCCATCTACCTCTCTGTGTGTACCCACAGTGGATGGGGGCGCCCACACTGTCTGTCCTATTTGGCCCTCAAGACCACCCTGCAAAAAAGGCAGGCCTCAGGCCCTAGATGAAGAAAAGGTGACTCAGAGATGTCTAGGGGCCAGCCCAAGGACACACAACACCCAGGAGGGAATAACCCAACACTTTCTTTGTAGAGTTGGTGAAAATGAGCCACAGAATGGGGTAGAGATTTCCCCAAAGCTAGCAGAGATCTTCTAGCCCGAAGCCTTCATTTCACCAAGGGGGAAACTAAGGCACAGAGAAGGGCGATGATTTACCCAAAGACACACAGCGAAACAGCAGAGCAAGGGTGAGAACCAGGGCCCCTGTGTGCCCACAAACAGTCTTGGCTGGCCCCCTGGACCCCTGTGCCCTCCCCAGGCCCCTCAGACTTAGAGACCCTCAGGGAAACCAGGGGAAGATAGGGGAGGAGGCAGCCGGGCTGGAGGCAGGGGACTGAGCCAAGGTCTAGGTCAGAGACTACGAAACGCGGCTGACTGACAAAGCAGTTTGCAAGCTGGCTGGCCTTGGGAAAGGCCCCCCACTCACAATGGAAGGCCGGCAGCGGCTGTGCCCAGAGGCTGGCCAAGTATGGCCCCAGAAGCAGGGGTTCAGCGCTGCTGACATTACCCAGACTGGGCCAGCTGAGCCTCCAGCTCCCCGACACCAGCCCATGTGTGCGTTTGGGCTCCCAGTCCAATTTGGGGGTTTTATTTCACAGGGACAGGGATGGAGGTGTGCTGAAAGCTCACTAAGGATCCAAGGTCCAGCTTCAGCCTGGCCCCGGCTTGAGAGGTTTCGGAGAGCCTGAGCGCCAGAGTCCAAGCATCCCGGCGCCAGCCCAGCTCAGCACTTGCAGGCATGACCTTGGCCCTACCTAGATTTCCTCATCTGCAGGATGGGGACACTCATGCCTCCCTCCGAGGATGTAAAATCCCAGCACTATGCCTGGCACACAGTAGGTGCTCAATGTGCATGAGCTGATAGTATCTTGATTTGGCTAAAAAAGAAAAAAAATGAAATCCGCATCTCTATGGTATCCCTCCCCACTCTCAACACGGCTTTAAAAACCAGCACGCAGCTCAGTTCCAGTCGATAAGGATTTGCTGTGTGACTTTGGGCAAGTTCCTTACCCTCTCAGCACCTCTATAAAAAGGAGATAATAGTCACAAAATCTCCCTTGCAGGCAAAGTGTGTAAATCAGTCAGCATCAAGCCAAGAAGTGGATTACTGTGATTATCATCTGAGCCTCAGTGTGCCCACCTGTGAAATGGAAATAACAAGCCCCATCTTCCGCTGCCAATGGTCTGGAAGGTTCAAACCTGCCTCAGGTGGCTGTAAGCTGGCTCTGCGGAGCGCCAGGGACTGCCCTCACAATGAGGGTCCCCATAGCTTCCCAGATCAGTCCGATCTGGTGTGGACTCTGATCTGAGCTCAGAAGTCATGGTGGTGTTAACCTAACATGTTGAGCATATTCACTGCATCTCATACCTTTCCTGGGGCCTGGGTCCCATCAGACAGGCAGGAAGAAGGGAAGGAAGGGAATCACACATTCCCTGCCTGACCCCTCACCTTCACTCATGTGGCCAGAGAAGAAAATACTGGACCAGGAGCCCCCAAACTACGATTTTACACCCCAAGTGCTATCACTAGCTGTGTGACTTCAGGCTACTGACCTCACCTCTCTGAGCCTCAGGATCCTCTTTTTAAGAGCCTAATCCTTGTGGCTAATTCAGGCAGGCATGTGGATTGGGAGGGTGGCAGCTTTGGAACCTGGGGAATTAGGGCAGCTTGCATCGTTCTATTTAACCCATTTGGGCTGTTGGGACTGACCAGAGAAGCGATTTGGAGCTTGCAGGTGAGCCAGGGCAGCTGGACACAGCTCAGTCAGTCAAGTTTCCGAGCCCTGAGGCCTGGACCCCTGCTTGGTCCTTGGGGAGAGAGCAGGGTGAGGCCGAGGCAGATCGTGTGAGGAGGGCAGGAAGGGGTCCCTCACCCCGGGAAAGGGGGCAGAGGTTAGTGCCTGCTGGAGAAGCTGCTGGAATAATCTAGGTGGGAGGAAACGGCAGTTTGGGAAGCACCCCAAAGTCAGACCCGAGGGGCTCTGGCTCCTAGAGAACCAGGACAGGGACTTAGGGCAGTCACCCCTCAGAGGGGCTTCCTCCAACCCAAGGCCACACAGCACCCAAGCTCTAGGTCCAGGACCACGTGGCATGGAGATCCAGGGAGCAGGGTCTCCAGGCAGCTACTGTGAGGACTCCAGCCCAGCCAGCCCTGGCCCAGCCCCAGCAGGCTCGGCCGTAAGCTCTCCCTCCCCGACTCCCAGCTCAGCCACAGGCTAGACTCAGAAAGTCCCTCACTCTCGCAGGGTGCGGGGTGGGTGCGGGGAGCTTACAATAATGGGGCTTAAGCAATGATGGTAGGACATGCGGGGCGGTCCCGGGGTGAGGTATGAAACCTCACGCCTGGGCAGCCGATCTTCCACTAAGGGAAGCAGGACGGGCTCCTCCCCTGCCCATCCCCAACCCTGCTGCCCCTCCCCTTCCTCTAATGCCAGCTCCCCTCAACTGCACCATCACCCGACTTCTAAGGCAGAGGAGCAGCTGAGCACTGTGATATGAGGAAGGGCTCCCATCCACCCCCACCTTCCAACTGGGGCGCCTCACTCCCCGTGGGCTTCCCATGGACAGGCCTCCATCACCCCCGGCCCTCCTGGCAGCCGCCAGCCCATCTTGGAAGACAGGAAGGAGGAAAGGGAGGGGCTGGCAAAGGACGAGGGAAAGGCAGGACCAAAGTTTCCAGAGCGCTCCTCTGGCCGCACCTTTGCTCCAGCTGTGAGCCCCCTGAGAAGCCCTTGCCATCACTGCCAGTTGAGATCTCCCCAGCACTTCAAAGTCTCCTCCAGCCTGAGGTACCATCCCGCCCAGCTCGGGCCCCTCCCTCCTCCCAGCTCCTCTGCACCTGCACAGAGCCCCTCCTCCAAGGGCTCAGGCTCATGCCTACCTCCCACGCCCCCCTACCCAGCTCTGCCACTACTAGCTGTGTGACCTTGAGAAAGTCATTTCACCCCTCTGGGCCTCAGTTTCCTCATCTGTAAAATGGAGCCAATAAACATTTCCTTTCCCAGGGCTATGGTGCCTTTTAAATAAAACAACGCAACTGAAGCAGTCAGCGTGAGCACAGGCCCACAAGCAGGGCACAAGAAATGGTGTGCCAGTACCACCTGGGTACCCCCAGTGGGGTGAGGAACAAGGGGTGATGGGGGGCCCCAAAATGTGGCAGGCACAAGAGCAGCCCTCAACGAGTTTCCAGTTTGGGGGTAGACATATGGAAACAGCTGGAACCAGAAGAGAACTAGAGTGGCATTGGGACTCAGACAGCAGGGCTCTGGGGAGCCGGGAAAGCCTCCTCCCCATGGGAGAGCAGCTTAGAGAAGAGAGAGAGCTGCTGCCCAAGTTCCAATCCCGGCTTTGCTACTTGGTAGCTGTGGGACCTTGGGCAAGGGCCTTTATATCTCTGAGCCTCGTTTCCTCATTCCACATGAGGAATCAATACGGCAATGGCCCCTCCGCATCACTACAGCCCGGGTGGAATGGCAGCAGAGTAAGGAGGGGGTAAAAATGCCTCCCCCTTTCCCCCTCTGCCTCACAAGGAAGGCACTTCTGAGCTGGGTCTTGAGGGATGAGTAGGAGTTTGCCAGACCAATGGGAGAAGGGGCCTTTCCCACAGAGGGAACAACATGCGCAGCAGCAGGCAGGCACAAACAGCTAGAAATGCTAGAGATGGGGGGATGTCCCACCTCCTTAGCCAGGCCTGCGAGGATGCTCCTCGATCAACCCCACTCTACCCTTTAGAACCTTCTTGCCCTTCCATCGCCCTGAAGGCATGTAACCCCCTCCAGCACTGCACCCTCCCAGGAGCTGCCCTTCTGTGAGGGGGGCTGCCATCTACCACCCCCCTCCAGCACCTCGGCTTCACTGTGCCTCCTTCAAGGTCCTGCTTGAGCCTCCCAGCCCCTGGTCACCACCAGAAATGGGCACACAGCACAGCCCCCTAAAGCCCAAGCTGATCCTAGCCCAACCCTGCACCAGCCACGGGGCCCGGACTAGGGCCAGTCCTGCTATACTCTGGCCCCAGGAGGACGAGACCTTCTCCACCCAGGCCTCCCTAGGCCCAGCGCTGGCCCTGCATGCAGCTGGCACTCAGGGGGAGCTGAGCGAGCAGGAGGTGGATGGGGAGGAGGTGTGATGGGGAGTGACAGGGGTGATGAGAGGACCCTCCCCATTCTCAGCCTGGGGATGCAAGTCAGGATCTGGTCCAACTCTAGGGTGTGAGGACAGAAGCTGGGGAAGCCGGAGGGGGTGCAGCCAAGGGGGTGCAGGCGGAAGCGCATGCAGCCCCACCCCCACCAGTGAAGCACCCCCACCCAGCCCGCCGCCCTGGGAGCGCGTACACACCTGACATCCACCTTCCTCCTAGGGCCAGCGAGAGAGAAGCAGAGAGGGAGAAGCTGAGAGAGAGCTGGAGGGAGCAAGCGCGGGCCAGGAGTGGGGCGTCCCCGAGGCTGGTGGGGAGGGATGGGAGGTGGCAGAGAGGAGAGAGCAGGGGCCGTCCAAGGGCAGGAAGGCAGCTGGTGTGGAGCTGTGCCCCGCCCTCTGTCGGCAGCTCTGCCCCCACTGTGATCCAAAGCCTGCACTCCCCACTCCCATGACAGGTGCTGCACCCCACTCCGCACTGCACTCTGGGTTGGGGGGGGAGGAGAGGAGGATGGAGGAGGGGAAGGCCTCCACCCCCTGGCTGAAGCCCCACCCCCCTTACCAGTTCATCGCTTACAGGGGCCCCAGAGTCTGGCAGGGCCCCCAGCTCCCCCATTCATCAGCTTGGCCCTAGGATGCCCCATGCCAAGGCTGGAGTCCCTGGAGGGGGACATGGATGCCACCCTAGGGTGCCCTGCCTCCCATATGCCCCATCCTCTCCATGCCCTACCCTGACCCCTCTCACACTAGGTCCCTAATATGGGTCCCCCAACCCTGCCAATCAAGGGCCCTCCCTCTACAGCTGAAGACTCACTTTCTGGGCTGCCCCAGGCGCTCCAGCACCTCTGGAGGCACAGCCTTCAAGTACAAGCCCCGGGTCCCGGCCCAGTCCTGTGCTGACCACATGCCCCTCTACGGGTGCTGGGATCAGGAGCACCATGCTCTGTGGATCAGTTACCAAACCCAGGTCCCTGTCCCTGGAGCCCTCCCAAAGTCACATCCACCTTATTAGGGTGCCCGCCTCATCACCCCCACAGGCCCCAGGTTGCCCAGGATGGGTTCCCTGGACCTCAGTTGCCTTGACGTCCAGCCCCGCCCACTGCCCATCAAGCTGGCTCTGGGATGCTCAGAAGTGGCTCCAGCCCAAGACAGGATCAGGGTCCCCAGGGGGCACTCACGTGTTGTTGACAATCTGAAGCCGCTCCCCTTTCTTGAAAGACAGGTCAGTCTCTGTCCGCGACTCATAGTCATAGAGGGCCACGAAGGTGGTCACTCCGCCTGCTCAGAAGACGGGCGTGTCAGAACGGCCAAGGCCCTGGCTGGCGGAGGAGAGCCCTGCACCCTGGGGGTGGGGGTGGGTCCCCCACTGCCAGCCCGGGGGCCTCCTTTCATTTACAGACGGTGGGCTTTTGTGCATGTCCCCTGTGTCTATGTGTCTGGCACACCTGTGAGGGCACGGAGGGGGCACGTGGGTCTCTCACGTGCGTCTGAGCGCGTTCAGGTGACGAGCCCAGCAGGCTCCAGGTGATGCTGGGTGCTGGCTTCTGTTTGGTATCTGCCTCCCCCCCCAGAACCCGAAGTCCCCAGTAACAGGCATCTTTATTTTGCTCCTAGAGTCTGGCGCGTCGCAGGTGTTCAAGAAACAACCATGTGGTGAAGGCGGCAGAGAACGAAGGGAGACTGCCCCTGGGGAGGCGGTTCTGCGACTCTCGTGTGACTCCGGGTGCTTCGGGCCATCAGGGACGACCCTGGCTGCGGGTGACTGTCCCTCCCGAGGCCCCCTCTGTGCCCGTTTTAAGTTACAGCCTCCACCCACACACCCCCCAGCGCCCCTCCCTGTCCGTGTTCTTTCAGAGCACTTGCCACCCACAAACACACGGCACACTTTACACAACTGGCTCTTCGCCTCTCTCCCCAGGAGGGTCTTGTCTGTTTTACACACTGCTTGTGTTTCTGACACCAGAAGAGACCTGGCACACAGGAGGGGCGCCACTACTGCCTCTTGAACAAACGAATGGCTGTGTTTGTGGGTCCGTCTGTCTCGCTTGGGAGTGTGTCTGTGTGTTCTCACTGCACGTTTGTGCATCTGCGAGTCCGTGGGTTCTCACTGAGCATGTGTGCGCTTCTGGGCTCTGACCGCACGTGTCTGTGTCTCCATCTGGGAGTAGGAGGCGTTTCTGCGTCTGTGCTTTTGTATTTGTGTGCATCTGCATTGGGTGTGTGTCTGTGCCTGGAGGGTGCCCATTCCTCTGTCCCTGAGTGTGTCTCTGTGTCCATGGTGTGTCTGTTTACGATGGCATCTTCAGCCTAACATATGCACGTGTCCTATTTGGGCGTCTCTGAATGAGTTGCCGACTGTGTGTGTCTGTCTGTCTGAAGGTGTCCCGGTAGAAATGCCCGTGTTTGTGAACCCCATCCATCTATCTACCTCTCTTACTAAGCGTCACTCGCCCGGGGCTGCTATACCCCCTCAAAACCAGCAGAGGGCGCAGGGGCGCATCTCGTAGGTCCGGGCCTCTGAAGACCCGAGCGCTCTTTCTCCTTCTAAAACCTGCCCCGCCCCCTTGGCCACTCACCGCCTCCAGTCCTGATCCATCTCCAGGCTAACCAGAGCGAAAAGCAAAGCCTCAGACCTGGTCCTCGGGCCTCCCCAAGAAGCCCCCGGCTCTCTGGGCCTCAGTCTCCGCCTGCAGCCCTTTATCTCTAGGGCCCTTTGTACTGTGCATCAGAATTCAGCCCTAAAGGCAATGGCGTGTGTGACACTCTTTCCAGTTCATAAAGCCTCCAAAAAGCTCCCAATAGCCCCTAAGACCAAGTAACCCCTAGACTCCTCCCCGTCATTAAGAGAAGAAACAGCAGCCCAGAAAGTGGGCATTGCTACACCCCAGGGCACAGGGCCCAAAGGGCCAGGGCCACCCGGCACTCACTCCCAGGCACACTGACCAGCCAGGGGCCCCGCCCTCTGCGGGGAGGTGACTGTGTCGGAGGAGTTGAAGCCTCCGAACAGCTTGGGCTCAGCGGCTGCAGGGGCGAAGGCCGTGTTGGGGCCGCGGTGGCCATCAGAGGAGGCTGGCTTGCTGGGGGTCTGTGAGGAGGGGAAGGCACCCCCACTGCCGCCTCCACCGCCGCCGCCTCCGTGGGTGTTCTCGGCAGGCTCCAGGCTGCGGCGCCGCTGGCTGGCATCCTTGGGCTTGCTCTTGTTGCTGCCCATGGTCCTGGAGAGTAGAAAGGACCCTGAGGTGAAGGACTCTGGGAGCAGACAGGGCTACCTGGGCCCCTTAGCCCGCACTTCCACCCATTCTACAGATGGGAAAACTGAGGCCCAAAGAGATATCTTTGGCTAAGTTACCTTTCAGAACCTTAGTTACTCCATCTACAAAATGGGATTAGTGATGGGATGCATAAAGGGCTTCCTAGGTATAGAGTCAAGCACAGAAGAAATGCCTCATAATCAGCAGCCCTAACTGCACCCCCTCCCTTCCCCTGAGACACTGTATCCGTCCCTCCTGGACAGGGACGGTATCTGAGGCATGTGTGTGTTCCAGGCTCCCAGGAGAGGGCTGAGGGTTTGTTGAATGAATACATGGTTGGCTGAAATTGTCCTACACCAAGGAAAGAGGTGCTAAAAGTTGCAACCAGGGCAGGGATATAGCAGGCAGCTGGAAGAAGGAGAGATGGCTGATAACTCATTCCAGCCTCAGGGCCCTTGCACATGCTATTCCTTCCACCTGAATGCTTTTCCTTGACTATTTCAGCAGAGTAACTCATGTGTCGTTCAGTTCTCAGCCCAAAGGCAGCATGTGGGGAGTGGGAGGGAAACGTTTAGGGGTGATGGGTTATCTTGACTATGTGGATGGTTTCATGAGTGCACCCATGTGTCAAAATCTATCAAACTGCATACCTTAAACACGTGCAGTTTCCTGTATGTCAATTATACTTCAATTATGCTCTTAAGGAAAAAAAATTTCACCTCCTTTGGATGTGCTCCCAAACTACTTTCATTGGTTTAAGTTCCCTTCCTTTTGTGCCTCTTCTTGATAACATGAGGCTTCCCTGGTGGCTCAGACAGTAAAGAGTCGCCTAAAATGCAGAAGACCCAGGTTGTCCTTGGGTTGGGAAGATCCCCTGGAGAAGGGAATGGCTACCCACTCTAGTATTCTTGCCTAGAGAATTCCATGGACAGAGGAGCCTGACGGGCCACAGTCTATGGGGTCACATGACCCAGTGTGTGTGTGTGTGTGTGTGTGTGTGTGTGTGCGTGATTATATGATTATTTCTATGGGCTTTTGTTCATCTAGACACACTGCTGCAATCCTAGTACCTAGAAGTGGCACATAGTAGGTGCTCAATAAACAGCTGAATGAATGAGTGAATATGTGACTATTGAAGAGTTAGGAGATGTCTAAGCCAGGAATCTGGGTGGGCTAGAGATCAGGAAACACAAAGAAACTCAAGCTGCAAACTCCCCAGTGATGACCATCACTCCACCACCCCCTTTTGCTCCCTATGTCCCCATCCACAGGTGCTGACTCCCACCAAGCCTGGCCAGTGTCTCCCCACCCACTATGGCCACCCCTCGCAGCTCCTTTATCTTGGCAGCCCCCACGGGTCATCACCTCACCTGGTGGAAGGCAGGGGCTATCCCAGAGGACCTGGGAAGCAGCCTGAGGTCACAGCACGGGCACCAGCTCAGGGGTCGTGGACTAGAGGCCCTGCTCCACCTCTGCCTGCTGTGTGACCCTCGGCAAGTCACTTCCCCTCTCTGGGCCTCAGAGTCCTCATCTGCAAAGTAGGGATAAAGCAGACTTCTCAGGACTGTTGAGGGGATATGATTAAAAAGAGAAATCAGGAATTTCCCTGGTGGTCAGTGGCTAGGACTCTGTGCTCCCAATGCAGGGGGCCTGGGTTCAATCCCTGGTCAGGGACCTGACCCCAGGTTCAGAGCCTACGTGCCACAACTAAGAACCAGCACAGCCAAATAAATAAAGATTTCAGAAAGAGAAATTTCCAAGGCTCTGACCCTTGGGTCACGATTTATCTGGCTCTGACTCCAGCAGGCCCAGTGCTAAATGCTCCCCAGACCTGAAAGATCCTTCATTCCTCTCAAAGCAAGAGAGAGTGAGGCCGGGTATAGTCTGGTGGGCTCCGAAGCCAGACTCCCCACTCTTGGCTCCCAGCTCTGCCCCTAACTGGCTGTGTGACCTCAGGCAAATGACTTAACTTCTCTGTGTGTCCCATTTCTTCATCAGGAAATGACTGTGACAACTGAAGGCAAAGCAGAGTGCTGGGAACACAGTAGATCACCCTGCCACACCAGCTATTACTGACACTGTGATTCTGGACACACTGGCGACATGAGCTCCAATTACTCCCTTGGGGAAGCTGCAGGTCCTGGAATCAGTCCAGAATTCCTCTGGGAACCCATGAATGGGGAAACGTCCCCATGACTGGCTGGGGCCTCGGGCAAGACTGTTTGTCCTAAGCACTAAGCCCAACTATGCGATGCCCCTCCCTAGGTGAACCTTAGCCAGTGTGCCTCTAACCCTCTGGGACTCAGGCTGCCTATCCACACAATAGGGCTGTGGCCTGCATGCTCCCTGGGGGCCAACCAGCTCAGAGAATGTGGGGCTGGGAAGGCCCTGGGGAGACCTGCTCAAAAGATCACCAGGGGAGCAACATGCCAATGGGCCTGGGAAAGCTGATTTCTATGGCAACTCAATCCCTTGAGGTCATGATGCCCAGCAGCGCTCGTATGTTTGCCATCCTGTGGGACCTACTGACCCAGTTGCCCACAGCCCCAGGCTTGATTGAAGCTGAGCCCCAACCACCATACCTCCCACTCACCTGCTCCCCGGAACAGTATTCACAGCACCAACTGTGCAGCTAGCCCTCTGCCCGTCACCACAGGGGACACAGAGATGGGCTGGCCAGGTCCTGTCTCAGGGGGTGCATGGTCTAACAGTGGACTTGTTTGCAGGACTTTGAGAGGAAATAAAAATATAAAAGTACTTTTTTAATTTTAATGAAGAACTTGCTAAAAGCCCAGATTTTCTTTAGAAGGAACTAGATGATAAAAAGTGAGCCTGCTGTCACCAGAAGTAATCAAGGACAGGAAAAAGGGTCCTTTGACTGACATGCCATGGAGGGCGAGGGACAGCCAGGGCTGCACCTCAGAGGCCCTTCCGGCACCAAGAGGATGTATGTGCCTTCTTGGGAAGGAGCAAGAAAAAAAGCTCCTGGTCTCTAAGTTTTTACACTGACCAAGAGGACCACTCCCCATTGAGGCATTCAGAAAAAGCATAAGAGGACCTTCAAGACTAAGGTGGCCTGGGGCCTCTAACTGCACTGTTTGTTGGTTGGTGGGGTTTGGGTTCTTGTTATGCAATGATTATACAAGTGCCATGTGTTTGGAGAGAGGTGGGCGGGTTGAGGTCAAGGGCAAGAACACTGGAGAAGACCATCTGTGTGAATTCCAGCCCTACAAGCCCAGTGTAGGACACTGTGCCTCAGTTTCCTCCTCTGCCAACTGAGGATAACACCAGTAAGTACCATGCCGTAGGGCCACTGGGAGGATCCATGAGGAAGTACACAGAAGATGCTGGGGACATTGTGGCCCACTGGCAACATGCTGCCAGAGGGCCAGCCCCTGGGCATGGCGGTGGCCTTCCTTCCAGTGTCATAGAAACATAAGACTGAATCCAGGGACCCAGCTAGTGTGCTTGACTCCAAGCTCCCTCCAGGCAGGACCAGGTCAGATCCATTTCCTTATCCCCACTAGGTAATCTGAAATATTTGTGGAAGAGACAAAAGACTAAGTGCAAAGACTAAACACTTTGCATCCTGCTTTGTTCCTGCGATGCCACACTGTCGAGACCATGTATCTCAGATATTCAAACTCTCCTGGAGCCTGGACCTTCTACTGGGCCCTGCTCTAAGCATTTTGCAAATATTGACTCATCAAATCCCCAAGATAATCTGGGAGGCAGAAATTAATAGTGTCCCTATATTACTGATGTGGGAGCAGAAGCACAGAAAGGTTGAGGCACCTGCCTGAGGTCACACAGCGAGGGTGAGAATGAAAAGAAGTGGGGACATGAAACCACACTGGGCAGGCAGGAATCAGGGGTTGCTCATGGGGTCCACCTCCTGCCTTCCGGACCTCTCCTTCACACAGCCAGATAGATGCCCATGGCAGATGGGGCACGACTGGATAAAGCAGCCTAGCCCCGCTCCTCTAGAAAGACCAAGATTTCAAATTTTTAAACAATATATTTTATTTATTTATTTGGCTGCATCACGGCTCTCAGTTGTGGCGCATGGGATCTAGTTCCCTGACTAGGGTTCAAACCCGTCCCCTGCATTCGGGAGTGTGAAGTCTTAGCCACTGGACCACCAGGGAAGACCCAATATTTCAAGCTCTGACACAGCACATTTAGGGAGGGGTCCAGTCCCTGCTAGGCTGTGTCACCTTGGGACCGACCCTCCTTCCAGACCATGGTCTCCTTTCTTGAAAAAGGACTCTGTCTCAGGGACCAAATGCTAAGTCACCATGAGCTGCCCATTTGAGAAGGGCTAGCTCCACACATCTCTTCTGCCACTTGCCCACTCTCAGGCAGAGATAGATCCCTAGGGTTCAAGAGGAAGTGGGGAGAGCTCCATACTGGGGATGTGTGAGGCTCCCAGAGGAAGGCGGTCCCTTTCCTCTGGGGACCTGCTCCTGACCACAGGCTCAGGACAGAGGATCTGTACTATCAATACCATGACAGGCCCCAGGATGCCCTACAGCAGTGGTCCCCAACCTTTTGGGAACCAGGAAACAGTTTCGTGGAAGACAACTTTTCCATGGACCACAGTGGGGGGTCGAAGATGGTTTTGGGATGATTCAACCCCATTACATTTACTGTGCACTTTATTTCTAATATTATTGCATTATCTCCATCCCAGATCATCAGGTATTAGATCTAGAAGGTTGGGAACCCCTGCCCTACAACACTTCCCCATCAGTGTCCCCAGGGCTTCATGCTCAGTAGGCCCCAAACTGACTTAGCATCCTCCTCTAAGACTGCCCCGCACTCCACGTTTCCATCTCAGGGCTGGTTCACACATCCTTCCTTCCAATCTTCCTCATACACATCCCTCCCCTCATCCTGTCTCTACTCCCTCGAGGCCAGGCCCTTGTCATCCTGACCTGGGTCAGCAGTGGGGACCCCTCCTCCAAAAGCCAGAGGCATCTCTGTAATCCACACAAACAAATGGGGCTTTTGTACAACACGGTCCATGGAAAACCAGAAATGACCTAAGTGTTTATCAGATGGGGACTGGATAAATAAGGGACGGTCCATTCACCGAGTGCACAGCTGTGCAGCTAAATAAACAGAATGAGTGCTCCGTGTGGCCTGGGAAGGTGCGCATGACACACACTATTAAGTGAAAAGAGGAAGACGGCAGTGTAGAAGGTCCTCTGGGCCATCAGGGGCCTCAGTTTCCTCATCTGGAAAATGGGGACAATATTGCTACCTAGGTCAGAGGGTTGGTGGAAGGATTAAGGACACAGTGCAGGCAAGGGCTTAGTGGGGTGCCTGGCGTGTAGTCCACAGAAACTCCAATTATTTCTGTAAAGAAAATTCACATGTGACTGTGTATGTGCGGATACACACACACGTGCTGTAGAGCTTTAGAGAAAGTTTTGGAAGAAGTCCAAGTTCTTCACAATATTTCATCCAAAGGGTGTGAAGAAGGGAAAGGAAAATCCCTTCTTTATGTTAAGTGTTGCATCACTTGGGTTTCCCTGGTGGCTCAGTCAGTAAAGAATCTGCCTGCAATGCAGGAGACCTGGGCACGATCCCTGGGTTGGGAAGATCTCCGGGAGAAGGGAATGGCAACCCACTCCAGTATTCTTGCCTGGAGCATCCCCAAGGGCAGAGAAGCCTGGCGGGCTACAGTCCATGGGGCTGCAGAAGAGCTGAGCACGACTTAGCAACTAAACAACGAAAAGAATAAAAGCAAAACAGACATTTTCAGACAATTAAATATCAAATGGGCTTCACCGGTGGCTCAGATAGTAAAGAATCTGCCTGCAATGCAGGAGACCTGGGTTCGATCCCTGGACTGGGAAGATCCCGTGGAGAAGGGAATGGCAACCCACTCCAGTATTCTTGCCTGGCGCATCCCATGGGCGGGGGAGCCTGACGGGCTACAGTTCACCGGGTCGCAAAGAGTCAGACAAGACATTTAGAAATGACTCTCATCATTTTTTTTTCAGTGAGTCTTAAAAAAACATATAAGCGCCTCCCATCATCCTCTCTGGATGAGGCCTAAACCCTTCACCTGAGTCCTCGCGGCCCCTTGAAGGCGGGCTGCGGCCCTGCCCCCCCAGCCCCCACAGGAGGGCACCACACTCTCTCACCTCCTGGCCTTTGCGTAGGCTGTGCCCCTCTGCCACGTACACAGACACAACATCCAGAAGAGCCCAAAAGAGACTGTAATTCAGTCAGGACATTCCCACTCCTTCCTTCTTGACGGAAGAACGTCACCGCCACCTCCTCTAAGGGTGGAAGGAAGGCCAGGAGCTTAGGAACTGAGAGTGGGGACCCCAGTCAGACCTGGATTCAAATCCCAGTGGCGCCAGCTCCACTGTCTACTAGCTAAATCTTCTCGGGCAAGTCACTTTACCTCTGTTTCCTCATCTTTAAAAGGGGGGTAGGACTTCCCTGGTGCTCCAGTGCTTAAGAATCCATCTTCCAATGCAGGGGACGTGGGTTCGATCCCTGGTCCAGGAACTAAAATCCCACATGTCATGGGGCAGCTAAGCCCACGTGCCACAATGACGGAAGCCCGTGCACCACCACAAAGACGAACACAGCGAAAATAAAATAAACAGATGAATATCTTAAAAAAATAAAATGGGGGTAGTAATAAACTTAACATCTGAAATTAAGTGAGAGAGTCCATGTGCCAGGCAGAGAATAAGTGCTCAATAAGTCGCTCAGTCGTGTCCGACTCTCTGCAACCCCATGAACTGTAGCCCACCAAGGATCTGTCCATGGAATTCTCCAGGCCAGAGTCCTGGGGTGGGTAGCCCTTTCCTTCTCCAGCAGAATCTTCCCAACCCAGGGATCGAACCCAGGTCTCTTACATTGCAGGCAGATTCTTTACCATCTGAGCCACCAGGGCGGCATGGTGAGTCTGGACATAAACACTTTTTTTTTTTTTTTTTGGACATAAACACTTTTTAAAAAATAAAATAAAATGGGGGTAGTAATAAACTTAACATCTGAGAATTAAGTGAGAGAGTCCATGTGCCAGGCAGAGAATAAGCGCTCAATAAACAGCACTCACTGTCGTTCGCTGTTACTACCATTACGAGTGACAGTGACGGGAGGACGAATAGCAAGAGGAAGCTAAAGTAGACGGCAGGGCCCTGAAAGCCAAGCACAGAACTGAGACCTTTGCTTGCAGGCCATACTCAATTGTCCCTGCAGCACAGTGAAGGGGGACTATAACTACACCTTTTTTACAGATGGGCTCAAAGTTCGGAGAAGCCGGAACTTTGCCTGAGGCCACACAGCAAGCGTGCAGCTGAGTTGGGATGCTCAGGCTCAGGGAAGTGCAGTGAGAAGGCACCTCTGGGGTCTCGCTGATGCTCTGACTACCCCAGGCACGCCCACCACTCCACCATTTCCACCTCCTTAACACAGAGGCAACTCGGGTCAGAGGTCAGCCTCTGACATCACCATCCATATCTTTGGATCCTCCAGAGAAGAAGCATTATGGAAGGCCCGGAGCCAGAACGCCAGATTCAGAAGCCAATTTGCCACTTTCTGGTCGCACAGCCTCCAGGGGGCCTCAGTTTACTCCTCATCAAAAATGGGAATCCACTTGCACCTACATGATTAAGCTTGAGAAGAAATCAGGAGGTAACACTCATACAGCGCCTTTAACATAGGCAGTGCTTCCTAAATACTTGCTATTATTGTCATTACTATTTAAGATTTCTTCTCATATCCTTGCTCTCTTTTCTAACCACTCTTATAATTAGGCAACAGCTTCCAAAATTCCTACTATGTGCCAAGCCCTCAGCATGACCCTGGACAGAGTATCTGGTAGAACTGATTGGAGCCAAGGCTTACAGAAGCCACTTCATAGGGAAAGTCCAGAAAAGACAAGCATGTCTACAAGTTAACTTTGCTCTACGATGCAATGAGCTAAGAAAAAGAAATGGAAGGAATAAAGAGAATTGGAAAACAGAAGACGAGTTTCATCATTTGCAGATGTTATCAATGTATATCTGAGAAATCCAAGAGAATCTGCTATAAAACTATTGAAGAAAAAGTAAATTGAGTAAAACAGAAGGAAGTGAAAATGAAAGTGAAGTCACTCAGTCATGTCTGACACTTTGCGACCCTGTGGACTGTAGCCCACCAAGCTCCTCCGTCCATGGGATTCTCCAGGCAAGAAATCAAATGTAAATTTACCAAAGTCAATAATATAGGTACACATCAACAGCAATCAGGAGATAAAATGAAAGAAAGCTTAGCATTACAAAAATATCAGTTCTTCCTAAGTAAATCTAAACATTGAATGTGATCTCAATGAAAATCCCAGCAGGATTTTTTTTTCTAATTAGGCAGGTCAGTTTTCAAGTTTATGAGTAAAGGTATAAGAATAGCCAGGAAATCATAAAAAGAAGAGTACCAAAGAGCAAATAGCTCAACCAGAGAGTACAACTTACTGAAAAGTTACATACGGAAAACTCTGTGATATCACTACAAAAAGAGACAAATTAATGGAGCAGAACAGAGGGGCCCAAAATTGTCCCCAGACACATGGGAATTTAATATATTACGAAGGTGGCATTTCATAACAGTGAGAAAAAGGTAGGCTACTTTTAAAACGGAGTTGGAACCAACGATCTCCCTTCAGGAAACAATATTGGAGCTCGATCTCACTCCACATGCCTATAAGTTCCAGATCAATCATATTT
This sequence comes from Neotragus moschatus, assembly GCA_006410615.1. Taxonomy (NCBI): domain Eukaryota; kingdom Metazoa; phylum Chordata; class Mammalia; order Artiodactyla; family Bovidae; genus Neotragus; species Neotragus moschatus. The sequence continues at coordinate 3,353,421 of SJYA01002112.1, read as the reverse complement.
AAACTACACAAAAATGGCATCCAGATTGACAAGGAAGTAAAGCTATTCACAGATGTCAGAATTTTGTATATAAAAATTCCTAAGTACACTAAAAAGATTTAGAGAACTAAATAAACAAGTTCAGCAAGTTGCAGAGTACAAAATTAATGTATAAAATAAAAATGTATATACTAGCACAATAAACAATCCAAAAACTAAATTAAGAAAATAAATGATAATATCAAAAGAAGCCTTAGAAATAAAATTAACAAAAGAAATGCACAACTTGTACTCTGAAAAACACAAAAATTGTTGAAAGAAATTAAAGAACTAAATAAACAGGAAGAGAGGCCACATTCGTGGATCAGAAGACTATGCATTTTAAGATGGTAACAGTCCTCAAACTAGTCTATAGCGTCAACACAACCCTTAAAAAAAAAATCCTAGCTAGCTTCTTTGCAAAAACAGACAAACTGATCCTAAAATTCATGCGGACGGTCAAGGGACCCAGAAAAACCAAAACAAACTTGAAAAAGAAAAACAAAGTTGAGGGCCCACACATCTCAGTTTCAAAACTTGCTGCAAAGCGCTGGTAATTAAGACAGTCTGGTTCTGGTATGAAGAGAGATTTAGAAATCAATGGGAGCAAATTAAGAGTCCAGAAATAAGCACTCAGATGTATGGTCAATTGATTTTTGACAAGGCTGCCAATATAATTCAATGGAGAAAGAAGACTTTTTTTCAGTTAAGACTGCAGGAACAACTGGATACATTCAGGCTGAGCACATTCCTCAAAACCCTACACAAAAATTAACTCAAAATGGACCACAAATCTAAATGTACAGGGCAAAACTTTAAAAAATCTTATAAGAAAATACAGGCATAAGTTTCAACACCTTGGATCATGATGGTTTCTCAGACATGACACAAGCAACCAAAGAAAAACATGGATAAAACTGGACTTCATCAAAATTAAACATTTCTGTGTCAAAGAGCACCATCAACCCTGGGTATACTATGGCTGTTCATGGTGATGTTTGGCAGAAACAAACACAATATTATAAAGCAATTATCCTCCAATTAAAATAAATAAATTTAATTATTTTTTTAAAAAGGGTAGGGCACCAGCCAGAAAGATGAAAAGATGGGAATTCCCTGGCGGTCCGGTGGTTAGGACTCCATGTTCCCACTGTTGAGGGCCTGGGTTCGATCCCTGGTCAGGGATCCCACAAGTTGCAAATATTTTTTAAAAAGAGAAAAAACAGAAACAGACGTATGGACACTGTGGGGGAAGGAGGGAAAGGGATGAATTGAGACAGTAGCATTGAAATAAATATATTACCATGTGTAAAACAGATAGCTAGTGGAAAGCTGCTGTATACCACAGGGAGCTCATCCTGGTGCTCTGTGACAACCTAGAGTGGTGGGAGGAGGTGGGACGTGGAAGGGAGATTCAAGAGGGAGGGGCCGTGTATACCTATGACTGATGACGGATAGTAGAAACCAACCAAAAAACACTGTAAAGCAAGTATCCTCCAATTAAAAATAAGTTAATTATAAAAGACAGAGAGAGAAAGTAAAACGAATCCACCGAATGGGAGAAAATATTTGCAAATCATGTATCTGATAAGGGACTTGTATCTAGAATATGTAAATAAGTTTTACAACTCAACAAACAAAAAGAGAAATGACCCAATTTTAAAATGGGCAAAGGATTCAAATAGACATTTCTCCAAAGAAAATATACAAACGGTCGATAACTGCATGAAAAGATACACAACATCATTAGTCACCAGGAAAATGCAAATCAAAACCACAATGAGATATAGCTTCACACCCACTATGGCTATAATTAAAGACAGAAAACAACAAGTGGTTGGAGAGGGTGTAGAGAAATTGGAAACGTCATACATTGCTGGTGGGAATATGAAATGGTGTCACTGTTTTGGAAAAGAGTCTGGTAGCTCCTCAAAAGGTTAAACAGAGTTGCTTAATAATCCAGAAGTCCCACTCCTAGGAATATATCCAAGGGAAAAGGAAACATATATCCACATAAAAACTTGAATGTGTCCATAACATTGTTCATAATAGCCAAAGAGTGGAAACAATCATATGTCCATCAATTGATGAATGGATAAATAAAATGTGGTTTATCCATATAACAGAATATTATTTGGCAAGAAAAAGAAATGATGTACTGATACATGCTACAACTTGGACGGATCTTCAGAACATGCCAAATGAAAGAAGTCAGACCCAAAAGACCACCTATTACATAACTTCATGGAAGATTCAGAATAGACAAATCTATAGAAACATAAAGTAGGTTAGTTATTGTCTAGGCCTGGGGGAGACAGTTTTGAGGGAGAGTGGGAACTGACTAAATGGGTTACACAGTCTTTTTCTCGGGGGGAGGGGCAGTGAAATTGTTCTAAAATTGATTGCAGTAATGGTTGTACAACTCTGTGACTATACTAAAAACCATTCAATTGTACACTTCCAGCCAGGGATAAATTGACAAATTGGGACTGACATACACACACTACTATATATGAAATAGATAACTAATAAGGACCTGCTGTATAGCACAGGGAACCCTATTCAATACTCTGTGATGACCTATACGAGGAAAGAAGCTAAAACAAAGAGTTGATATATGTACAACTAATACAGTTTGCTGTACAACAGAAACTAACACAATCTCGCAAATCAACTCTACGCCAATAAAAATTTAAATAAATAGACAAACTGTACACTTTAAATAAGTGAATTGTCTGGTATGTGAATTCTATACCAATAGAGAGAAGTGATGGAGAAGACAATGGGACCCCACTCCAGTACTCTTGCCTGGAAAATCCATGGACGGAGGAGCCTGGTGGGCTGCAGTCCATGGGATCGCTAAGAGTCGGGCACGACTGAGCGACTTCACTTTCACTTTTAACTTTCATGCACTGGAGAAGGAAATGGCAACCCACTCCAGTGTTCTTGCCTGGAGAATCCCAGGGACAGGGGAGCCTGGTGGGCTGCCATCTATGCGGTTGCACAGAGTCAGACACAACTGAAGCCACTTAGCAGTAGCAGCAGCAGCAGCAGCAGCAGCAGAGAGAAGTGAAAGTCGCTCAGTCTGGTCCAGCTCTTTGCAACCCCATGGACTATATAGTCCATGGAATTCTCCAGGCAAGAATACTGGAGTGGGTAGCCTTTTCCTTCTCCAGGAGATCTTCCCAACCCAGGGATTGAACCCAGGTCTCCCACGTTGCAGACGGATTCTTTACCAGCTGAGACACAAGGGAAGTCCAGTAGAGGTGTGATATTAAAAAAACAAAACACTACACCAGAGGCCATCTATTAAGATTCATCTGTTAGACTGGCAGGTTCCCAAATTCTAGAGCAACCTGTGTTGGTGATAGCTAGGGGAAGCAGAGGGTGGGTGGGGTGTGAAGGTCCATCAGTACCACTTCCGTGAAGGGCCATCTGGCCACATCCACCAAAATTACAACTGCACACATTCTCAGACCCTGCGATTGGGTCTGTCTAGTGCTCCTCACACAGGGCCACTAAGTGTACAGTGGAAGGTATGCGTCACAGAATGATCTGTAATAAGCAAAGCAATCCTCACAAATTAAATAAAGCCCGGTCTCCATCCACACAATGAACACTGTGTAACCAGGGAAAAGAAAGCAGTAGCAGAAAACGATCTCCAAGGCACACTGTCAAGAGCACTCAGGTGTAGACTAGAGGATACACCATGGGCTATCATTTGTGGGGTTTGTTGTTTTTTTTTAAACATACATGCTTCCATATACGCCCTGGAAGGACATACTGGAAACACCTCCCCATGGCTGCCTCTGGCAAGGAGATCTGAGAGCCAAAAAGGCTTTGCTTTTCCCTGGCTTCCTCTATACTGCTTGAATTATTTTTTACTGTGTGTGTTAATGCTTTTTCTTTCCTTTTTAAGAAAAAATACAGGCTTACCTGGTTTCAGATCCTGGTGTTGCTCTCTCTCATAACTGGGCAAGTCACTTCTCTGAACCTCTGGATTCTGCAAAGGGAGGGCCAATAACAGTCTCCACCTTCCAAGGTTGTGGTGAAGGATTAAATAAGACAAGGCCCCACAGGCATGCACAGGGCCCCCACTGTTTCTGTGTCTGGCGCCTAGTGGTAGGTGTGTGGTCCGCGTTGGTTATTAATATGTCACTATGGACGCCAAGGTGGATTGTAACAGGTGCCACCAGAGAGCCTCAGATCAAGTGTTCAGAGCATCAGCAATCCCCTCCACCTGGGAGAAACCAGAAGGGCTTCCTGGGAGAGGCAGCATGTGAAAAGGACTCCAGAGCCGAGAAGGAGGTCCACAAGCAGAGATGCCTGGGGCCGGTGCATTCGGCAGAGAGTCGTGCAGGCAAAGCCCTGGAAGTAAGAAGCCCTGGGTGTTTGCACAGTCGTGCATTCACTGCGTCCTTCGGCAAGCTCAGCTGAGTACTGACTATGCACCACGCACTCTCATGGGACAGACAGACAAAGCCAAGCAGCTGGACCAGCTGAGGGAGGAATTACAGAGTGTGTGGAGACAAGGGGCTGGGGCAGAGCCACACCCAGGTCCAAGTGCTCAGAGAGCAGACCAGGAAAAAGAGGCTCAGAGAGGGACAGAGGCCACCTAAGATCACACAGCACCTTCTCAACTTCCGGAAAGGGCCTCTCCCAGCTCCATCCCCCCTGTGTCTCAGAGGCCTGGAGAAGAGGAAGTTCACAGGGGCCATCCCACGGTGTGCTCAGCAAAAGGTGGGCACAGATGCCATCACAAAGAGGAGGGCCAACTGGTTCTCAGATGATAACAGCACCTGGCTGATGGGTAGAGACTCCTGCATACCAGGCACCAGGCTGAGAAGTACATACAGTCCACAAGCCCAAGAGAACCTTCTGCAGCCCTACATGGTCACTCCCATTTTGCAGATGAGGAAACCGAGACCCAGAGAGGTCAAGTGACTGGCCTAAGGTCACACAGCTCAAAAGAGACCGCATCTGCAGGCAGATCATCTGGGCTCCGTAATCTCACGTCCCAGGGCCTATCCCCTGAGGGAGCCGCTGCCAGGGCCTGTATCAGCAGTCACACTCCTGAAAAGGACCAGGGTGTAAACTGTTCTCAGCCAGTCCAGGAATGTGTCCTGATAACAGGACTGGGGGTGGGAGGGGTGGATGGTGGAGGTTGTGCAGGGAAAGTGGAGGTCGGGGCGGGGGTGGGGGAAGGCAGAGGAGGTGGAGGAGGGGCACAGCCCATCTGCCTCGTGCCTCTGGAGGGAAGGGAGCAAAAAAAGCCCCATCAGGTACCCGCCGGAGCCAGCTGGGTGGGGTGCAGCATCCATGTGAAGAGGGATCCTGCCATGACCCATGGGAGGGCTCCGAGCAAGTCAACCAAAGCCTCCTTCAATACCATTGCTACTGATCAGTTGCTCAGCCATGTCCGCCTCTTTGCGACCCCATGGAATGCCCCACGCCAGGCCTCCCTGTCCTTCACCGATTCCTACAGCTTGCTCAAACTCTCGTCCATCGAGTCGGTGATGCCATCCAGCCACCTCATCCTCTGTCATACCCTTCCCCTCCTGCCTTCAATCTTTCCCGGCACCAGGTCTTTCCTAAGAGTTGGCTCTTCAGTACCATGGAGACACCCAGAGGATCCCTGGACAGTTATGAAGGCACAGGAGCTAACCGCGTGTGCCCTGGGAACGCAGCCACGCTGGATAAACGGGGCTCCAACCGTCACAGCTACCGTACAGTTTCAATCGCTACCGTCGAGTTCTCCAGTTCTCACCAGGACCCTGCTTCACAACGATCAGCCCAGCCTCCCAGAGGAGGCAACAGAGGGAGGCTCAGAAAAGCCAAGCCAGGCACCAGGCCACTATCCAAGACAGTAGAGGACCAGCTGGGGACCCTGGCTCTCCTAGCCCTGGGCCCCTGTGGTCCCCCTCTCCAAGGGCACCGTCCCAGCTGGGCTCTCGCAGGAAGTTATTACACCTGGGACTTAAGCAGGGCCCTCAGCCAGTCCATTTCCAACTAGGGGAAAGGAGGCCAAGACACGGGGAATGGGCCTGTCCACACAGCTCAAGAAGAACCCTTATTTTGGAATAAACCTCTCAGCCCTCTGAACCTCCCAGGCTGGGTCCCCAGCTGATGCCCCCTGCCTCCTCGCAACAGCCCTAGGCGGGGCAGGCACCGCCGTGCTGGCTGTGTCCACAGGGGAGGAAGTTGAGTCTGGGGGAGCCTGGGAGAGGGGCCAGCCCTCATGCCCATCTCACAGATGGGGGCCGCCACCCCTGCCTGCCTCCCCAGAGACCTCCCACATGTGGCAAAAATCTTCTCATTTTCTTTTCTCCTTCAGCTTTTCAAAAGAATGACCTGCTCACCTGAGGTGTTTTCGTACAAGCAGATCCGGAATACAGAAAAAAGTCCTGCTTCAGAGAAGGGAATATGGATAATGACGCTGAAAAGATAATAGCGGAAGCAACAGCTAATACGTATTTAGTGCCTACTGTGTCCTATGCTTTTCAACCCATTTTACAGATGAGGAAGTGGAAGCAGAGAAAGGTTAAACAATGTGATTAAAATCCCCACCTCTTATTTAAAAGAAAAGGAGGGAGGGAGGAACTTCCTTGGTGGTCCACTAGCTAGGACTCTGCGCTCCCAATGCAGGAGCCTGGGTTCCATCTCTGGTCAGGGAACTAGATCCCATACGCCACAATTAAGAGTTCGCATGCTGCAACTAACGATCCCCAAGTGCCACAACTGACCTGGTGCAGCCAAACAAATAAATATATATTTTTAAAAATCCCACTCTTTTTAAAGTCCCACTCTTGGGACTTCTCTAGCAGTCCAGAGGTTAAGACGCCGCACTTCCAAAGCAAGGGGCACAGGTTCAATCCCTGAACAGAGAACTAGGATCCCATCTGCCGTGCAGCGCAGCCAAATAAGTAATTTTTAGCAAGATCCGGCCATCGGCTGTTCCAGTGCGGGCTGGTGGGGTGGGACGGGGCGTGCCGATGGTGGTGTGGAGACCTACACCGTTCCCCCTCGTGTCCTCCCACTTGGGGTTTACAGTGCTCCTTCCATACTCCCAACAGCCCTGGAACCACTTTACGTGTCACTCACTTCATATGTCAGCACATGGCGGGGGCTCCAGTGCCCCAGCCAGGACATGGAGAGCCAGGCTGCCAAGCCGGGCCCAAGGATACCAAAGCCCACCCTCTCTCCCCTGCACCTGCAAGGAGGCATGGGAAGGGCCGTGCAGGAGGCAGACACAGCGCAAGCAAAGGCCCCAAGCCAGGAGGGTCAGATGTGTAGAGGGTTATCGAGGGAGAGGTCTGGACTGAGTGGGTTCCAGCCTAACTGGGTCGCTGCAGGCTTTTGGCCCAGGCACAAGGAGGTCTGAGGGAGGCCCCGAGAGAGACACGTCCAGCAATTTAGGTCATAAAGACCTGAAAAATTGAGAGGGAAGCCCATGAAGGTTTTCTCAGGCCCTGCAGCATGCTGAGCAGGCTGGGGGCAGATTGTTGAGACTTCATCCCACAGCGATCCTGTCAGAGAACAGTGGGCTCCAGCTCCAGAGGAGGCACCTAAACCACGGCGGGCTTCCAGGAGGAGTGGACATCTTACTTGAGGTCCAAAGGTAAGCAGTTTATGAAAAGAGGAAGGGGAAGCGTGATCCAGGCAGAAGCAATTGCTTGGCCAAAGGCCCAGAGGTGGGACCATTGAAAGAAAGGCAAAGGGCCAGGTCGGTTTAAGTCATGTGGCCTTAGTTTCTCCAGGAACAAAATGAGGGGAAAGAAGGGCGCATAGTGGGTGCCTCCGTCTCCCCCACCCCCACATCCTACACCCCCACATCCTACCACCTCCCTTCTCCAAGGCCGCTGCCCAAGAGGAAGGGCACTGGCAGCTGGTCCTCCTGCTATGGGGGCATCTTTGAGGCTGGCAGGATTGGGAGGCTTCACTGACCGCCCCCTACCCTTCTACCCCACAGATCAGGCCAGGCTGCCCAGCAAGCAGGTGGGGAGGGCAGCTGAGGGGCCAGGAGACCACAGTCCCAATCTCAGAGAGCTTCGTAAGAGATCCCCATTCACAGATGTGGAAGCAGAGGCTCAGAGAGAGGCGCACTCAGCCTCAGGCCACACAGCACGATAGAGGTGGGGGTTCGAAAGAGGGTGTGGGATGGGGCTTGGACTGAAGATTCTCGGCGCGCCAGGCCTAAGGGCACTGGGGTGAGGAGGAGCTGGAAGAGGAGATGCTGGGCCCCCAGGACTACGCATCAGGCTGGTCGCAGGGACCGAGCCAGGTGCTGCCTGGCCTGGCCACCACATGGCTAAGCAGAAGGCCTCCCTCCAAATCTCCATGTGATCTCCACAAATCACACCCACTCCTGGGCCTTAGCATCTGCACCTGGGCAGAGGCCCTGGCATGCCGAGGATTCTTTAACAGACCCCCTCACCCAGCATCAGAGTGACCCCAGGGAACACTGAGGTGATGAGTTTTGTTCTGTCCCAGCTTTGCCAAGGTCATGCCTCCCAGACACCCCCAGCCCCGCTGGCTGATGGCTGACAGGCTCCGGGGGAGACAGCTGCCAGCCGGCCCCTGCCCACGGCGCCCGCTACTCCTGCCAGCAGCTCTGGCTGCGTCCTTGCTCTGGGGACACACAGTGTCCCTTCCTCCCCACCTCCGCCCCAGCCCCCGCAGGGACATGGGTGGGCAGGAGCAGCTGGCAGCCAGGCCCCTCCACATGGCTGGCCCTGAACTCAGCCCTCCACACTCAGGGCCTGCAGGTGCCACCCCGGACATGTAACCTCCAGAAGGTCCAGGCTTCCCTTTACTCACCCATGAAATGAGGACCTCTGGGAGGTCTCTGAGGGAGAGGGTGTCCGAGCCTGAGGCCAAGGACAGAGGTAGCAAGATCGCCAAAACCCTTAAAGCTCCTACGATTTGTTCACGTGATCAAGGCCAAGAATGGGGTAGGGGGGTGGCTGCTGCAAGCTCCCTCCTCCCCACCCCTTGACCCTCCCTGAACTCAGAATTATGCTCCGGCCTCCAGACCTTTGCCCCCTGCTGTTTCCTCCTGAAGCATCACATCCCTGGCCCCAGGCAACTCCAGGAACTCCAGTGCCCTCTTTGAGCCTGACCACAGGCCACACCCTGCCCTCAGCTGAGAGAGGTACCCTTTTTCTCTGGGCTCACACAGCCTCCATCACATAGAGATTAAGAGTTGGACTGCCTGGGTTCGAAATCGAGCTCTGACCCTTCCTGGCTGTGTAGCCTTGGAAAAGTTACTCTACCTCTCTGTGCCTCCATTTCCTCACTTATAAAATAGATATTAAAAATAATCATCGTCAGGACTTCCCTGGTGGTCCAGTAGTTACGAATGTGTCTTGCAATGCAGGGTACATGGGCTTGATCCCTGGTCAGGGAACTAAGATCCCACATGCTATGCGGCACCGCCAAAAGAAAAAAACAAAAAGGAAGATGAAAGAAAATAATACAAAACAACGTTTGAGCCCCTACCCCTTGCCATGAACCGCCCCAAGGCTAGGCCAACCACCGTCACACTCTCCACTCACCAGACCAATGCAGTAGTCGTCGCTCTGGTCTGGGGGCTCCATCCTCAGTCCCACAGTCTGCTTCCCACACAGCAACCAGATGCCCTCAGAAATCCTCCTGGAGCCCCATTTCACTGGGAGTAAGAGTCAACGTCAAAAGGATCCAGAGGCCCTCCCTGACCTCCATCTCTCTGTCCTTTCCTCCTGCCATTCTCCCCCTTGCTCACTCTGTTCCCCTGGCTCCACGCTGTTTCTCCAATACTCCAGTGACCACTGCTTATGGTCTTTGCACTATCTGTTCCCTCTACCTGGATTCTCCTGCCTCGGGGAGAGAAGTGTCTCCTCCCTCCCCTCCAGGGATGTGAGCTTCTGGGAAAAGTCTTCCCCGCCCCAGCCGTGTTCCCATCCCTCACCATCCTATGTATCTCTATCCCAGCCAGTCTTCCCAGCTTTATGTTTGACCCATGACATGCTGGGAAAGATTGAAAGCAGGAGGAGAAGTGGGCAACAGAGGACGAGATGGTTGGATGGCATCAGCGACTCAATGGACGTGAGTTTGAGCAAACTCCAGGAGATGGTGAAGGACAGGGAAGCCTGGTGGGCTGCAGTCCCTGGGGTCACAGAGAGTCGGACACAACTGAGCCTATCAAGTTCTTACAGACCATGTGTGTATTTTCCTTATTTGCTCTGCTTTTATCTCCCCAACTAGAATGTCAGCTTTGTGAGACCACACATTTTTGTCTTGTTGCTTCTTTGCTGAATCTCCAACCTCTAGAACATTGTCTGGCACAGAGTGTGTGTTAGTCACTCAGTTGTGTCCCCATGGACAGTTTGTGACCCCATGGACTGTAGCCTGCCAGGCTCCTCTGTCCATGGGATTCTCCAGGCAAGAAGACTGGAGTGGGTTGCCATTTCCTCCTCCAGGGGAATCTTCCCAACCCAGGGGTCGAACCTGTGTCTCCTGCATGCAGGCAGATTCTTTACTATCTGAGCCGCCAGGGAAGCCCCCCTGGCACCCAGTAGTGCTCAGTAAATATTTGTAAGAGGGAAGGGTAGATGGAGGGAGGGATGGAAGAAGGGAGAGATAGAAAGAGGGACGGAAGGAGGAACAGAGGGAGGGACGGATGAATGGGTCCTATCCAGGGCCCCCTAAGATAAAGAGATACAGGCCTCCATCCCAGGTCTGCCCAGCCCCACAGCCTATGCCCCAACTACAGCACTCTCCTGCCTGGTCTGTCCCCGGGGCAGAGCCTCTGACCTCCCTGGTTACACGGGACAGTGTGCAAGGGTGAGACAGCTCTAAGCCCCGAGCCCCGCCCTGCATGGCTCAGGCATGGACTGGGTACCAGGGATGCTTGCTGCATGAGCCAGGGGTTACTGAAGCGTGAGCCAGGGGCCATCCACGGGCCAGGGCAGCCAGGACATGTCTGGTCCTGTGTTCCCGGCGCAAGCACACGCACAGCTGTCAGACCTCAAACCGGCTCCGCCAGTGTGGCCAGGGCGGGGTGGGCACTGCAGGCTCAGGCTGGCACAGCGGGCAGATGGAGGGGCGCTGCCTGAGCGGGGACCCACCGCCCCAGGAGGATGATGGTTCAGCAAGCGGATCGTGCTGCTCCCACTAACCCCGGCCCCGGGGAGATGGAACTGTTCCAGTCCAGGCGGCTTTTAGATTTCTTTCTGGACAGGAAGGAGACCCTTTGCAGACCCTAGGCCCTGACCTGCTCTGTAAAGGCCAGGGTCCCTTCCTGAATCACCAACAGCCCAAGAGTAAGGACGACTCTTCCTGTGCCCCATGAAACCCAGTTCCAAGCCCTAGGACCTGTCCTCAGCCAGGAAGCCCGAAACAGGGAAGGAGGCGATGTCGGAGCTCAACAAGGCAGCAGGCAACCTGGTTAAAGCCCCGTTCCGCACCCAGGTGCAACACGGCCCTCGGCCAATCCAGGTGGGTCCAGACCATTTCCCCAGGGGGAAAGCAGCGCTGGGCATGGGTTCCAGGGACTTTCTTCCATCCCAACCTGCAGAGTTATCTAGAAGAGGCCACCTTAGCGACTCCAGCCCTCCCCCAGAGCCCACTTCTGGAGTGGACGTGGCCAGAACCTAGACTTGCACACACGTCCTTACTCCTCACAGAAGCAACAATAATAAACAGACCTGCTAGTTACTGAACACTTTACTCTGTGCCTGCCATGCCGGCTCTATAGGTACCGTTTCATCTGGTCCTCCCACCAACACTGTGAGGTAGCGACCGTTACTCTGCCCATTTCCCAGCAGAGGAAACTGAGGCCCAGATCACATGGCAGGTTGGAGTCCAGGTCCCCACCCCCACCCCTGAGGTCACATGGGCAGCCTCTCTCCAAGACAGGCCAAAGTAGGAAAGAAATCTCAGGTACTCCCTGAAATCTATAGCTGGAATTGGAGGAGGTGGACAGGGTCCATATTTCCGAAATCCATAGGCCTTCCTGAGTCCTGAGGGGCCAAACCCTAACCCTGCTCCTATTGTGTAACCCAGGTCATGGGTGTACCACTCTGAGCCTCAGTTTTTGCATCTATAAAATGGGTAGGATCCTGCCAGGTTAGCTTAAGGTATGCCACTGCTTAAAGCCACAGAAGGGAGGAACTTTCCTGGTGGTCTAGTGATTAAGACTTCAGATTTCCACTGCAGCTAGAACGGGTTCAATCCCTGGTCTGGGAACTAAGATGCCGCATGGTACAGCCAAAATACTTTCAAAGCTAAAACAAAATTTTAAAATAAATAAATTTCCTCTTCTAATAAATAAAAATTTAAAAAGCTTCAGGAGCCAGAAGACTCAGTCCAGCCCTCAGGACAAGATGGAGAAACTGCTTGGCTTCCGTGCCTCCAGATGGATCGAGGGGAAGGGAGCGAACAAGAACAGGAAGCCAGTGGTGTGTGGTGTAGACTCAGCCCCGCATCACCAGCAGCCCAAGGGAGGAAGGATGATGCTTCCTGTGCTTCATGAAACCCACTTCCAAGCCCTGTCACTCCCACCTCCAAACAGCCTGAATCCACCTCCTTCCCTCCCACCAGAGTCACCCGTCAGGTCAGGTCAACCCCGCAGGCTGGCAGGTTGCCTGCAGAGTGTGTCTCTGAAACATCCATCTGAACCCATCCTTCCTGCTTAACGCCCCTCACAGCCCACACTCCAAGACGAAACACAAAGTCCTCACGGGGGCCATCAAGGTCCCCCAGGGGACACTACCCAGCCCACCCCTTTCCCCTCCTCCTGCTCCGCCCACACTGGCCACTTCCCCTTTCCCTAAGAACCGGGTACACACTTGCCTAGGAGCCTTGGCACTTGCTGTTCCCTCCACCAGCGCCTACTTCCTTCAGGGACTTTACTCAGACATCTCCTGCTCAGAGGCCAGTCCCAACCAAAACAGCAACACACTCAGCCAATTCCGCTCTCTCTTTGAGTCTCATTTCAAAAGCTACCTCCTCACAGGAGGCCTCTCTGACCTCCCCCAAGTGAGAACCTTCAACTTCTCCTTCCTAGCGGGGACCATAGCTGTGATGACATAACACACTGGATGAGTATGTCTGAGGAGGAGGACCGGGGCCGCTTCTGTCTCACTCCCAGCCAAATACTCTGCACTGGGTGTAACAGTCACAACAGGTCACAGCCGGGATGCTTGGGGCCATCCGGTCAGAATGGACACTGGCCAAAGTATAGGGCCTAGCATGGAGTCGGTACTTGGTAATTACTGGATGAATGAACAAATGGATGGTTGGAGGGACGATGGACGGATGGAGGGATGATGGATGCATGGAAGGATAATGGTTGGATGACGGGTGGATGATAGATGGATGATGGCTAGATGGATGGATGGATAGATGATGGCTAGATGGATGGATGGATAGATGATGGATAGATGGATTGATGGATGGATGGATAATGGCTGGATGGATGGATGGATGGATGATGGCTAGATGGATGGATGGATAGATGGATGGATGGATGGATGGATACTGGCTGGCTGGATGGATGGATGGATGGATGATGGCTAGATGGATGGATGGATGGATGGATGGATGGATAAATACATGAACACACCACGGGCCTGGGACTTACCAGATGCCCAGGGCTCTGAGAAGGTGGCCCAGAGAAGGGAAAGGTCCGCCCTAGCTCACCAGCCAGGCTCTGCAGCTGGAGTCTCTGCTCCTGTACAGTCCAACTTTCATTTCCCATCCTCTCGGTCTAAGGAAGCTCCTTCTCCTGCACCCCGGGGAATGAGTGAGGAGGAGGGGCAGATGGCCCCCTGGTTCCCAAAGAGGGGGGTGCTCCCAGGCTCCCCCAGAGGCTTTGTCCTCAGTGCTGAGAACCCGGGGCAGACCGGAAGCTGTCCCTCAGCCACCCAGCAGGTCCCAGCACCCCTGGTCAGCTGAGCTAACAGCTCCAAAGCTGGATCCCAAGGGCTGGCATGGTACTGGGCACAGCCTTCTGAAATCTCACTAATCCTCCCTGGGAGCCCTAGGAGGGAGGTTCTAGGATGACCCCCATTTTTATATATGGGGAAAGTGGGGCAAAGTCACTTGGCCAAGGTCTCCCAGCCAGCAAAGAGCAAAGCCAGGATTCAGACCCAAGCCCAGGGCACTAGCATCTTCAGCCCCTGCTCTCAACTCGCCCTGTCTCTGGGTTCAGAAGGGTGGGGTGCCTTTTTTGGAGGCACAAGTGAGCAGCCACACCTGGTCCTTCACCCTTAGCAGAAGATTGCTGCCCTTTGGAGGTTTACCCAACAAGGGAGGGGGGGTTGGGCTCTGAACTCGGAGTCTTTGCTCCGTGCCCAGCCCATGACCCAGGTGTCTTCACAACCTACTGGCCAGGCCCCAACACGTTTCCACCACTTCCTGCCAGGCAGGTGTCCACAGGGAAAGGCTGGGCAGGCAGACAAACCAGGGGGTAGACTTCCCCCACCCCTCACCCACCGCTCCCCTGTCAATCACAGACCTGCTGTCTGCCTCCGTGGCACCCACCTTCTCTCCAGGCCCATCTGCTCTCAGGGCAGTCAGCAGGGCCACTTCACCAAGGCCACAGTGCCAATGGGACACCTACCTTCAGTGGGCACTAACTACAAGGCCAGAAAAATCAGTCCTGTCCATCACCACCCCGCCCCCCGCCTCTGAGGCTTCTCCTTGCTGCCCAAGGGTAGTGTGTAGACTCCCCAGGGAGGGACTCCCAGCCCTCCATTGATTGGCACCAGCCACCTGCCAGGAGAAAACTCTGCGGTTCCTCTGAACTCCAACAAGAGTAGAGCTACTCACACTGTACCTTCAGGCCTTTCACAAGTTCCACCTGCTCCCAGAGAACCGTTCCATTCTCCCAAGGATGTCATATGTATCGCTTCCTCCAGGAAGTCTTCCCTGACTCACTTCTCCAAGACCCCAGACCAACCCCTCCCTTCTGTTCCAGCTAGGGGCTCTTGATCACTATCTTGAACCCCAGCCTCTGTGGGCTGCCTTCACTCGGCAACAGTAACTGAGCACCTGAGCCCAGTCTGATCCTTCTCTCCGCCCACCCTTCTCACCTTCAGCAGGAGGCCGCCCCTGCGCCCAGAAGTCGCAGTCTGAAGCCTTGCCTGACCAACCTCATCAACGTCTAACTGCCCTGGATCTGACCTCCCCACTTCCCCAGATCTTTGCTCACCCTGTCTGTTCTTGCTGGCAGGCCCTCACCCTTCTCTTTCCCTCACGAGTTCCTGCTCACCCTTTAAGCTTCAGGCCAGTTATCACCTCCTCTGTAAAGCCCTTCTGGCATCGTAACAGCTGCCCCAGTTCATATGGCATCTATCTGGTGCTGGGGCCATGATCAGGGTCTGTGTCTGGCTCCCCTGGGGTGTAGGCTGCTCCCAGAGTGCCTCTTTGGGGTCCCCAGCACCCAGAACAAGGCCCAGATCTCACCAGCAGATAGTCAAAAGGCCAGCTGCCAACCCTTTGCCTGGAGAACCCACGGGCAGAAGCCAGAAGCAACTCCCAGAGGCAGGACTGACTCCTATTTTGCCCACACTGCCCACAGATCTAAGGTAGGGGCGGAGTGGGGGAGGGGGGCTTTCCACCAATGGCCAACTGGTAACCAAACCCACATCGTTTCTAAAACTAGGGCACAGGAGAGAAACGGGAGCAGCAGAATTGTCCCCAAATAGAACGGTGGCTCATCTGGTTCCAGGGCCTCCGGGAACACCTGGCGGGGGTGGGGGTGGGGAGGGCAGGTGGCTGCTCCCAAGGCTGCAAAGGGAGATCTGAAGTTTGGAGAACGGGGAGGTCAACACCACTGCAGCCAGAGATGGTGCACACACCCCGCCCACCTCCCTCAGGATTAGTCCCAATCCAATCCCACTTGCCCCCACCTACACACTGGATGCTCCCTAAACTGTCCCACCTCCCAGCCTTTGCTCACTTGCATCCTCTGCCCAGAATGCTGTTGCCCTGGCTATCGGTCAGAATCCTGCCCCTCCTTGGCATCGTGGCCACTGACTGGGCACTTGGTATAAGCCTGACACAGGTGGGCACCTGGGGGGAATGAGCTTATCGAATCTTCCCAACAGTCATATGAAGAAAAGACTCCTGCCCCCATCTCACAGAAGAAAACTGAGGCTCAAAAACGGAAGCCATTGGCTCAGGACACAGACCAGAGGAGACAGGTGGACCAGATGGAAGGTGGTGGGACCTGGGTGGTGGCAGCCAGAGGACCACCCAGGAGGCCTGATAGGGCCTGGTTCACCTTTCTATGTCAGTCCAGCCTTGGGGACTTGGCATAGCTCAGGGCCAGAGAACCTCACTGGCCCAGATAGAACAAGAGCCCCTACATCCTTCTGACCTTCCCCTTAGAGTGGTTGAAGACTGAGGAGCCACCGTGGGGCAAGGTGATACAACTGTCTCCCCTCAAATATGCACAGACCCACCGCACAGATGAGAAAACTGAGTCCTACAAGGGGACAGTTTCCCCATCTGAAAAGTGCGATGTGCCCCAGGAACTCTCTGGCTGTGATATTCCTCTATGGATTGACCTGGTGGATACTATTTCCTTTCTTTGAGTCTCAGATTTCCTATTTGGAGACTGGAGCTGTGATTCTTCCCCATGTGTGCTAAGTTGCTTCAGGCGTGTCTGACTCTTTGCAACCCTATGGGCCATAGCTTGCCAAGCTCCTCTGTCCATGGGATTTTCCAAGCAAGAATACTGAAGTGGGTTCCCTTGCCTTCCTCCAGGGCATCTTCCTGACCCAGGGATCAAATCCGCATTTCTTATGTCTCCTGCACTGATAGGCAGGTTCTTTATCACTTTTCCAGTGCTACCTGGAAAGCCTTGATACCAATTATAATAAAGTAACAGCCAACACATATCGAGTGTTTCCCACATGCTGCCATTGCTCAGAGCATCACGCATAATTAGAACAAGTCTGTCATGCAGGTATTACCATCAGGCCTGTTTTTCAAATGGGGAAACTGAGGCACAGAGCGGTGAGCTGACTCACAAAGTCACGCAGCGAGCATGGAGGCAGAGGAGAAGGGTGTGGGGCCGGGGACAGCGGGGTTTGGGGGCGGGGGCTTCCCAGGGGAGTCTCCTGGCCTTCACGCTGCCCCAAGAGGAACGGTGGGGAGGGGGCTGGAGGAGAGGTCAGGGGTCAGGCGGGAGGAACAGAGGATGGGGCAGGGCAGGCCTGCAGTACTCAGGAGGCCCTGGGTCGGTCCACACTCAAGCCACTGTCCTTTTGCTCCTCTGAGCCTCTATTTGGTAAAATGGGGCCAGAACTGCTGCCTCGCAGGGACACTGTGGGGACGGGACACGGACATTCGTCTGCCACTGAGCAAGGGCTCAACTGTGTGCTCAGGAAAGAAGCCTCAGGGCTGGGCCGACAGCTCACTGCTCCTCCAGGATCTGGGTGGTATCTGATTCTCTGCTCTGCAGGGAAAGGAAGGGGGGGAACCCTCTGAGATCTGCCAGCTTTCCAGGCTGTGACCTCGAACAAATCACTTCACCTCTCTGAACTTCTGGCTCCTCCTTTTGCTACTAAATCAAGGCTTTCACAGGGCCCTGAGGGAGGACGCCCTCCCTGGAAGGACTGAGAGCATATACGGGGAGGACGGCTCAGTTCAGCCTGCCTACTCGGAGAGAGCAGTGCCTGGCATGATGCTGCCTTGAGACCTCCATGTCTTCATCCTGCCAAATGAAGTCTGCTGGGTCTTTTTATTTTGGCTGTGAGGCGTATAGGATCTTAATTCCTGACCAGAGATTGAAGCCCTGCAATGGAAAGACAGAGTCCCAACCACTGGATCACCAGGGAATTCTCCAAATGAAGATTATTAGATGGTCTGTCTCCCTCCCAGCCCTGCTGGGACAATCAAAGGCGATGGTGAAAAGTGCTTGGTAAGCTGCAAAGCGTGGCACCCTTGAGAGTGATGACGATCACTGTGCTCCCTTAGAGGCAAGAAGAATCCTGTGACTTGTCATCTAAGGCAGACTGTGCTAGAGCCATGAGGGAAGGCAGAGAATGGAGGTGGGGGGACAGAGGAGCTTAGAAAGTGTAGACTTGGGTTGGGGCAGAGGGTGGTCAGCCAGAACTTTCCAGAGGCAGAGACATCTCAGCCACATGGAGATGGCGGGAGAGGGTGGGAATGCCTGGCAGCGGGACCCGCAGAGTCAAAGCATGGATGCTGGACTGCCGGGGGCCGGCAGGAAGGCAGCCGATGATTCAGAAAGGCTAACAGGTCACCTGAATGAAAGGGGAAAGTGGGAGGCGACAAGGTGGAGTGGAGGGAAGAGCGTGGTCCAGACCACCACCACGTCCAGGAGCCCTTGCTGTGGGCCCTGGGCCCCTCCAGCCTCTCTCAGCTTCAGCTGTGCCTCCCCCAAAACACAAGAGCGGTGACAGTCCCTGACGCCAGGCCCAGCGGGCAAAGATGCAAAGCACGTAGTGTTCAAACAGCAGCCACTTTTGGAGAAATGGACCCATTCAGTGAGGGAGGCCTTGAATCCCAGGGCTCAGGACACTCAAAGGCCTTCACAAGCCACAGGAGGGCAGGTGCTGAGGCGGGAGGTGGGCTCAGGGAGGCTGGAGGGAGCTGGCGGCTTGCAATTGGTCTGGCCACCAAACCTGTCTGTCTATGGTTACCCTCCCCGCCCCCATCCCCGCCCCAGTGGACAAGCCTGGACACGGGCGTCCAGTCTCAGGCCTCAGGGTTCCTGGATTCACCGGCCTGCAGAGACCCAGAATTCCCGCCTCATCAGGGAATTACCTTCGTAATTACAGGCACTCAGAAATCCTAAGCACGGACTGCGTGGAGGCCCTGCGCCAAAGCAGACACACATTCGCTCGCCTGACCCTCAGGCCACCTGGCCAAAGCTGCGCTGGCCCTGACCTCCCCGCTTCAGAGACGGGGAGGCTCATGCCCAGAGCCGCCATTTCCCGCAGTCACACACAGCAAGCAAGGGCACAGCCAGGACTTGAACCCGGAACCCATTCACTCCCAAACTCTGAGTGGAGGCAGCGTCCGTGGAGCACCCATGTTATGCTGATCCTGGGAGCTAGGGGATCCCTGCACGTCCCAGGATTCCAGATCTGAGCGGAGATCCACCAGCCAGAGCCAGAAGCCTAGGGAGGCAGGATCGCCTGTCAGCCCAGCCACGCACCCATGCTATTTCGGGCAAGACCTCAGCTAAGCTGAGCTCTCGTTCAGTGGGACTCAGATGTTACGCATCAACCAGAAGTCTGGGCTCACACTCTGACGGGTGATTGTGGCTCCGGCTCTTAGCCTCTCTGAGCCTCAGTTTCATCTTCTGTGTAGTAAAAACAAAAATTCCTCCCACCCCTGGGTGACATAAAGCATGGAAGGAGTCACCTTGCTGTGACCTGGACATTGACATCAGAGAGAGTAAAAGTCAAGACCGAGATTTGGATAAGCCAGCCAGAAAGAGGAGCTCCCCAAGTGGTTCAGTGGTAAACAATCTGCTGCCAACGTGGGAGACACGGGTTTAATCCCTGGGTCGGGAAGATCCCCTGGAGAAGGAAATGGCCACCCACTCCAGAATTCCACGGACAGAGGAGCCTGGCGGGCTATAGTCCGTAGGGTCACAAAGAGTCGGACACAACAGCAGACCTTGACAGAGTGGACCAAGCTTCCGGACGCCACTCCATCCCATAGCAGCAGGAGTCCACCTGCGCCAACCTCACAGCCCAGCAGGTCTGAGGGCCCCAAAGACCCATCCCCACAGTCTCTCAACAGCCCCCAGCCCCATTGACATCCCCAGGCCCACCGGGCATCAATAAGGACGCGGCCGGAGCCAGGCCCTAGAGATCCCCTGCTAGGATCCCTGTCTCAGAACCTCAGGAGGGAAGAGCCCTCACCAGACAGATGAGGAACCTGAGGAACAGAGCACAGAGAAGCCTGGACAAGATCACTGGACTACTTCTCCTCTCTGGCTTCTCATTTTGTTCTGGAACTTTGCTGGACAGTTTCAAAAGGAGGAGAGGAACTGAGGCCCAGGTTGCAGGGGAAGTCACTTGCTCAGGTCTTGCAGCAAGGAGCGGGGAAATTGGGGTTCTGACTTCCAGCTCTGGGATCTTCCCCAAGCATCTACTCCTTGACTCAGCCTCCCCGACCCCTGCATTGTACTGTGGGGCTGTATTGCGAACAAGCTGGCTGGGTGGGGAGAGCCCTGGATGAAAAGATAGGAGATGTGCATTTTTCACCCCACTTGAATACTATGTCCTGGGTCTTTCTGGCCTCAATTCCCCCATCTGTGAAAAGAGAAGCTCAGAATAGATCAGGAAAGACAAACTCATGGCACATACACAGTGATATCTAACATCACTAATCCATCACAGCACTCTTTCCCATGAAGCCTCAGACTGGGCCTCAGCATGTTTTCTAACAGAGCAGTCCAGGTCTGGGGGATCTGAGTCCTAGGGCCATCCCTAAATTGGGTAACATCTGAGTCCTCCCCAAGGGAGCGGAGGGTTTCCCAGGTGGCGCTAGTGGTAAAGAACCCACCTGTCAATGCAGGAGACATAAGAGACATGGGTTCGATCCCTGGATCAGGAAGATCCCCTGGATGAGGGCATGGCAACCCACTCCAGTATTCTTGCCTGGAGAATCTCCCGGACAGAGGAGCCTGGCAGGCTACAGCCATAGGGTTGCAAAGACTCAGACACGACGCAAGTGACTTAGCATGCACGCAAGGGAGGAGAAGGGAGAAAGAAAGACGTGACATTTACTGGACATCCAGTAGTTTCAAATGCTGGGAGGCATTTGTTGATTTAATCCTAAGGAGGGAGGTGCGCACAAGCTGAGGTTCAGAGAGGCTGAGTGATCTGCCTTTGGACAGACAGCTGGGAACGGGGCCTTGAACACATGGGAGGTGCCTCCGGGGTCACCATCCCCAGGAATAGTGATGTAGAGCCAGCCACCAGGTGAGAGCCTAGGTTATGGCCTCACCTCATCCTCCTTTTGGGCCTACTAAGTGCAAGCCCCATGCCCATTTTACAGCATCAGAAACTGAGTCACAGGAAGGGGGTGTCAGGTGCCAGAAAATGATGGACTTGACCATGTATCTCGCTGTTCCCACCCCACTCACCCAGCTAATGTAAACGCTTTATTTCAGTCCCCTTGGGACACCCCAGGAGCCATGACTCATACCATCCCACTTCACAGAGGAAATTGAAGTGCCCCCAAAGGAAGCGGTCCCCAGCCCTCTAGGGGCTCAAGTGGAGACCAGAGTGGTTTACCATGGAGATAAGTGGGGAGGAGCAGTGGAAGGGAAGTAAAGGGCTGGAGGAACCCAAGAGAGATAGAGGCTGGGTGGCCACACAGCTAAGGCAGGAAGTGAGGCTCTGGTCAAAAGGCCCAGGGCAGGAGGCGGAGGCCTCTGAAGGTCTCTTAGGCCTGAAGAGGCATGGGAGGACCTGCCATGGACTAGGAGCCCAGAGCCCCAAGCCCAGGTTCAGCCCTGTCACTTGGCAACTGGGAGACCCTACCAAGTGTCTTCCCCCTCCGGGTCTCAGTATTCACAGGTGGAAAATGGGCTAATATCACTGAAGGCAAGCTTTCCAAAAGTTGGGATAAGCTGGACCCACAGAGCTCTCCTCAACTCAGCCTCCTCACACACACAGGGCAAGGCAGGACTCCAGTCACCCAGTGTACGAATGGCCTTGGCCACCAACATCCTTTCTGAGGCCAGCACCTTCAGAATTAGTGAGCTCATCCCCTCGAATTCTTCATGGGACAGCTGGGGAGGGGTCAACTCATCGAGGCAACAAACCTGCACAGTGTTTACGCTGCACAAGGCAGGTCCCACTCCCCTGAGGACCTGCTGGTTCCAGGCACTAGGCTTACAGCCCTCCTTGAACCCTCACCCCATAGGGAGATATTTACTCTTCCCATTTTCAAGACAAGGAAGCTAAGTCTCAGAAAGACAGGATGAATGAGTCAAGGACACCTGGCAAGCAGGCTTGGTCAGAACTTGAATGCAGGCCTATCTGACTCCTGAGCCCTTACCGTACCTTAGTCTCCAGCTCCCCAGCCGACCGCTTCCTGCTCCCAGCCTTCAGCCACTCTGCGTGGCACTGCCCCTACCCCTGGCTCTCACCCTCTCCTGCTCTCCTGCTACTGATCTCCTACTCTCCTTTCAAAGCCCAGCCTCCAGTGCCTCCTCCTCTTGACACTTGATCTATGCCCCCACAGAATACGTGGAGTCCAGCCCACAGATTTACTTCTTCCATGTGACTTGGTCAGCTCTGATCTCCCTGGTCCCCAGGTTGGAGCTGTTCACACAGGGGACATCAATCAGCACCTTGTGTGAAGATGGAAGTCAAACTCCTCCCCAAGGCCTGTGTGGCCCCAGATGGCCCAGCCCTGCTGATAACATCCCCTTGTTTGACCTCTCATCTGCTCGTCTTAATTTTCTGTGCTCCAGACTCACAAGCTTTCCCACTGTTTCTCCAGAACAGCACACACTCCCCGCCTCAGGGCCTTTGCACAGGAGCTCCCTCTGCCTGGTAAGCCCCATCCCCAGCTCCATGCCTGGCGGACTCCTCCATGCTTCCTCCATGACTCTTCTGCACCCCACACCTCTCTCTCAACCCTTATCACATCTGTGATTATATATTCATTTACTTGGTAACTTGTTTGCTATTATACTTGGCTCACCCTCTAGACTTAACATTTCTGGGCAGCCAGGACTGTTCACAATTCCCCAGCAAGGACCCACCCAAACTGACCACTCCCACACATGTCCCAGAGCCTCCCCCAGGGGCCCTGGGACATGTCTGAGCTGAAAGGAAGAAAGAGTACTGTGTCCCCTTCTTTGTTGAGGAAAATGTTGCTCCCCGCCCCCCGCCCCTGTCACCACCTCCTGGAAGCCTCCCAAGGTCTCCTACAGCTCCCACTGCTAACCCATCACACACTGCTCAGCTCAAGATCAAAGCTCATAGAACATCACAGGTACTCAACACAGGGCCATGGATGCTTGTATCTCGGCAGGTTTGGGAAAATGGGGTCAGTTGAGGTTCAGGGAATGGGTGGTTGGTCACAGGCCACTGAGCCATCTCCTTCCTGGCTCCTGGGGTTTGAGGGAGCCAGACAACCTCCCCCCACCCACCACCCCACCACTCCCAGGTCAGGTCACAATCAGGGTAGAAGCCAAAGCAGGAACTGGCTATGAGCTGGGGATACTTCACGTCTGGGAAGAGGCTAGGGGAGAGGAGGAGAAAGCTGGGAGGCCTTCCTGGAAGAGGGGGGGGCCTTAAACGAAGCCTTAAAGAGCAAAAGCAGACAAGCAGCTATTAGAGGAGAGGGCACTCCTGGAGGGGAAACCCTCAGGAGCAAAGGCCCAGGGGTTACACAGGAGGGCCTAGGCAGGCAGTCAGCTGAGAGGTGACACACTGTAAATCATTTCCTTGGGTGGAAAGACCACATCACCACGGCACACCACCTCACCCAAAGGGCCTCGTGGCTTCCACACAATCACTCATCCGAGTTTCTTCCAACACTGTCGTGTGCCTGGTCCCATACTGAGAAACACCCATTCCTCCATCACAGGAAGGGAACAAGGGCAGCCCGACCGGGCACTCTGAGCTCTAGGCTCTCATTCCAGCTTCAAACTGTGTGGCTCGGTCAAGTCACTTCCACTCTCAGAGCCTCAGTCTCTTCCCCAGCAAAAAGGGGATACACAAAAGTTCCTACCTCCTAGGAGGTACTCGATAGATGTTAGCAGCTATCATTCTCATGAGCCCATTTTATACTGAACAAACCTGAAGCCAGAAGGAGAATCGAGTTGTCTCAGGCTGGGTGGCAAGACTGCACTGAGGCTGGTTCCTCCTCAAGGGGTTAGGAAGTGGCTTTGGGGACACCGATCCAACCTCTTCTGGGATAAGCCCCACAAGAGCCAGCCATCTCATCTCACGCCCATCTTTTTCAGGCCATTCATCCAGTGCCATGCTCATTTATCGAACACCTACTACATGCCAAGGCCCTACCTGCAGAAGTGCCTACAGGTTTCCCCTGGGGATCCCCACCGCACACAAGCAGACTCAGAGGGGCGGTCCTTTGGCCCAGGTAGCCCAGTGTGACCAGAAGCCGAGGTCTTGTCTCTCCAGCCAGAAAGCCAAGATGAGGGTCAGCAACAGCATCAGCCTGCTCCATTCTTGAAATCAAGTCTGATCTCAGCTGACCTAAGCCAGGCCTGGAGTCACCCCAGGTGATCCAGAGACCACTGCCCCAACTGGCCAGGGTCCCTGAAGCCAGGGACACCTCTCCCAGGGCCACACAGGCTCTGTCCACTCTCAAGTCTGCCTGAAGGCCCCAGAGGTTAAACTGCTACCCTACAGGTGAGCCCCTTCTGTTCACCCAGTCCTTCCACCAGCCCAGGAGGCCCAGCCAGGCCCACAGCTGGACCCCAGCCCCCAGTTCAGAGAGGGCAGGCAGTTGCTGGAGGAAGCACAGCAGGGCAGGAAAGTGGAGCCCTCGCTGGGACTCAAACCCATCATCCCCAGCCCAGGCCGGCAGATGGACCCTGCCTGGAGGCCAAATCTTAAACTTTTGCCAACTTCTGAGCAGACCAGAGGTAGGGCATGCCCAGAGAGGAGGCTGGGGGCTGTGGGCAGCTGGGACCAACCACAGTTTGGCCCAGTCCTTTCCAGGCCGGCAGCACCAGGCCCTACCCGAGGCCCCACGAGGACAAGGAGATCCTGGTGTTCTGGGCCGGCACCCCCTGCCCGGCGCCCCCCAGGCCCACCCTGCCGGCCGGTCTCCACCCCCCATCCCGGGCTGGGGGCGCCAGGCTGGGTAGCGGCGGCCAGAGGCGGCGCCGACTGGTTCAGATTTCAGATTTGGCCTAGACCTAGCCTGGGGGCTCAGGCCCGGCTCGCTGCTCTCAGGGGGCCCGCAGAGGGAGGGTGAGAGGGAGGGGGCGGTCCTCGCGAGGACAAGACCCCTATGCCCCCCACTGAACTCCCTCCCCCCCCACCGCGGCATCACAACAAAAGGCCGCGCCAGACAAGTCCCGGTGCGCCCGCCCTGCGCTCCGGGATCGCCGCTCGGCTCGAGGGGTGAGGATTGGAGGGGGAGCAGGAGCCCCCATGGCCCAGCGATCGGACGCCAGGGTGGTCCCCGGCCGGGGGGGCTCCCTCACGCGGGCCGGGAGCCGGGGCCGGCGGAGGGGCGGGGGGCGCTCACCTGGACCGGCAGGCGGGCGGACGCACCGGGCAGACAGACGCACTGGAGGACGGACCGCCGGACGGCCAGGGGTTCGGGCACACGGCGGCCTGGCCGCTCCGGCTCCGGGGCCGGAATGGATTCCGGGCCGGGAGAGACAGATCGAGGGAGAAAGGGAGGCGGAGGAGGAGGAGGCGGCGGCGGCCCGGGGAGGGGAAGAGGAGGGAGGGAGCGCGCGAGCAGGGAGGAGGGGCCCGGCAGGCCGCCGGCAGCGGGAGGAAGGAGGAAGCGTGCCGGGACGGGTCCGGCCGGTGACCTGGGAGAGTCCCGCGGGCGGCCTCCCCACGCCCGGGGTCCCGGCGGCCAGAGAATGGAAGGGCGGGGGCACCAGCCACGGAAGCCCCGCCCCCTACCCCGCCCTGAGAGTGCTCCCTACCCATGGGGCACCCACCCATCAGCTCTCAAGCCAAAATACCCTCCCCGACTCCTCCCAACCCACCCACCCAACTGACCCCAAGTCTACCTCTCATGAAATTATTACTAATAATCAGTAACAGCGGCGCTAATGGAGCACTCATTCCTTACCAGGTGCCATGCTAAGCTGTTCAGGTCAACTTTAGGATCTATTCCTACCACCCAAGTGCGCTGGGCAGGCTAATGATCACCCCCATTTTACAGATGAAGAAACTGAGGCACAGAGAAGGGACTCACCTGACAAGAGCCAGGTCTTGGACCCTGGCCTTGACCTGAATTTCCCAAACTGGGGACTGAGACAGGCAGGACAGTGTGGTAAGGAGCAGCGTTTTTATCTTAATAGCTATGCGTTCATTTTAATGTGCATCAGAAGAAAAAAAAAGTAACTGAGAAGCCAGTAAGTTCCAGATAAGGAACGTATAAAGGGCTTCCAGTAAGCCCCTTGCTGCTGCTGCTAGGTTGCTTCAGTCGTGTCTGACTCTGTGCGACCCCACAGACGGCAGCCCACCAGGCTCCACCGTCCCTGGGACTCTCCAGGCAAGAACACTGGAGTGGGTTGCCATTTCCTTCTCCAATGCATGAAAGGGAAAAGTGAAAGTGAAGTCGCTTAGTCGTGTCCGACTCTTAGCGACCCCTTGGGCTGTAGTCTACCAGGCTCCTCCGCCCATGCGATTTTCCAGGCAAGAGTACTGGAGTGGGGTGCCATTGCCTTCTCCGAGTAAGCCTCTTAGGAGGGACCAAAGCAGGTATTTAGTGGCAATTATACTCAGTGGTAAAGAACCTGACTGGCAGGGCAGGAGACATGGGTTCGATCCCTGGCTCAGGAAGATCCCCTGGAGAAGGGAATGGCAACCCACTCCAGTATTTTTGCCTGGAAAATTCCATGAACAGAGGAGCCTGGTGGCAGGTTTCAGTCCATGTGATTGCAAAGAGTCAAACGCAACTGAGCACGTGTGCTAGTCTCGCCTTTGGCTTTTCACAGGTCCTCCTGGGATTACTGCACAAGGGAAGATGGGCCTGAATCCAGCTTTAAATGCCACCATCTGCCTCTGTTTTCCTTCTCTGAAAGTTTTCCCGTTTCACAGATGGGAAAGTAAAGCCCAGTCCAGGTCAAATGGTAGAAGCCTGGACTTCTCCTGAGAGGAGCAGGGAGGGAAACTCGAGACTATGGGAGACAAGGGCTTCAGGGTACAGTACAGTATCTGGGAGACCAGGAATGAGCAAGGCCTTAAGCTGGACTGGTCTGGGTTCAAATCTAGACTGGTTGCCCAGCTGCTGTACCTTCTACGAGTCCATCACCTTCCCCAGCCCAGGTCCCCTCGCCTATGAAACATGTCCACAGACGACTTCCGGGAAGGTTAGAACTGACAGGAGTGAGGGTGGCTGAGGTTGTGCTCAACAAAGGTAAAGCGCTTATGGTTGGTAAACTGAGGCCAGAAGGGGAAGGGGCCGCTTGAAGTCCCACAGCAAGTCAGCAAGAGAGCCAGCACCAGAAGCCAACCCTGGCTGGTAAAATGGCTGCAGGTCTTTGCAAGGCTAGCTTAAAAATTAACCCCAGCTTCCTAGGATGTATTGGGCGGGGCCCTAGCTGGAGGAGCAGGTTTCTCAGCCCTCATTCACTCCTCAGACAGGCCTGCAGGCCTTTACTGGGGGGCCTGGGCTGAGGGCGGGATGTTCATCCAGCGGTGTGCGGAAGCTGGCTCTTCTCTCGTGCAGGAGCAGATTGGGTTCATCTCTTCCCAACTCCACATTCAGTGATATCATCCTGGTAGCTTGACATCAGCAGAAGTGGAACTTTTAACACCGCAGAAACCAGCAGACACGACAAATCAAGTCTTTTTTTTTTTTTTTTTTAAATTCCAGAGAGCTAGTTGTTAAATATTTACCAGCCCATCACTAAATTCATCCCCAGGAGTTCAGTCGAAAGTTCTGGGCTTCTTCTAAAGCTTGGATAACAAGAGTGCTTAAAAGCATAGACTTCAGACCCACAGGCCTCAGTTAAAGTACCATCTCTGCCACTCCACGGTTACCTCTCCTTGAGGGGAGCAGAGTTTCTCTGAGCCTCACTATGCCAACCTGCAAAAGGAGCTAAAGAGAGTGCTGCCCTCAGAAGACTCACGTGAACGTGAAATGAAGCGATGTCCCCTCAGTGTGTCTCAGCCCTTTTCACACCCTACCGCTGTCTTGGAGGAGAGGGGGCAGCTGGGACCCCCCTTGGCTCTGTGAGCGCATATGTGGCCTTCCACCTGGAGCCACCAGTGGCTCAGCTCAGCCGCTGAGGTTCCCAGGAGGTCTTTCGGGAGGATGTGGCCAGCACAGTGGTTTCATGATTGAGCGTTGGAAGAGTTCGTTATTTTCAACCACCGCTCTGGGTCTTCACTCAGGCTGTAACCCCCACCAAGAATGCTCACCCCACCTCCGTAGCTTCCCGACCACCCCTGTCCATCATGGTCCTAAGTAAGTGTGGCCTCCTCCAGGATAAGTTTCCTGACAATCCTCTGCTGGAGGCACACCCCGAGCCATTTGGGAGTGTCTGTCCCCACCCAGAGGGCAGGGACTCTGGCCTGTTCCCTGGCACAGAGTAGGCACTGCCAAGCGACACTCTCTGGTCAAGATAGCACTGGGATTAGTGATATACATACAAGAGTTCTAACTCTTCCACTCATTGACTATGTGATCCTGCCCTCTCTGAGCCTCCGTTTACTCATCAATAAATTGGGAGCAGTACCCTTACCAGGATTATGTAGGTACAAGAGTTGCTTGCTGGTCTAGCCTGGGGAACTGGTGAGTGACTCTTTGTATATTATTTTAAAGATTGTTAGTAGAACAGCAGCTCATTGCTTCATACATGCCAATTATTCATCTTTGTCCATGAACGGGAAACACTGGTTACCAATGATATACCCAGCCCCGTGCCAGGCCTGGAACACCAAGAGGGATAATTTCCCAACCCCAAGCACCCAGCAGATGACAGATGTTATTGATCTCAACACTGTGGAGATGGTGAGCACCAGCTGTATACAGTTCTCTGTCTCTGGAAACCTTCTCTCTTTTCCTCCCCCCGACTTGGGTCAAAGCCACAACCAAGGGCAGGATGAAGCATGTGGTGTGAGGCCTGGCTCCTCACAGCTGGCAGCAGACCTGTGTGGCAAGAGTTTTCCCATGCCATGGGATCAGGGCACTGCCTGCACCAGGCTATTCACCTCACCCACCTTGAGCCCAGCACATTCTTGGAAAGCCACTGGGAAGCTGACCCCTCCCAGGCGCTGGGTGGGAAATTCCAGACCTGCCCTCTCATTCCCTAGATAGTCTGCTGTGATTAGAAGAACCAGGCTCAGGACTACAGGACAAGGTGGGAAAGAAGACAGACTCTGGCCTGAGGCTGTGAGATGGGTTTGGCACCTCTCCTGGCACTACAATTCACAGTTTACACAGAGATGTTCAGTGCATCAGCCTCGCCAACTGCTCGGCCCTTGCTTGGGAAGCCTCAATCAGTTCAGTTCAGCTCAGCTCAGTCGTTCAGTCGCGTCTGACTCTTTGCGACCCCATGGACTGCAGCACACCAGGTTTCCCTGTCCGTCGCCAACTCTCAGAGTTTACTCAAACTCATGTCCATTGAGTCGCCATCCAACCATCTCATCCTCTGTCGTCCCCTTCTCCTGCCTTCAATCTTTCCCAGCATCAGGGTCTTTCCCAATGAGTCAGTTCTTTGCATCACGTAGCCAAAGTATTGGAGTTTCAGCTTCAGCATCAGTCCTTCCAATGAATATTCAGAACTGATTTCCCTTAGGATGGACTGGTTGGATCTTCTTGCAGTCCAAGGGACTCTCAAGAGTCTCCTCCAACACCACAGTTCAAAAACATCAATTCTTGGGCGCTCAGCTTTCTTTAGAGTCCAACTCTCACATCCATACATGACTACTGGAAAAACCATAGCTTTGACTATGGGAAGCATGACTTTGACTATGGGAAACCTGCCTCCCTGTTATCACAGCAGCTTGTTCCACCCTGAAGAGCTTGCTCTGGTCCGTCTGCCTGGAATGCCCTCTTCCCGCCAGCCCCTGGCTAAGCCTTATTCTTCCTTCCTCTGGTCAGTCAATATTTACTGAGCGTCTACTGTGTGCTAGGATTTGTGCTCTGCACATTCACCTCTGGGATTCAGTAGTGAGCAAGCCAGGCCTGGTCTCTGCCTTGGGAGATGCTCATAGTCTGGAGGAGCGGGGAAGAGTGGCAGTATGGTGGTTGGCACAGTGATGGGCAAGCACTGCCGGGTGGAGGGAAAGGGTTCTGACTCTGCCTGTGTGATGGAGTCCGGGTGAGGGAAGGAGGATGTCTACGGAGAATACAGAAGCCGGAGGAAGTAGTAGCAGGTGAAAGATGGGCAGAGAAGGCGCTTCGGGCAAAGGGACCAGCATGAGCAAAAACACAGAGGCTGAAAACCCTGTTTGGGAGCAGGTGCAGGCAGAGCTAAGTGTAATGGGCAGTGGGCACCTGGGCTGGGGGAAGGGAGGGGGGAAGGGAGGCTGGGGAGCCCTGAAGATGCCTGAGTGTCAGGCTTGGCTTCTGTCCTGGAGGCAATGGGGAGCCATGGAGGGCTGGTCGAGAGGTGCTGTCCCTGAGCAGGGGGCAGATGGAGGGGTGGGAGGAGCAGTCTGGGGGCCTCTGAGCTGATGGCAACTACCGCTGAGGACCAGGGGAGGTGGAGCCCCTGGCTTACAGTGTGTGTGTGTGGGGTGGGGGGTGGCGCTAACCTATATTCCAGGGAGTGAGGCCAAACTGGCCCGAAGGCCTAAGACCCGGGATGCCAAGGGAGTGCCCCCAATCCTATGAGAGCAGGAAGGAGCTGGGAGCAAGTGAGCATATGTGTCCTCAGAGGCCAGGCTCTGGAGGGGTGGTCAGCCAACTGCAGGCTCCTGCAGCATCTGCCCACTCCGGGGAGGGATGGAGACAGTGGGCACCTGAGCAGACTGAGCCCAAGCAAGACCAACGTGCGGCAGCGCTGGCCTCTGCATGCCACCCGGCACGCTTGGAATCCTTGTGGCCCACCTTCCGGGTCAGTGCGGTCACTTCACAGATGGAAATGTGTGATTCCAATTCCTATTCTCAGCCTGGAGTCTGGAGACAGAACAGAGGCTGCCCATGTGAAAATAGGAGAGACTCTTGTCCCCCACTAAGAAACTCAGCTTTTCATCACATCACTCCCCTCAGTTGAGGCCCAGAGAGGGACAGACACTCTCCCAAGGTCACACAGAGAGTTACTGGCCAGCAGAACCTGCCCTCCTCCACCCCAAGCCTCCTTCCGCCATAATCTCAGAATGTTTGTGAGAAAAGATAAAAGGAACCAGGGCCCTTGATCTGCCTGACCTGGCAGGAGGGCAGAGGGCAGGGCGGAAATCTGCAGCCAGAGCTGTGACCCCAGACATCAGAGGGGGTGAGAAACCTGCTGAGCTGAGAAGAGACCATCTGCAACAGGAGGGCTTCAAAGAATGCTTGTGAAAATAATCAGCGTTGCAACAGTCCACAGTGACCGAATCTGGAGCTCCCTGGGCCTTGCCCTGTTCTGGGGTCTCTGCATAGCAATGTGCTTGTTCTTCACGGCACTACAGGGTGGGAGCTACTGTTATTCCTATTTCACAGATGAGAAAACCGAGGTGAGCCAAGGCGATATGCCCCGGGGAGGGAGGGCAGGACCTTAATCTCAAGCCCTCCTGAGTCTGAAACTCAGGCTCTGGTTCTGTCCCACCCAGACCTTGGGCATATTTCACGTGCAGTAGGGAGAGGTGAGACCCACAGAGCTGGACGCCACCCCGACCCCTCCTACACTGAGCCTCCGCTTCCATCTCATGGAACATCTGCATCTCCCACATTTCCCAGGTCTGTTGGATAGATGGAACGTAGCAATGTTCTGTAGGACTACTTTGAAAAGTAGATACTAAAGAAGAAAAAAATGGTAACTCAAGGAGGGGTGCATAACTCCCGGCTCATTAGATGGGGGGGGTGCTTCCTTCCTCCGAGAGAGGACAGCGTGGGGTAGGAGGCAGTAACATTATCTTGGAGAGACCTGACAAACACTCCCTCAGCCAGGTGGTCAAGGTCTACATCAACAGGGGTAGGTCACAATGACAATATGTGCCCTTGATATGATACGAAGAACAGAGCACTTCACCTCTGTGGTCTTCCTCCCCCAAATCCGCAATCCCAATGTCATCACAAGAAAGACATCAGACACAGTCCAAAGACATTCTACTAAACAGCAGACCAGTTCTCCTCCAAACTCTGAAGGTCATAGACAACAAGGAAAGCCCAAGAAATTTTCACAGCCAAGAGGAGCAGAAGGAGACATGAAGATTAAATGTAATATGACATCCTGGTTGGGATTCTGGAACAGAAAAAGGACATTAAGGGAAAACTTAGCACTCGGAATGAACTATGGACCTTAGTTAACGATAGTACACTGAGACTGGTTCATTCATTGGAACAAATCTACCATCCTGATGGAAGATGGCAGTTATGGGAGCAACCAGTTGGGGAATATATGCCATGTTGGGCTTCCTTGGTAAAAAATCTGCCTGCAATGCAGGAGATGAGGGTTCGATTCCTGGGTGGGGAAGTCCCCTGGAGAAGGAAATAGCAACCCATTCCAGTAGTCTTGCCTGGGAAATCCCATGGACAGAGGAGCCTGGTGGGCTTCAGTCCATGGGGTCCCAAGAATCAGACATGATTTAGTGACTAAAACCACTGCCACCATATGCTGTATTATGTTCTTTAACAAAGGACAGAATTTTAGGACAGACAGGAAGCCAAGAGAGTTGTCACTAAACATTACCTTTTAAAACTTGGAAAACCAAGGACTGAGGAATGGAAGAGATTTTCCCAAGGTCATATGCAAGTTCATGACAGCCTGAACTAGGATCAAGGGTTCTGGATGGCACAGGTATTTATCAAATACCTATTGTACACAGGACACCAGCCTAGGTCCTTGAGAGTTTCAGAGTTTTGCCCAAAGGTCAGCACCTCCCCTGGGCCAGGTGTGCAGGGACACAGACCCTGCCCATTGAGGGCTCTCAAATCAGTAGGGGAAACAGATACTGAAACACCCTGAGCAGGAGAGCCAGAGAGCCATGAACTTCCATGTCCGGAAGATTCAGCCCCACCGTCTGCAACCCACGTGATCTTGCTAAGCCTCACGATGCTGCTTCATGGAAAGGAGCTGGTAATGGAACCTTCTCTCCGTGATGCTCAATGATGCTAAGAGGTGGCAATAAGGTATTGGAACTCTGGGAGATCTAATACAGCAGTTTTGGCACTGAAATTTCTCAACAAACAATGATTCCTTATTTTCAAGTGCAGTCTGAGTGCTGGAGAGCTCAGAGAGGGAGCAATTTGTCAAGTTGCTTTGGTGGGGCTTTCTTGGGGGTCTTCCTAGGTGAAGGACCTTTCAATTGGGTCTTGAAGGATGGGAAGGAGTTTGCCAGGGAGAGGGGATATGGAAACTGCAGCCCCAGCCACCAGAGTTCACTGCCTGGTCAGGCAGAGAAGGAAACGCATCGAGCAGCTCTCTGAGGGCATTCCCACGGGACAGGACTTTCCCACTTCTTGGTCTTGATGCCTCCTTCCTGACTTCCCCTGGACTTTCGGGTTCACCACTGCCTTGAATCAATGGCAGAGGCAGCGGGGATGGGCGAGGGCGGGGGCGGCCACCAGAGCTGAACAACTCCAGGACTGTCTGGAAATGAAACCCAGCCCTGCCTCCCACTCACCAGCTGAGTGTCGCTTATACAACTTCCTCCTTCTGCTCTTGTTCAGGAATTACCCTGGGGCCGGGCTCTGCTGGTTGGGGGAACTGCCCCAAAGTCTGGGCTCGGAGCCTCCTGGGGTCTGCTCTGGTCACTCAAAGACTCAGACACTTGGTCTCGTGTCCCACCCCTGCCCTCTAAAGTATACTTTCTCCTTCCTACCTCCATTCATCTGCCCGTGATTGCCCGCCCTCTCCCCTCCGCTGGTCCAAACCCCAGTTGCCCTCCTCAGCCCATCCTAAGCTCCTCCCAGAGGCCTCCCGCAGAGACCCCTCCTGGCCCCTGTATCCTCTCTACCCATTCATGCCGCCTGCCTGGCAGGCAGATCAGCAGCGAGCAAGACTGGCACGAACCCTGTCTTTGCAGCGGGGGCCTCCAGGCTCTGTGTCCCATACACCCTGCAGGTTCTGTCCACACCTGGGGTGGGGAATCGGAAGTCTGGTACAGCCTCTGCACCGTGTGATCCTGGGCAACTCCTTTCCCCTGTCTGGCCAGCGTTGTTTCCATAGCTGATAACGGGAATGGTTCGATGCCATGTCTAGGGAGCCTTAATTAAGGGAACAGGCAGGGGAGATGGAAAGGGTTGCCCCACCAACCCCCATTCTGTCGACCCCAATACAAAGCTTCCCTCTGAGTGGAACAGGTAAAAGGCAGACTCAGAGCTTCAGTTCATCGGAATTTCTGGGTAGAAACAGACATGGGGGTCTGGAAAAGGAGCCTGTGAGGTGGCCAGGTATCATGATTAAGAGCAACTATGAAGACAGGACTTTGAATCCTGCCTGGATAGTTCTGTGGCCTTGGGCAAGGCATCTGACCCTGTCATCCTCACTGGTATCATTTGTAAACTAGGGGTAACTGTACACATTCCCTTTGGTTTTTACTGATTAGCATGACACACGCTGCTTCTTGTTCAGTCACTCAGCCGTGTCCAGCTCTTTGTGACCCCATGGACCGCAGCACACCAGGCTCCCCTGTCCTTCAGTATCTCCCGGAGCTTGCTCAAACTCATGTCGGTTGAGTTGACGATGCCATCCAACAACCTCATTCTCTGTTACCCTCCTCTCCTCCTGCCCACAATCCTTCCCAGCATCGGGGTCTTTTCTAATGAGTAGGCTCTTCATATCAGGTGGCCCAAGTATTGGAGATTTCAGCTTTAACATCAGTCCTTATTGAATATTCAGGGCTAATTTCCTTTAGGATTGAGTGGTTTGATCTCCTGGCTCTCCAAGGGACTCTGAAGAGTCTTCTCCAGCACCACAGTTGAAAAGCATCAATTCTTTGGCACTTAGCCTTCTTTATGGGACCATGAGACATGCTAGGTGCTCAGTAAATGGATATTATTACTATTGTTATTATTATTATTTCTGGTGTAGCCAGTTTACGGTTCCATTAGAAAAGTGGACAGCTGCGACCGTCTTAAAATTAGCAGTGTACATCTATATGTTTTGCCCTGGAAAGAGTTCATACTCTACTAGTACATTTAACTGTTATAGTATTATTAGTATTAACAGTATAATCCCATTTCTGTTTTTAAAAAAATGTGGGAGTAGGGAAAAATAAAAGGAATAAACACTAGCATGTTTCGAGCAGTTGTCCCGGGGGTAGGGTGTGAGGGGGCAACTCAAAGATGAGCTGAGTGATTTTTTTCTTCTGTGCTTATCTTTATGTTTCAAATTTTCTAAAATGAGGTCATGATTTTTGTCGTTGTTCAGTTGCTCAGTCGTGTCAGGCTCTGCAACCCCGTGAACTATAGTACACAAGGCTTCCCTCTCCTTTCCCATCTCCCAGAGCTTGTTCAAACTCATATCCATTGAGTCAGTGATGCCATCCAACCATCTCAGCCTCTGTCATCCCCTTCTCCTCCTGCCTTCAATCTTTCCCAGCATCTGGGTCTTTTCTAATGAGTTGGCTCTTGCGTCAGCTGCGGCCAAAGTGGCCAGAAGTACTGGCGCATCAGCTTCAACATCAGTCCTTCCAGTGAATATTCAGGATTGGTTGAGGTTGTGATACGGGGGCAATAGAACGTGACAGAGATTATCTGTGACTCGATCGGCTGCCTCACTGGTCTGGACGCCCAGGGCCAGGCCTGGCCATAGACTCCACAGCTCAGGGCTCCTGGTGGCCAAGGTCCGTGAGGGTGAGCTGGCCCTACACCTGGCCTCTCCCCACCCACTCTGGGTGACCTACCCCCACCCTCCACCCCCAAGTGCCTCCACCTGGGATCCTGTGGCTCATTTTGCTCCTGGCCCCCCCTGATGAGGAAGAGCCAGGCTGCCAGTGGAAGTGCCTGGTTCTCTTCCACGATGTTCTGGGGCCCTGCTCTTTCCCTTTCCCTAGACCTTGGCTCTCACCCTGTGTCTGTCCACAAGCCCTTCCAGGGTGGGACAGAGGCAGGTGATGAGGGGGGGGTGCTCCTTGCCCCGGGGCCTGGGTTTGGGGCCAAGGGCACAGCCCACAGTAGCCCAGGAGGAGCCCACAGTCTACAGGCTCCCACTCGTCCCCATCTTGGTCCGGTTCTCCCAAAGCAGAGCCTGAAGCCACAGGCCTCTGGGAAGGGATCGCAGAAGCCCCAGGGAGGGGACAGGAAGAGACACGGAAGAGGACAGGCCCACAAGGGAGGCTGATCCAGGTCACTGCCGGAGGCCACAGGCGCTCCAGTTCCTCTGAGACCTCAAATGAGTCTCAACACGCCTCCACAACTGTCCATCCTACAGAGATCTTGTCCCTCACTTCTGGCTCCCTTTGGCTTCGGGATAGCCCCCGGGCTGTTAACTCCCTCACATTCCACGACCAAGCCTGTTCCCTGCCGCCAGAGAGCCAGAGGGAGAAGAGTCCAGAAGGGAGCACCCACCCAGCTTCACCCCAGCCCCCCTCCCATGTCTTGATCTCTCTTTAGAGCTTTGGACTGGTCTGTCCATCATCCTCCAGATCTTTCCCCAGGACACACTCCCCTCCCCAACTCTGGTACCCTGGATACTCCCCCACCGCCGGAGCTCAGGTGGGCTTGGAGCATCCAGACAGCATCCGGGCCTCTTCATGATCTCCCTGCCTCTGGTCTCCCCATCCCCCACTGTTCCTCTAACAGCCCTCACCTTCCTATTTTCAGGACACAACTCTATCCTTCAGTGGCTCCCCTGTGGCCTCAGGCCACAGCCCACAAAGGAGGCCACACAGGGCCGGACAGCCTCTCCAGTGCTGTCTTCATCCTCCCCAGGGCTGAACTGAACCAGCAGCACTCTCTCACCTTTGCTCTCTATTCCACAAGGGATGATCCTTTCCCCGCCTCTCCTCCCAGGTTAATCCTCTTCATGCTTTGGCCCCTCCCTGGCCCCCTCTAGGCTTCCCTGGTGGTTCAGTTGGTAACGAATCTGCCTGCAATGCCAGAGACCGGAGTTTGATCCCTGGGTCCGGAAGATCCCCTGGAGAAGGGCATAGCGACCCACTCCAGTATTCTTGCCTGGAGAATCCCATGGAGAGAGGAGCCTGGTGGGCTACAGTCATGGGGTTGCAAAGAGTGGGACATGACTGAGCGACAAACACACACACACGGTGACAGTCTGGGTCAAAGTTTCACAAACCTCATCTGCCTGTCTCACAAGGAATGTTCAGTTGACCATTCCCCCCACCGCGGGCCAAGAGCTCCAAGCGGCTAGAGTTTGGGCCAGGGTCATCCTTGTACCCCAGCACTGCCCCCACTTCCCCACAGGGCTTGACACTGAACAGGCCCCAGGCTTGTCAGGACAGGAATCTCAGGCCTGGATTTCCCAGCTCCACAGAAACACTGCCAGGCCTGTCTCGGGCCCTGCCTGAGGCTCACACATTCACTCAGCCTTCCATACCAGGAACTGGGCCAGCCACTCAGGCCACACTCCAAGTCTGGCCTCACCTTCTCCCCGTTCTCCTGCCGGCTCAGGGAGGGGCTCGGGGGGCTGGGGAGCCCAGCAGGAGCCAGAAAGGAACCCGGCCCTTCCCTGTCTGACGCCTCTCCCATCCCAGTGACGAGTCTGGGGACGCACCTCCCTGCAACCCCAGTTTGAACCAAATCTCTTGCAGCCTCCTGTCACTGTGGTCTGTCCTGAACTTCTACCTCCCAACAATTAAACATATTTAATCACCCCCGGTGGCTCAGACAGTAAAGAGGTCACCTGCGAGGCAGGAGACGTGGGTTCGATCTCTGAGTCAGGAAGATTCCCTGGAGGAGGGCATGGCTGCCCGCTCCAGTACTCTTGCCTGGGGACTTCCATGGACAGAGGAGCCTGGCGGGCTACAGTCCATGGGGTGGCAAAGAGTCAGACACGACTGAGCGACTGAGTGCTCGCAACCATCCAACAGGTAAGAGAGCTCCCGGGGCCTTGAGCCTAGCTACCCTCTGGCTTCTCATTCCTGGAGGTTCTGGCATCTGTGTTTTCAGGGCCTCGAGGGCAGGGCTATTTGACTCAGTGCCGCTCAGTAAACACTGTGGAGCACTGTCTGCAGCAGGTGATAGTGCCGGCCAGGTTGCCTCCCCCGCTGCTGCACCTGGGGCCAGGACGACGAGAAGGAGTCTGGCTACCTGCAGGGCACAGGAAACCCAAGGCCCAGAGAGGGTGAGAAACTTCCCCAAGGTCACAGAGCTCAGGAGCAGAGATCTGGTTAAGGACTTGGGAGTTGATTAAATATTTACTTTATCATCTTGTGGGTACACAATAGTTGATAAAATACACACAGCTCCTGCCTGTGTAAAGTTCCCCAGTTGGTGTGAGGGGTGATGGATTAAAAAGCCAGAGCACAAACCTATAGAAAGGCGGATCGTGCTCCTTACTAGGGTGAGAGGAAGCCAGGAGCGTGATGGGGAAGAGTGGGGAGCGCTGAGGAGGGCTGGGAGGGCTTCTCAGAGGAGATGAATTTTAGCTTTGAAGTTTGAAAGATAAAAAGACTGGCCATACAGGGATTTGGGAGGAAGAGCGTTCAGGCAAAGGCCTTGAGGTGAGAATGGGCTTGAGTTGGTCTGGGTGGAGCAGTTGGGGTAGGGGGTGGCGCAGGCAGAAAGGTGAAGCTGGAGCCTGGAAAAGGGCCTGGAGTTTCCTGGGCTGTAGTGAGAGCCTTGAACTTTATTTAAATGTACTGGAAAGCCTATAGATGTTAAGCAAGAGGGAGTGACACAATTCAATGTATGTTTTTGAAATATCCCCCCGGCAGCTGCTCAGAGGGGGATTACAGGGAGGCAGGTAGGAGCAGAGAGGCGGGCGAGGAGGCTGGGACGCCCTCTGCGGGGGTGGTGAACGTGGCTCAGCCCAGGGGCCGGGGGCAGGGGAGATGGCAGGGGGGNACACTGAACAGGCCCCAGGCTTGTCAGGACAGGAATCTCAGGCCTGGATTTCCCAGCTCCACAGAAACACTGCCAGGCCTGTCTCGGGCCCTGCCTGAGGCTCACACATTCACTCAGCCTTCCATACCAGGAACTGGGCCAGCCACTCAGGCCACACTCCAAGTCTGGCCTCACCTTCTCCCCGTTCTCCTGCCGGCTCAGGGAGGGGCTCGGGGGGCTGGGGAGCCCAGCAGGAGCCAGAAAGGAACCCGGCCCTTCCCTGTCTGACGCCTCTCCCATCCCAGTGACGAGTCTGGGGACGCACCTCCCTGCAACCCCAGTTTGAACCAAATCTCTTGCAGCCTCCTGTCACTGTGGTCTGTCCTGAACTTCTACCTCCCAACAATTAAACATATTTAATCACCCCCGGTGGCTCAGACAGTAAAGAGGTCACCTGCGAGGCAGGAGACGTGGGTTCGATCTCTGAGTCAGGAAGATTCCCTGGAGGAGGGCATGGCTGCCCGCTCCAGTACTCTTGCCTGGGGACTTCCATGGACAGAGGAGCCTGGCGGGCTACAGTCCATGGGGTGGCAAAGAGTCAGACACGACTGAGCGACTGAGTGCTCGCAACCATCCAACAGGTAAGAGAGCTCCCGGGGCCTTGAGCCTAGCTACCCTCTGGCTTCTCATTCCTGGAGGTTCTGGCATCTGTGTTTTCAGGGCCTCGAGGGCAGGGCTATTTGACTCAGTGCCGCTCAGTAAACACTGTGGAGCACTGTCTGCAGCAGGTGATAGTGCCGGCCAGGTTGCCTCCCCCGCTGCTGCACCTGGGGCCAGGACGACGAGAAGGAGTCTGGCTACCTGCAGGGCACAGGAAACCCAAGGCCCAGAGAGGGTGAGAAACTTCCCCAAGGTCACAGAGCTCAGGAGCAGAGATCTGGTTAAGGACTTGGGAGTTGATTAAATATTTACTTTATCATCTTGTGGGTACACAATAGTTGATAAAATACACACAGCTCCTGCCTGTGTAAAGTTCCCCAGTTGGTGTGAGGGGTGATGGATTAAAAAGCCAGAGCACAAACCTATAGAAAGGCGGATCGTGCTCCTTACTAGGGTGAGAGGAAGCCAGGAGCGTGATGGGGAAGAGTGGGGAGCGCTGAGGAGGGCTGGGAGGGCTTCTCAGAGGAGATGAATTTTAGCTTTGAAGTTTGAAAGATAAAAAGACTGGCCATACAGGGATTTGGGAGGAAGAGCGTTCAGGCAAAGGCCTTGAGGTGAGAATGGGCTTGAGTTGGTCTGGGTGGAGCAGTTGGGGTAGGGGGTGGCGCAGGCAGAAAGGTGAAGCTGGAGCCTGGAAAAGGGCCTGGAGTTTCCTGGGCTGTAGTGAGAGCCTTGAACTTTATTTAAATGTACTGGAAAGCCTATAGATGTTAAGCAAGAGGGAGTGACACAATTCAATGTATGTTTTTGAAATATCCCCCCGGCAGCTGCTCAGAGGGGGATTACAGGGAGGCAGGTAGGAGCAGAGAGGCGGGCGAGGAGGCTGGGACGCCCTCTGCGGGGGTGGTGAACGTGGCTCAGCCCAGGGGCCGGGGGCAGGGGAGATGGCAGGGGGGCAGGGGAGGTGGAGAGCATGACTCAGTTGCATGTGGAGGAAGCACCCACAGTCCTTGCTTGCATCGGGAGCGTGGGAGCACACAAAGGGCGGAATCGAGATGAGTCCCCAGGCTTTTGGGTTGAGTGGATGGAGTTGCCATTAGCTGAGATGGGGAAGCCTGGGTAGGAGCCAGCTGAGGGCAAAAAGTCACAAGTTCGGCGTTGGCCAAATTATGTTGGAAAAACCCTTTAAGTGTCCATGGTGATGTGGAAAAAATGAATACTTCAGCCAACACTCATGGCACACATTCTGCATCAGGCAATTTAATCCCTTCATCAACCCCTAGGAATAGGTACCGTTATTATGCCCATTTCCTTGATGAGGAAACTGAGGCTTGGAGTAGGCTGTAGCGGATAGGATGAGAAGAAAGCCAGGCAGAGTCTCAGGAAGCCCTCATGTCTGAAAGACCATGGGCAGGGGCTGCCTCTGAAGGGAGTCCTGGGGCCGGGAGCTGGATCACAAGAGGTCCAGAAGGAATGGAAAGGGGACAGGAGGACAGAGAAAGTGGCCTCACATTTTCCAACATCTAAGTCTGGCTGGGGAGGGCAGGAGAGAGACGGGGGCAGCTAACAGGGGCTGAGGGTCCTGGGCTGCCACCCTGCCCATCTGGGAGCAGGGACGCCCGCCATTTGCCAGAGGGATGGACACTTCAGAATAACTTCCTTTCTGATATGGTCCAGCCAGTGGTGCCCCAGTCCTGTATTGGCATGGAGCGCTCCCTCCCGCCCGTGGATTTTCTTCAGGGCACCAAGGACAGCGTGTGGAGTTAGGGGAGGCGGATGACTCATTGTCACCTCTCTCAACCCCCGGTATTCCCACACAAACCAGGGCTTTGTCAGAGCCAAGAGGACTGTGGGGCGCCCTGGTGCTTCCTGGGGACTGTGGGCCCATAGGGGACCAGGGTGCTCAAATGCCAGAACAAGGAGCCTCGCCTGGCTGCTGGACTAGGCGCCCTGCACGCTCAGAAACTTAACATCAAGAGAAAGTGGGGCGATGTGGAGGAATCAGGAGATTGGGATTGACACATGCATACTATTGATACTATGTATAAAACAGATGACTAACAAGAACCTAGGCTTCCCTGGTGGCTCAGAGGTTAAAGCATCTGCCTGGAATGTGGGAGACCTGGGTTCAGTCCCTGGGTTGGGAAGATCCCCTGGAGAAGGAAATGGCAGCCTACTCCAGTACTCTTGCCTGGAGAATCCCATGGAGGGAGGAGCCTGGTAGGCTACATGAGAACCCACTCTACAGCTCAGGAACCTCTACTTAGCACACTGCGGTGACCTGAATGGGAAAGACGGCCAAAAGGGAGGGGATATATTACATGCATGACCGGTACACTTTGCTGTACAGTGAAAACTAACACATTCTAAAACAACTATATTCCAAAATTTTAATTAAAAAAAAAAGAAAAAGAAAGAAACTAGCTAACACTTTCCCCACTTCAGAAAGTCCAGAGTAACCACAGCTCTCAGCTGAGTTAGCCATTCCCCTGGAAGTGTACTCCAGGGAGTTTTAGGCCCAGAGTAGGAAGGGTCTTGCCCAACACCTCATTCCATTGGTCAACCCCTCCTTCATTAGTGCCACCAGATGCTAATCCTCTGGCACTGTCACCTCCTCCTGGAAGCTTTCCCTGATTCTCTTCCAGGCTGGATGAGGGACTTCCCTTGCATTCCCAAAGCCCCTCAGGTATAACATCACCAGACTTGCCTATCCGATTGTCTATCCAATTGTCTGCATGTCCACTTGGCTCCACAGATTGAAGGCAGAGGCCACATCTGATCCACAGCAGTGCCCAGCTCAGGGTCTGCACAGAGCTGAGGTATGGGTGTGTTTGTTGAACGGATCTCATCTGAACAGAACCGGCGGTGCCTTGTGAAGGACCACAGGCTTCGATCCTTCTCTGGCTCCCAGGCAGAGTACCACATTTCGGGTTTAGCATCCCTACCAAATGGACACGCAGAGGCACAGAGGCCCTGAAAGATAGGAAACTGAAAGGGACATCCGGCTTCTCATGCTCGTGTTCCAGGGGAGGAAGCTGCAGCTCAGAGCAACACAGGCATGGTCCATGGTCATAAGGTGAATCACGCTCAGATGGTCTTGGCCCTGTTCCATGGCTCTCCTCCCAGAAATGCTAAAGCCTAGGTTTCCTCATCTGCAAAACTGGGCTAGATACAGCAGCCTCTGGAAGCTCAGCCACGGTCCAGTTCTGTGAACTCACAGACGCCAGGCGCCACGGTAGGGGAGGAGGGATCATTCCAGAGGCTGTTTATCATCTTGTCGTACCCCCTTGAGCTCTTGGAGCAAAACATTCCCAAGGAGCAGGGTGATTCATCACAGCACCATTTGCCAGTTCCAGAGAAAAGACAGACCATGAAATACATTCTGCAACTGTTAAACAGGAGACAAAGAAATGTTAAGATTAAGTTTCTCTTTAGCGGACAGAGACAGAATTGGGATATATATACATATATATATATACACATACACTTTTTTTTTCCCCTCCCAGAGATTCAGGCTTTGAGGAAAGGAAACTACCATGGTTTGAGCCAAACTGTCCCAAAATGCAAAGTGGCATCCTCAGTGAAGACCAAGGACAACGCTGCTTTTTAAACAGCATGGTGGACTGAACCTGATAACAGCCATTGTGAAGGCTAACTGATTGGATGTGAGTTAAAACCAAATTAGGTTGGCTGCTTTTGTTGTTCTCGGCACTAATCCATTCCAGAACTCTGATGGCCAAAAGGAAGATCAGCAACTTATCTTGCTTGCTCCACTTAAATTAAGCAAAGGAGAGCTCGCTGGATGGTTTGGACATCTTGTAACTCAAGAAGACATGGAGGGAGGTAACAGGTGAGTCTGGTTGGGGGAGCTAGGGGGAAGCACGTTTTAATTGCGGTGAACTTGAATGGTGAGCTTCCACCATTCACAGAAAACCACCGGAACTGCTCCAGCAATGCAGGGACAGATGGATAACCCCATCTCTTATTTTGAAGTCACTGGATATCTATGCCCTGAGTTTGCGTCTCTCATAATACAACTGTTATATTCAACTCTTTAAAAAATGGTACTTTTTGTATGTTGGTAAATGCCAAGGGTCAAGGTAGGGGGTGGGGAGGGGAGATGGAGAGTTAGTGGTTAATGGGGACAGATTTTCAGTTTAGGAAGTTGAAAAATCCGGGAGATAGATGGCGGTGAGAGTTGCACAGTATAAATGTACTTAGTGCCACGGAACTATACACTTAAGTATGGTTAAAATAGTATGTTACATATGTGACTTTTACCTCAATAAAAAAAAATTGGGGGGGTCATAAATGATCTTTATTAAGAATGCATATTCTCATGATTCAAACCCAAATACTTTAAAGGAATGGTATTCCTAATAAAAATTGACATGAAAGTGTTTTAAAATTGTAATAAAAAGCAAACATTTAAAAGAGCTTTGTCTCTAGAAACACAGACTTTAAGGATTAAAAGTAACTCCAAACTGTCAGAATTAAAAGCTAACATCACAGAAACGCTTAATAAGTACTGACCAACAGATCACTACAATGGTGGTGGATTAGTCACTAAGTCGCGTCTGACTCTTGCGATCTCATGGACTGTAGCCTGCTAGGCTCCTCTGTTTGTGAGATTTTCCAGGCAACAATACTGAACTGGGTTAAAAAAAATTTTTTTTTAATTGTACTTCTCACTCCCATGCCACGACTGGGCAGAAGCGGGAGTGAACTTGACCTCTTCGCCCAAGTGAGGTTGTGTGATAACAGTAAGAAATTTCCAGAGATATGGCTTCTATCCGTATCTGGCATCCATTATTCTGATGCCAAGAAGCTAAGTCTCCTCACGGGGACTCAGGTTTCCCCTATCGTAAAATCATAGGGAAGAGAATGGGTAGATTGAAAGGAGAGGACTCCTGAGGCATAGGCTTTGAAATCACACTACCTGGATTCTAATCTCACTTTCCTAGCTGTGTGTCCTGAGGAAAGTTGCTTAACTTTTCTGAGCCTCAATTGTCTCATCTGTAAAGCAGAGACAATAACATCTACCCAGGGGATTTGCTGCCAGGTTGAATAACATGTTGTGTACAAAGCGCATAGCTTAGTGTTTGGCCCATATGATTTTTTTTTTTTTAATGAAGGTGTGGTTTACACATAGTGAAATGCTCAGATCTTCA
The DNA here is from genome assembly GCA_006410615.1 of Neotragus moschatus. Taxonomy (NCBI): domain Eukaryota; kingdom Metazoa; phylum Chordata; class Mammalia; order Artiodactyla; family Bovidae; genus Neotragus; species Neotragus moschatus. Next base: position 3,308,821 of record SJYA01002112.1, on the reverse strand, counting down.
GCATTCAACTTTGATGACTGCATAGCAAGATACAGAACATTTCATCACTGCAGAAAGTTTTCTTGGGCCCTTTCTTAGGCAACCCTTCTCCCAGTGGGGGGGCGGGGAACAGATCTGATTTCTACCACCACAGGTTAGTTTCATCTGGTTTACAATTCCATACAAATAGAACTAGGCAGTATATATTGTATTTGTGTGTTTGTGGGGATTTTTAGCTTCTTCAGCATGACAGTTTTGAGGGTCATTCCTATTACTGTGTGAGTGAGTAGGATGCTTCCTTTATGGCGTGCAGTATTTTATCACACAAATGCTGTACAGCTTTCCCATTGTACTGGTGATGAGCCTCTGGGCTATTCCCCGTTTTTGCCTATGATGAGGAAAGCTGCTATAAATCTTCTCATTAGAATTTAGTAGAAGACTTTCATGGACAGACGTTTTCATTTCTCTTGGGTAGGTACCTGGGAGTGGAATGTTGGATCATAGGGTAGATGTAGTTTGCACCTTTGAAAGAAACTCCCAAATGATCTTCTAAAGGGGTTGTATCATTTCACATTTCCATCAGTGATGGAAAACCCTCGCCAACATTTGGTGTGGTCAGTCTTATGGATTTTGGTCATTCTGGTATCACATCATGGTTTTAATTTGCATTTCCCCATGACTAATGAATTCCTGTCATGTGCTTACTTAGATTTTCCAAGGTAGTTCCTCTCCCCTTTGCTGCCATGTAGCTTTCACCCTCTATGATTAGAAGGACTGATGAATAAATAAGGAAGGGGAAAACTGATGACCAAATCTACCGAAAATGTAAAGAGCTCTACAAATACAAAATCAAACATAAGCTCAGCCCTGGAACCCCTCTGCTGACTTGGGTTTCCCAGGACTGGGGAGCTAAGGACTTGCTTTTCTTGAATGAATTGGGGGACAAGATCATGGCTGACTTGACTTCAGAATTTTTTTTTTTTTTTTGGCTGCACCATGTAGTGTGCGTGATTTATAATTTCTCGACCAGGGATTAAATCCTTGCCCCTTACAGTGCAAGTGCAGAGTCTTTTTTTTTTTTTTTTTCATTATAGTATTATTTTGAGGTTTCCCAGGTAGCTTGTGGTAAAGAATCTGCCTGTAATGCAGATTCAATCCCTGAGTCATGAAGATCCCCTGGAGAAGGAAATGGCAACCCACTCCAGTATTCTTGCCTGGGAAATCCCAGGGACAGAGGAGCTTGGCGGGCTACAGTCCATGGGGTCGAAAAGAGTTGGAGACAACTTAGCTGCTAAACAAGTACTATTTTTAATTTTTTAAGGAAGCTCATACTATTTCACACAGTGACCGTACCAGTTTATATCCCCATCAATAGTGCACAAGGGTTCACTTTTCTCCACATCCTAGCCAACCCTATTNTCTTGCCTGGGAAATCCCAGGGACAGAGGAGCTTGGCGGGCTACAGTCCATGGGGTCGAAAAGAGTTGGAGACAACTTAGCTGCTAAACAAGTACTATTTTTAATTTTTTAAGGAAGCTCATACTATTTCACACAGTGACCGTACCAGTTTATATCCCCATCAATAGTGCACAAGGGTTCACTTTTCTCCACATCCTAGCCAACCCTATTTATCTATTTTTGATAATAGGCAAACTAAAAGATGTAAAGAGATATCTCAGTGATTTTAATTTGCATTTCCCTAATGATTAGCATGCTGAGCATCATTTCACNAGTTCCCCAGCACCTGGTCCCAATCTTTTCTCTCCCAGAGTATCGCCTGCTTGCTTGAGAATTTCAGGGAGGAAATGGCAGCATGACCCAGCGTATGGGCCCTAGAGTCAGCCTGCCTGAGTTCAAGTGCAGGCATCTCCATGTTCTCATCTGTAAAATGGGGCTGCTAATGCTACCGGGCTCACGGGGTTGTTTGAGATGTACCGGTATCAGGCGTGCAGTGTCCGGGCACAGGGAGGGTTTAGAGGCACCGTTTCCTCGCCAGGCTGTGCTGTCAGAGCAGACCACCTGCTTCTACCGTCACCCGTGCGGCAGATGTTTAATGAGCACCTGCTACCTGCCAGGCACTCTTATAGGCCTCGGGGATTCATCTCTAAGCAAGAATAAAATTCCTTTCTTCTTGGAGTTCACACTCCAATTGGGATATAAGACAATAAATAGACCAAGTAAGTAAAATACATAGTATGTTGCATGTGTGTGTGTGCGCGCTCAGTTGTTCAGTCCTTTGCGACCCCATGGGCTGTAACCCACCAGGCTCCTCTGTCCATGGAATTCTCCAGGCAAGGATACTAGGGTTGGTTGTCATTTCCTTCCCCAGGGGCTCTTCCCGACCCATACTAAAGAGGAAAAGATAAATAAAGGGTGTGGATAGGAAGTTTGGGGGAAATATTAGAATTTTTTAATTGGGTGGCCAGAGGTTTCCCTGAGTAATGTTCTGAGGGCAGTGACGTGTTTTCATCTCTTCTTGCTGCTATAGCGAGTTAACACAAACTTAGTGGCTCAAAACAACACAAATGGAGTATTTTACATTTCTTGAGTTAGTTCAAAATGGGTCTCAAAATGGGGCTGAAATCAAGGTGTTGGGGGAGCTGTGTTCCTTCCAGAGGCTCTGGGGAGAATTCGTACCCTGCCTTTGTGAGCTTCTAGAAGCTGCTCGCATTCCTTGGCTCACAGGCTTGCATCATTCCAGCGTCCACCCGTCATCACATCTTCTTCTCTTTGACGTTTTCCACCTCTCTCTTTTCCTTATAAAGATGCTTGTGGGGCTTCACTGGTAGCTCAGTGGTAGAGAATCTGCCTGTCAGTGCAGGAGACACAGCTCGATCCCTGATGCAGGAAGCTCCCACATGCTGTGGAGCCATTAAGCCCACGTGACACAACTACTGAGCCTGTGCTCTAGAGCCCAAGAGCCACAACTGCTGAAGCCCAGGCACCTCGCGCCTGCGCTCCACAAGAGAAGCCACTGTAGTGAGAAGGCTGAGCACTACAGTGAAGTGCAGACCCAACTCGCTGCAGCCAGAGAAAAGCCTGAGCGGCAGTGAGGACCCAGCACAGCCAAAAATAAATAAAATTATGTATATGTATATATACATGTATACATATATACACACATGTACGTGTGTACATATATATAAAGACCCTTGCGATTATATTGGGCCCACCTGGATAATCCAAAATACTCTCCCCATTTCAAAATCCTTAATCACACCTGCAAAGTCCCTTTTGCCATGTAAGGTGACAGAGTCACAGGTCCTAGGGATTAGGATGGGGACATCTTCAAGGGAGCTGTTCTACCATATGAGGCATAGTATCTAGAGGACAGCAGCGCAAAGGCCCTGAGGCAGGGCTTGCCAGGCATGTCTGAGGAAGACGGAGACCAGTGAAGATGGAGGGGAGTGGGCAAGAGGGGAGTGGTCTCTCTTGCGGTCCGAGAGGGGAAGAAGCTTCAATGGCTCTTGCAGAGCCTTCTGGGTCCCACTGAGGACTGTGACCTTTACCCAAATAAGCTGGGAGCTGGTGAGGGACATGACCTTATGGGTTTTAACAGGATGCTTCTGGCTGCTGTGTCGAGAGAGTCTGTGGGATATTGCAGGTGGCTGCAATATCCATGAGATGATCCCAGCTGGACCATGTCAGTAGAGGGAAGCGGTGAGATGGGTCTAAATCTGGATTTTGAAGGTCAAGTTGCAAGGAACCACTTAAGAATCAAAAGGGAGGTACTGAAAGAAGGGAGTCGAGGATCAACTGAAAGGATTGAGATGCTCTCCAAGATGGGAAGACCACAAAAAGTCAGGCCTGGAGCTGCTGGCGTCAGGACTTTGAGATGCCTATTGGGTATCCAGAGGGAAATACCAAGTAGAAAGTCAGATTTATAAGTCTGGAGTTTGAGCGAGGGGTCTGGAGGGATCTGTTGGCGAGATATCGGCATGTTGGTATTTAAAGCCATGAGCCTGGACGAGATCTCCCAGGAAGTGCAGGCAGAGCCATCAAGGACTGAGACCTGGGTCCCTTTGCTGAGGAGGAACCAGTGACATAGGAAGAAAACCAGGCCAGGGCGGGGTCCTGCAAGCCTCAAGAGTGCCAAATCCCGCCATGGTGCAAGGATGGTGGAGCAGAGGAGAGTTCTCTGGCCAACAGCCCCTAAGGGAGACAGTTTATGGGAGCTGGACCTACCAAGGCAGCCCTGCGATTCCAGAGCTGTCTCCCCTCCAGGCAGCTGGACGAATCTCTCGAGAGGTCTGACCCCTGCTCTCCCAGCATCATCTCCCTCTGGTCTCAGCTCCAGTTGGGCTTTTAGGACTCAGCTCAGTTACTCCCCTCTGCCACGTGGCTGTGCTGCCCTCCACGGCTGAGCTGGGGGCCCCCACCCAGCTCCCACTGCTCCCCACTGGACAGCTCTCCACACGCAGCCTGTGTACACGTCTCAGTCTCCCACTGGGCTTCTTGGAAGCTTCGTTTGGGCATCCCCCAGCCTAGCGTGGCGTGAGGTGTCAGACCCTCAGTAAACGTCTGAGAGCACACTCAGCAGAAGCCCCTTCCCCTGGGATGTGGCTGTGTCCAGTGCTTGGTCGTGCAGACGCTTCCGTCCCCTGAAACTTGGGGTGCTGGGATCCTCCTGGGCCCTCACAGCAGACTGGCCGTCACAGCACCCACCTGCTGACACTCACTGAAGAGCTGTTAAATATCAGGAAAGGGGCCAAGGACTGGGTCCAAGTTCAAGTCCTAGCACTCACAGTCCTCAGGACTTCAGTCTCCCATCTCTGAAAGGGAGAGGACGCGCGCTCATCCCTTAAGCTCCACCTCCTCAGCTGTGACCTTTGGGAGAATGTTTGGCAAACTGTAAACCGGCCAGGCAATCGGAGGTACCACAGTCAAGGCTTCTCCCTGGCGGCTGATTCAGGGCATGTGACTAGAACTGTGACCCATCCCAGGCCACGTGAGGCTTCTGAGTGGGTTCTCCTCAAGCCACTCTGAGGATAAGTGGCGTCCTCCTCAGGCAGCCAGATCCGGGGATGGAGTGGGACCTGGCCCACGGAAATTCTAACACACACATGGATGTTCATAGCGTTTCCAGCGACAGTGACTACGGGCTACATGAAGCAGTTGGCTGGACCCGTCCTGAAACTCATCCCAGATGTGCTCTGACCAGACCCCACTCAGGCCACCTTCTCCAGGGGTGTGCCCTGCCTTACCCTCCAGGGCAGGGACCGGGCTCCCCCTCAGCACAGACAACACACAGGAGGCTCAGCGTGCGGGGCCATTCATTGACCTTTACTTCCCCAAACGACTGTGATCAGGGGTTGAAGGAACTCGAGGAAGAGGAGGGGATACAGACAGAAGCAAAAAGCTATACCCTCAGTGTGCTGTGATGGGCTGGAGAGAGGTTCATCTGCGACTGACAAGTCCCTGTCCTCACCCCCTATGTGAGATGTTCAGGAAGTCTGGGCTCAAGAATACACGCTCATTCAAGCCAAATCCCTTCCATCGGCCGGAGGAGGACCAGGCCTCTTTAAGGCGGGAGGGACCACTGTGCTAATGGCCTTGGCGCCTTGACCTAAACAAACAGGGGAGGCCTGGCCTGGCTCCCTCTGCACAAGAAGAGACAAAGGTGATTATCAGCAGGAGATTTGATCTGCAGGGTATGGATAATGGCAGAGAGTGGTGCTTGCGGCAGTAGATAAGGACTCTAAAGCGTAGTGTAAACCTACAAGGTGGCCGACATGGGGATTGAGAAAATGGAACTCTGTGAGGTGACCCAACTTTTCAAGAGGCTTCCAGGACAGTCTCTGTTCACAGGGTATTTCAGCCCCCTTGGCCCGAACCCCTCAGGAAGGCGGAAGGAAGAAGAGCTGGTCTGCACTCCGGGGCCTAGGCACTGTCATGATTGTCCAGATCTCTGTGGCCACAGGGCATCCCAGCTACGTGAGACCTTGTGCCCCAGGAGGGCTGCCCTCAAGGCCCTAGTGCCAGGCTGTGAAGGCCGCCTCTTCTACCGCTTCTTCTTGGCCTCCTTCTTGGGTCTCTTGTTTGCAGAAGGAGCAGTGGCCTTGGGTTTCCTCATCACCTCCGCACTTCGGGACTCAGATGGTTCTGCCTCCTGTGTGGTGAGAGACAGGAGAGTCCCGCTTAGACAAATCAAGCCTGACACCAGCAAAATGAGATCACGTCTGAAAGGACTCAGCAAACGGAAGCAGAGAAACCAAGGATCAAACCATCACCACGGGGACCTAGGAGCCGTGTGTTCTGGGACTGTCCCCGGGGAGCAGGTGAAGGATAAGGGAGGAGGCCCGAGGGGAGGGGCGGCCTTTGGAGTCTCAGGCCTGTGGGGCAACGAGGCTCCCCCAGTTCCAGCCAAGTGACCTGTGGGCAACTCCCTTCCCCTTTCCGCATCTCGGCTCACCCGCCTGAGGGATGGAAACTAGCATGCACCTTGCAGGGCTGATGTGCTCGGGGAGAACCGGGAAACGCAAATGCACCCGGGGGCCATGGGGCACAGCGAGCAGGGCCCGGGCAGAGCACGGCTGGGGAGGCGGCGGTGGGCGGACTTTGTGCCGCTTGCCCTCCTTCCAGCCCTGCCACCCCCTCCTCCCATTCAAGCCACAGAGGCGGGGACAGGGAAGGGTGGAGAGCGCAGCCACTTCAAGGTTCTGCAGCGCCTGGCAGGGGTGCCCTGTGGGAAAGGGCAGAGGGCAGCCTCGGGGCACAACTCCAGACTCTCTGTCTGTCCAGGGCAGCTCTGGTTTTCATCTGTCATGTACACTGTGATTTGTTCCCTGTATGATCTGCTTTAAACAAAGGTTCCGATGCTGAAAAAGGTTTAAAACCACAAAGCCAGCCCTGGCCTTCACAGGCTGATAAAGAAAGTGGACTCTGGGGAGGGGAATTGGCCTGCCTCAGCCTCACAGGCTCATGTCAGAGGAGACTCTCGAGTGGGCCCTGTCCTGTCGGGAGTCTCCTCCTCCCTGGTGATAAACTCAGCCAGGAAGGATGCTAGAGTTCCCATATACCACAGAGAACACGAGCCACGGTCCGCAGGCCTGGTCGGGCCCACAGGCAGACCTCACTTGGCCTGCAGCGTTTACTTTCAGGAATTCGAGCCAGCTGGGAGATTTCCCATTCAACGTGGAGTCCTTGCGTTCCTTGAAAACTTTACGCACCCAGCAGCATTGGCCCATGGCAGAAACGGGCTGAGCAGTGGCTGCCCCTCTCTTCAGTGGCCCTGCCCTGCCCGGCTCCCCTAGCCCACTGGCACGTGTGCAAACACTGCAGTCAAGGAACGTCTGCAGTACGTGTGCTCTTTTGTTTAAAAATGGGAGAGCAAAACGCAGACTCAGAAGACAAAGAGGGAGCCTGGTGTTTCTAGAAGAGAATTTCTTCGTATCTAACTGGCCAGCTCCCAGCTCGCTTCACTCTTGGTCTTTCTCTGCTCACTGTCGGCTTCTGGCCCCAGCCTTGAGCTTCCCTCAGACAGAAGAGGCTGTACTGGGGCTGCAGACGGGCGGTCCCCACCTAAGCCCAGTCCAAAGGTGCACCAGCTCCCTCTTATCGGCCTTCACTAGCTCTCCACCCTGCCTGCCTGCCAGCAGGGAAACCAGGCGTAAAGGCCCAGCCCAGTTCCAAGCACCCATGGGTGATCCTCCTTAGATAACTAGGGGGCCGGCCCCTGGCTGGCCAGAGCTCTGACTGAGCTCAACCAGTCCCCTTGCAGTGATGCTGTTTATGAAAGAGAAGGAGGGAGGGTGGAAGGGAAGAAGGAAGGAAGAAGAAAAAGGGGGAAAAAGCTACCCCATTAAAAAAATAAGAGAACAAAACCTCAGAGGAGGCACTGTGTCAAGTGCGCAGGCTGGCAGCTGCAGAGCCAGCAGGAGGGCGATGGTTTGTTTAAGGCCAACCTCACAGGCACAGCACCCCTGGAGACTTTGGGAACTGGAAACAGTCCCCAGTCCAGTACCTGTGTGGCCAGTGGAAACCAGTCAGTCCCTGCGTGCCCGAGCAAACAAGATCTGATTAAACAAAAGGGTTTCTGCACAAGGCACTTGCCAGGCCTGCCAGGATCTCCAGGGATGGAGCCCCACTCTCAGTTCAAAGCTGGGGTCTCCCCTGACTTTAGTGGGGCCGGTTCAGAACCCAGAGACGAGGACACCCAGCTGTCATCCCTCGTGCGTCCTTTACTCCACAGACCTTCTCTCTGGCACCTCATCCTGTCTGTCACCTCCCAGATCTCTCTCCTGGCCCAGCGTGGAACGGGCACCTCCCAGGCACCTCCAGTTCAAGTGCTGCAGACAGAGCATGGCCCCTCTGCAGCTGGCCTGGCGTTCCTCCTCCACTCCACCGCCTCCAGTAGGCCGAACAACCAGAGTCCCAGCGATTCCTCCGTCCCTTTGCTCCCCTCTGTCCAACAATCACCAAATCCTGCTAACTTGACCTCCTCCACCTTGACTCAGCCACCGTCTTGAGCATCAAAGGCCCTAATTCTTTATGCCATGACTTGTGTACCTGCCAAAAGAATTTTTCTAAAATGCAGATCCTTTCCACCTTAAACCTTCCAGTGGCTTCTATCACCCACAGTCTTATGTCCTGGGATGGCAGCTAAGGAGGCCACCTCTCCAGTCTCTCCTCCATCCCCCATACCAGGCCAGGCTCCAGGGCTTCCACTGCTCAGCCCTAAGCAAGAGGAGCGCCCTTCTCTCCTTGGCCGCCCAGCAAACGCCTCCCCACGGTTTGGCCCCCAGGAACACACTGTAGCTCCCTTCCAGCCTCCCTCCACTCTTCTTCCGCAGGCACATGCTCTCCTCCACCCTGACACCCCAGGCACCCAGGAACCTCAGCAATGCATGTGCTCATCCCTCCTAGCCTGTGAGCCCCTGAGACGGCTTCAACTGTTCCTGAAAGAATGAATGAAATCAAAGAACACACAAGATCTCCCATACCCATGGGAACTTCTCTCTTGCTTTGTCATCATGAAAATAGAGCACTTAAGATTAGATCTGGGGCTTCCCTGGGTGGCTCAGCCAGTAAGAATCCACCTGCGAACACAGGGGACGTGGGTTTGATCCCTCCTTCGGGAAGATCCCACATGCGGTGGAGGAACGAAGCCTGTGTACCCACAACTACTGAAGCTCACACGCCCTAGAGCTTGTGCTCAGCAACAAGGGAAGCCCGAAANCGTGGAAGAAATGGACCAATTCTTAGACAAGTATAACTTTCCAAAACTGAACCAGGAAGAAATAGAAAATTAAACAAATAAAATAAAAATAAAAATGACTAATTCTCAAAACAAATGTCTCCTAAGGATTCATCAAAGAATTCAGGCTTGAAACAGAAAGCTGAATAATGGACAATTTACTCCAGGTGATACCTGCCCTCCTCATACTTTTGCTCTGGGTTCTGGTGTGTACGAGACCTTGTGTGCACTCTCCAAGTGGAATCTCTATTTCCCCCAGTCCTGTGGGGCTCATGCAGTCAAGCCCTGCTGGCCTTCAAAACCAAATGCTCTAAGGGCTCACTCCTCCTTCCAATGCCAGACCTCTAGGCCGTGGAGACTGACATGAGGCTTGGAGCTCTCACTCCTGTAGGAAAACTTCTGCAATATAATAAATCTCCAGTGTGTGGGTTGCCCATCTGGATGGTATGAGATTTTATTATATCACAAGAGACTTCCTTGGTGGCTCAAATGATATAAAGAATCCACCTTCAATGCAGGAGACCCAGGTTCAATCCCTGGGGCGAGAAATTCCCCTGGAGAAGGGAATGGCTACCAATCCGGTATTCTTGCTTGGAAAATTCCACAGACAGAGGAGCCTGGTGGGCTACAGTTCATGTGGGTGGCAAAGAGTCAGACACAACTGAGTCACTAACTCTGTATCATGAGAGTGCCCCCTCCTGCCATCTTGTTGTGGTTTTCTCTATATGTCTTTGGATGTAGAATATCTTTTTTTGGTAGGTTCCAGTCTTTCTTATTGGTGACTGTTCACCAGTTAGCCATGATTTTGGTGTGCTCAGGAGAATAGGTGAGCTCAAGTTCCTTACACTCTGCCATCTTGCTTTTACCCTCCCCCACAAAAGAGTCATTGAATCACTGGGCAAGGAGATACGAGGCAAAAATATTTATATTCAAATTCATCTGACTAGTCCTCAAAGTATACTTTTAGAAAAGTGTGTACACCACTAGCAGATAGATTTTGCCCAAGAAATCCACTAAGTTATTCCTTAGTGTTTTCCAAACATCTCATAATTAAAGATATTCTGACTCAATTATATTCTATCACAAATGATCTATTTTAATCCTGTGATTCTCTTCAGCTAATTAGAATTATTCATTATTCCTAGAGTCATATTCAGAGACAGGCTGACCAGGGAACTTCCCAAAGCTCTAATTTATAAGGAGAGCTAAAGCAGGTATGGAATATATAATGTCAACACAGATGGTTTTAAAATTTGATGGCAGCCCAGTTTCACCAGAAAAATCCAACAACAGAATCAGAAGAAAGCCTCAGAGCACCTTGTGCTTTATCAATGAGAAGAAGCATGGAATTCTGAGAGGCATGATCTTGTTTTGGAGTCTGGGTTGAACAAAACAAGATCACGTCTCTCAGAATTCCATGCTTCTGATGGGCTCCTGACCTCCCCCACATCCCCCTTCCCAACACTTACAGCCTCACACAACTATCTGCCTTGAGACCTTCAGGCTTAATCTTGTAAGAACTTTATACCTGTTTCAGTCAGACCCCTTTTGGTCAGGACATCCTCATCCTCTGGGCTCTCAACCCCCATGTGGCTCTCTATAACCATTTCTCTGATGACTTCAGGAAATACCTGAGGAAACCCTTCCACTGTATCCCCCTGTACCTCCAGGGAAGATCCCCTGGAGAAGGAAATGGCAACCCACTCCAATATTCTTGCCTGAATATTCTTGCCTCTGTCCCATGGAACAGTCCAAAGGGTCGCAAAGAATGGAACACAACTGAACAACTAAGCATGCACACATTTCATAGCTATTACTCTTATCAAGAGTAGTTGTGACTGGCCTCTTGAGAAACCTATATGCAGGTCAGGAAGCAACAGTTAGAACTGGACATGGAACAACAGNGCTGCAGACAGAGCATGGCCCCTCTGCAGCTGGCCTGGCGTTCCTCCTCCACTCCACCGCCTCCAGTAGGCCGAACAACCAGAGTCCCAGCGATTCCTCCGTCCCTTTGCTCCCCTCTGTCCAACAATCACCAAATCCTGCTAACTTGACCTCCTCCACCTTGACTCAGCCACCGTCTTGAGCATCAAAGGCCCTAATTCTTTATGCCATGACTTGTGTACCTGCCAAAAGAATTTTTCTAAAATGCAGATCCTTTCCACCTTAAACCTTCCAGTGGCTTCTATCACCCACAGTCTTATGTCCTGGGATGGCAGCTAAGGAGGCCACCTCTCCAGTCTCTCCTCCATCCCCCATACCAGGCCAGGCTCCAGGGCTTCCACTGCTCAGCCCTAAGCAAGAGGAGCGCCCTTCTCTCCTTGGCCGCCCAGCAAACGCCTCCCCACGGTTTGGCCCCCAGGAACACACTGTAGCTCCCTTCCAGCCTCCCTCCACTCTTCTTCCGCAGGCACATGCTCTCCTCCACCCTGACACCCCAGGCACCCAGGAACCTCAGCAATGCATGTGCTCATCCCTCCTAGCCTGTGAGCCCCTGAGACGGCTTCAACTGTTCCTGAAAGAATGAATGAAATCAAAGAACACACAAGATCTCCCATACCCATGGGAACTTCTCTCTTGCTTTGTCATCATGAAAATAGAGCACTTAAGATTAGATCTGGGGCTTCCCTGGGTGGCTCAGCCAGTAAGAATCCACCTGCCAACACAGGGGACGTGGGTTTGATCCCTCCTTCGGGAAGATCCCACATGCGGTGGAGGAACGAAGCCTGTGTACCCACAACTACTGAAGCTCACACGCCCTAGAGCTTGTGCTCAGCAACAAGGGAAGCCCGAAACGAAGAGCAGGCCCTGCTCACCACAACTAAGGAAAGCTCGTGCACAGCAGTGAAGCCCACCACAGCCAAAAAATAATGCAAATAAATTAATTTAAAAAGACTAGGCCTCACTTTTTGCATAGGGACAGAGGACACAGCAGATTTTAAACCCAATATATGCATCCTAAGTCAACATCTAGACATAGCCATCAATAAGAACAGTAACAGTAAGAGCCACAACAGCTGCTAACATTTACAACATGCCAGGCTCCATGTTCTGTGGTCTGGGCATGTCTTATTTTTCCCTCACAAAATGCTATAACGTGCCCCATTTTAAAGAAGAGACATTCAGAGAGGTTATGTGACCTGCCTCCGCTGGTAAGAAGCAAGGCCAGGATGAACCTAAGACGTATGGTATATAGCCTCTTTCAGGTTTCCTAGGGGCCTTGGCAGAGAGGGCAATGGCATCCCACTCCAGTACTCTTGCCTGGAAACTCCCATGGACGGAGAAGCCTGGTAGGCTGCAGTCCATGGGGTCGCTGAGAGTTGGACACGACTCAGTGACTTCACTTTCACTTTTCACTTTCATGCATTGAAGAAGGAAATGGCAACCCACTCCAGTGTTCTTGCCTAGAGAATCCCAGGGACGGGGGACCTGGTGTGCTGTCATCTGTGGGGTCGCACAGAGTCGGACACGACTGAAGCGACTTAGCAACTTAGCAGCAGCAGCAGCAGGGGCCTTGGGCTGATGGAGATCAAGAATCGGAGTGAACTGTGAGCCTACTTTCTGTTTAGCTGAATCTGGAAGCACGGGTGGTGGTGGACTGACAAAAACAGCTTGTTCAGGACCCTGCCGATGGGTGGCTCAGGACCCCCTGCTTGCGGCAGGAGTCAGGAAAGCTGTTTAGCGCTCCTAGAGTCAGGCTTTGCTCCCACTGTTGAGAGCAGCTCCCCACGGGCGTGTGGACACAGTCCTCGAGTCATCCGAGTGCCTTGTCTGTCTCCTCTCACCCCAGGCCGCCTCCTCGCTTCTCCAGCTCAGGTTCTAGCACTCTCACGCACCCAATTCCCCAAGCTACAAACCACTGAGCCATTTCTGAGTTCTCGCCATTCCCTGCGTGCCCCCACATCCAATCTGTCACCATAGCCAGTCCATTCGGCTTTCCACAGAGCTCTCAGCTCTGCCCGGTACCCTCTGGACACACTACTGAGCTGGCTCAGACGACCTCTGCACTGCCCACCCCAACGCCCTGGTCTCCTGCCTGCCCACCCCAAGGTTTTCCTCACCATCCGCCACACTGCTTTCAGTCTATTCTCCTAAAACAAGCATCCTGACCAGCCTGTTTTCTGTTTTAAATGTGTTGCTGGTTCCCTCTTCGTATAAGGCAGATTCCAAGAACCCCCGAGTGGCCTCCAGAGCTGTTCCAACTGCAGCTTTGGCCCTGTCCCCGGGCACGCCCCCTCACGCAGCCCACTCTGTCACTTCTGGGCGACTGGCCAGGCAGTAACCCCCAGATGCGCTGTGTGTTTCCCGCTCTGCACAGGTGCTCGGCACCCATAACCCATCCGTCTGCGCCCAGTGCACGCGGGTTCTGGGTCAGGCAGCACAGGGGAACCAAGAGGAGGCGCACTTCCTGATGTGTGCCACGTGACTGCCTCACAAACACCAGCCGCTCAGCCTCCCATCACCCTGGTGAGCCCACCCCTGGGAGCCCCATTTTACAGGCCTCACCAAGACTTAGCGACTCAGCCAGTGGGGAAGAGTCCCTTCCTCGAAAGGGGGAGGGAAACGAAGGCAGCTGTTACACACGTGATTCGGCTGTTGGGGGTTCTAGCCACACAGAGCAAGTTCCAAATTCTTAACTGGCAAGAATGACTCCGAATAAATGGCTGACTTTTCATTTCTCTTCAAATGCGCGTTGCTGGTACAAGCCAGGCAGATGGCAGACTCTGAACACGACAGCCCCGCCTTTCAGTCGCGCCTCCTCGGCAGCAAGGTCCCCCCGCAATCTCACGTTAGGGAGTGAAAGAACCCCTCCACCCGGGGAGTTCCTGGGGCTGCGGAGGCGTCCTCCGTGACACAGGCCTCATCAATAATGAAGCAGCTCCACAGCCACTTATGAGGCCAGGAAATTGCTGCTATTCATCAGCTTCAAATACTCGAATCTGTGCCACAGTGCATCCAATCTCTTCCAGCAGGGAGAGCACACGGAATTTTTATAATTTCCATTATACAGTTCAGGGTGGACTGAGTCCAATAAATCAGGACAAAATGTCATTCTACACAGACTGAAGCTCTTCTCTCCTCTGAAATGATCCTGGCAAAGGAGACCCTGTGCTGGGCGCAGGCAGCCCCATGGGTCTTATCTCACCCGATCCTCAAGGACGGTGTGGGACAGACATATACATAGGATCACGTATAAAGTCGATAACTAACGAGAGCCTACTGTATAGCCCAGGGAACTCTTCTCAACGCCCCGTGCTGTGCTTACTCACTCAGTGGTGTAACTCTTTGCAACCCCATGGCTGCAGCCCGCCAGGCTCCTCTGTCCATGGGATTCTCCAGGCAAGAACACTGGAATGGGTTGCCGTGCCCTCCTCTAGATCTTCCCCACCCAAGGATTGACCTCAAGTCTCCTGCATTGCAGGCAGATTCTTTACTGTCTGAGCCACCAGAGAATCCCACTCAGTGCTCTATGGTGACCTAAACAGGAAGGAAATCAAAAAAAAAGGGGATATATGTATACGTATGGCTGACTGACTTTCTGTACAGCAGAACACAACACTGTAAAGCACTTATACTCTGATTTTTTTTTAAATTATATATATAAAAAAGAACTACATGGGTCAGGCGTGAATGCCCTCTTTTTCTAGCTCAGGGCACAGGCTCGGAGAGGGGAAGGCGCCGGCGCTGAAGCTCCAGCCTGCCCTGCTGTGCGCTCTTGCCTGAGGCCCTGGGCAGGGTGGCGGCTAGGACATCTTGCAGGCTGGGACTAGCACTGGCCTTGAGGGGAGGACAGCACCAGGTGAAATCAAGCAGGGGAAGCTGTTCATGTGAGTACCACAGGCGAACAGAGTCCAGGACGCGCTTGGCAGGCGAAGTGAGCTAAGATTAGCGAGAATGGCCCATGCAGCTTACCCCAGACACGATTCAGCACCCCTGCAGCCCCGCCTACCAGCTGGTCTGTGGCTTCATGCACGTCCGGCCGTCTCTGCCATGAGTTGGTGAGCATCTCAAGACCGTGTTTAGACCTTTGCCCTACCCACTGCGTGGCAATCTCTTGAGAACAGCTCATTAAGGAAAAAACACCCTGCTGCCCAATTCAACTGCAACCCCCCCAAGCTTAAAAAAATACAGGGCAGAACTGCAGAGGTGGTTCTGTGAGACTACCTCCTGAGGTGTTGAGAATAGGTATACACCTTGCCCAAGTTCATCATTTACTACGGCAGCCTTCACTGGCAATCGGAGGCTGAGTTTAAAAGCAAGACCTGGGACTTCCCTGGCAGTCCAGTGGTTAAGACTTTGAGCTTCTGATGGTGGGGGCACGGGTTCGATCCCTGGCTGAGTAACTAAGATCCAGTTTGCTACACAGCATGGCCAAGATAACAAAATAAAATCAAATCAAGACCTCCATGTTGGATATCCCAACAGGAACTTCCAGGCCACGGCGCCACTACCAAAGGAAGGCTCCATCCATCTCAGGGCTTCCTGGTTGACAGTGAAGTCTACATGGGCATTGCGTGGAATGCCACTCCTGCCATCAAGTCTGGTGAGCTCTCCTCCGCTGGATCACAGTGCTGAGCATCAGTTGTCTTTGTCTGCCCCTGGCCCCCCCAACAAGGTCATGCTCTTTCCTTGTCTTATGTGATTCTGGGGGGCTCTCAGTCACTGTGACCACAGCCACGGCCAGTTAAACGTGGTCTGGCCAGAAATGGTACCCAATGCCCCTTCCCACCTATGAGGCAAAGTACAGATATGTGGCCAGGCCAGGGCCAAGCAGAGGCCTTCCATGAGATCGGGAAAGCGAGCAGAGGCAGAGAAATGGTTTTCTTTGCTTATAAGGCATGGGCAATAAGGACACAGACTGGGGCTGCTGCAGCCATTCTGCTGATGTGTGGCAAGGCCCTAAGAATGAAGCCAACACTGGCGGGAAGGCAGGAGATGGAGAGACAAAGGGAGCCCTGATGACCTTTCAGCTTCTGTATCCAGCTGTGCCTTGAAATTCCCAGTTCTAAAAGCCAATACAGTGTCCTTCTATCCTCCTCAAAAATGTTTTTACTTATTTATTTGGCTCTACCTGATGGCATACGGACCTTTGTTGCTGCGTGTGGGATTTTCCATAGGTGCAGCATGTGGGATCTTCCCAAGCTCCCTACGTTGGGAGCGTGGAGTCTGAGCCACTGGACCACCTAAAGAGTCCCCTACAGCCTCTAAGGAAACTGCTGGAGTTGAGTTTCTGAGTTTTCAACTGAAAGAGTCTGAGGCAAGCCCGCAAAGATGGCAGGGTGGGAGTGGAGGCGCCCACCGAGGGGCTGGCGGCTAGCTAGGCACATGCAACATAAGCATGTGAAGACCTGAGAACAGTCAGCTTTTAAATTACTAGGAGAGTTTGTGACTAGCATATGGACTGTTACTACCTACGACATGAGTCGCTGAACAAAAAGTCAATACCTGCTTGCCCAGGATGGACAGGATCAACATTCTGGGCAGAAACGGATCCAAAAGAGGCTTGGGGAGGATGCTCAGGTAGGCTGTGGGGAACTTGGAGAGGACTCCCGACCTTTGCTTCCTCATTACCCTACTCCTTCATTCCTGGAACATGGCTCCCACCTCGTTCAAACTACTGCTCTCCACTTGGAGAAAAGCGATAGGCTATCTTCCCAGAAAATGTGACTAAGCATGGAAGCATCACATTTTTGCACAGAACTGCAGGAAGCACACAGGCTTCTGCAGTCTTTATCTAGGGGTGCCCTAGGGATCCGGACCTCTGCTAAGAATTTAGTTCTACTGAAACCCAGCTCTGAAGGAGGGCAGCCTGAGTATGTCCTCATCAGGTGGAGCAGCCTTCCCTCCATCACTCAGCCCAGGCTCGGTGTCCTCCTCGAACCACACAGGGGTTTGAAGCGAGACCAGTCTTCTAATCCTCTGCCCATTAGTCTGTCCGTCTCCAAGAGAGTGAAGGAACGGAGACCCCAGTTTTGTCTGCATGGCACTCCTGCTCCCTTGAGAACTGACTTTCCACTCCCCCTCAGAGGTCACACCGCAGGATACTCCCCTCCCCGACACTGGCCACAGCGGTCCCCAGCTGGGTCCCAGGTACAGCTCCTTCTCTGGGGATTCTGGAACTGGGACCAAGCAGGAAGGCAGCCTCCAGAGGCTGCAGGTGAAAGATGGGAACTTGGGAATCTGTTAGTGGCCATTTTTATCCTACCACAGGGACAGTGAGCAGAGGAAGGAGGGCAAGAGAAGTGAGAGACAGGAGGCGCACAGGAGGGGAGCAGCGGGGATGTGAGCGACCCTGTCCCACCCCCTCCAGAGGCCCAGCTGCATCCCTACTCAGGGAGACCACCCACATCTTTTCAGTATCTCTACACTGCACAAGAACTGCCTCAAGCAAGCCAGGCATGCCTCAAGTCCAGGCCTTCCCTGAATCTTCATTTCCCTTGAAAGGCTTAGCAACTCACTCTTAGGGTTTTGGAAAGTGATACTATGTTGGTTAAAAGAATCCCCAGGTCTCCATCCCCAACTTCTTGCCAGCTTTTCCCTTCCCACTTGGATGTCATCTGTTATTACAAACTTGATACACAGAGAACTGAAGTGCCCCAAATTGGTCTGTGCTTCAGGGAAGCAGTCTAAGGACCAGTGGCTACATAACAGAATCACCTGGGCACTTGATGAAACTTCTGATCCAAGGCTTCAGAGAACAACTGAACCAGAATCTCCATGGGTGCAGCCAAGGCCTTTGAAAATTCCCCAGGTGGAAACAGCCAGATAGAGAATCACAGATCAGACCAAGGAAAGGCAATTCACGATAACACTCACCAGTCCCTTGCTCAAGGTAGACATCAACAAATAATTTCTTTACTCTAAAGCCTAAAAGCAGCCCCAGAATCCTTTCCACTATGGCCACCAAACAAACAATCAGACTGAGCATTAGAGATGAAACACAACTGCATTCTGGAACTAACAGAAACAGTACAAGGGTCTACCTTCTTAGATTTTAGAACCTGGCCTACGAGAAAATGCTTGGATTAAATGTGGCCCAGGCCTCAAGCAGGCTCAAACAAATGTTTGTTTTTTCGGGTCTTAGTTTAATGAGGTGTCAATGAGAAAACGTTCTCATCTGGCTTAGGATTCTAGGGGCTTTGGTTTTAATTTTACAAATTAGTTCTCACCCCTACTATAGAAAAGAAAGGGGGGTGGGGTGGGAAGCATTTCTCTGTGTTCCTTTTTTCCTTCCCTGATTACCCCCAAAAGAGCTTTCAAATAATCTGCTAAGCATTGAAATACTGAAGTCATAAACTAGTTGCAGAAAATCGGCTTACTGGAACAACAGGAAAGACATTCTTTTGCCTTTCAAAGCCTTTCCCATCATCTAGAGCCAAAAATATTATCTTCTGACCCAAAAAGCAACTAATAAACCTTGCTTCTATAGGCTAAGCAAGAGACTCGATTTTCCCCTAGGCAATGTGGCTAAGAGAGCAAGACTGCTCTCTGGGCCCCCACCCCACATGCATCCTCTCCCACCTCCTTGCCACCTTCCACTTCCAGGGACTTCGCTTCCGCTCTCAAGCTGCCTAGAGTCCCCACAGCTGTCCCCATTCCCACAGGCTCCTTTCCTCCACAAGAGTGCCCCAGCCCCAAGTTAAAACCCCTTTCTTTTTCCCTTCCTATCCAAATTCCAGTCACAGCTAGCAGCTGAGCACAATCTCTAACCACAGTCTTAGCACTCATTCTCTCTTTGTAAAGCTGTTTATACACATAGAATTTGGTGTTTCCTTTCCATTTACTTAAGAGTTTGGGAAAAGCCTGCCTTATGGGGGCATGCAGAGGAAAGGTAGCAATGGAATCCCTGCCTAACTGAGGACCATTTTCAGGCATGACGCATTAATAAAAAGTCAAATTAATAGTACTATATTTTTTGCTACTGATCCACTGAAAAATCAAAAAACAAACAGAAACAAAAAACGTAACACAGGAACCTTCAGTTACAAAGACAATTCATTTGTGTTCCTTATTCCCCTAAACTTGAAAGAAAATGAGATGTTTTGTACCACATTTGTATTTTTAAACATGGGGTTGTTACAGAGTAAGTCAGTCAGAAAGAGAAAAACAAATACCATATATTAAGGCATATATACAGAATCTAGAAAAATGGTATTGACGAACCTATCTGCAGGACAGGATTAGAGATGCTGACATAGAGAATGGACTTGTATATGTGGGGAGGAGATGGTGGGACGGACAGAGAGTGCCTGGACACACATATACTCAATAAGTGAAGCAGGGCTGGTGGGGAGCTGCTGCAGCAGGAGCTCGGCCCCACGCTCTGTGATGATCTAGAGGGGTGAGATGGGGCAGGGAGGGAGGCTCAACAGGGAGTGGACACACGTGTACATATGGCTGGTGCAGAAACTAACACAACATGGCAAAGCAAGTATACTCTAATTTTTTAAAAAAGATGAGGTTGCTGATACCAAAATCAAAGATATCACAAATAAAGAAAATTAAAGGATAATATCACTGATGAACACAGTGATGCAAAAATCCTCAACAAAGTATAAGCAAACCAAATCCAACAGTATATTAAAAGGTTCACACACCATGATTAGGAGAGATTATCCCAGAGAGGCAAGGAGTTTTCAAAATCCACAAATCAATCAACATGATATACCATATTAACAAACTGAAGACTAAAAACCATATGAGCAGAAACCCAATAGATGCAGAAAAAGCTTTTGACAAAATTCATTCATGATAAAAACTTTCCAGAAAGTAGGCACGGAGAGGACATATTTCACCATAATAAAGGCCATATATGACAAACACACAGCTAATGTCATACTCAGTGGTGAAAAGCTGAAAGCATTTCTCCTAAGATCAAGAAAAAGGCAAGGATGCCTCCTCTCACCACTTGAATCCAACACAACATTGGAAGTCCTAGCCACAAAAATCAGATAAGAAAAAGAAATACAAGGAATCCAAATTAGGAAAGAAGTAAAATTTCCCTGCCTGCAGATGATACTATTTGTCTACCATACACAGAAAATCCTAGAGAGGCCACCAGAGATCTGCAAGAGCTCATTAGTGATACAGAAACCTGCTGTATTTCTATACATCAACAATGAACCATCAGAAAGAGCAATTAAGGGAACAATCCCATTTACCATCATGTCAAAAAGAATAAAGATAAATAAATAATAAACCTATTAATACCTAAGGAGGTAAAAGACCTGTACTTGGAAAACTATGACATTGACAAAAGAGATGGAAGATGACACAAACTGATAGAAGGAAACCTCATACTCTTGGATTGGAACAATATGACCATACTACCCAAGGCAATCTACAGAACCAATGAAATCCTGTCAAAATACCAAGGGCATTTTTCACAGAACTAGAGCAAATAACTTTAAAACTTGTATGGCAAACACATAAGACCCCAAATAGCCAAAGCAACCTTGAGAAAGAAGAACAGAGCTGGAGGAATTATGCACTCTGACTTCAGACTATATAAAGCTACAGTAATCAAATGAGTACTGTAATGACACAGAGATCAATCGAACAGAACAGAGCTCAGAAATAAACCCATGCTCTTATGGTCGATTAATTTACAACGAAAGAGACAGGAATATATAGTGGTAAAAAGACAATGTCTTCAATAAATGGTGCTGGGAAAACTAAAAGTGAAACAAGTGTCTATTAGGAGGAAAAAGAGCGAGTATGGACAGACACACAGGTGGCCTCAGAGAATTTCACCCTCATGGTGGTTTTATTATAATCACTTTTATGGGGCCTTTCTTCCAGGTTTTCCTTCAGCCAATAATCTTACTTTGCCTGGTTCTGAGTCTGTACTTTGCATCATTATATGTCAGGGCCCTTCCATGTGTGCCCACATATCTCTTGGCCAAGATGGATTCTAGCAAAGGGGCCTATGGGTAAGCTGACATCACTTACTACAAGCTGACATCTCCTCTCGTTACCTTCAAGGAGCCTTTCTGGGCATGTGTAGTTGAGAAGGTCTCCTTGACTTTGAGAATGAGAAATATGCGGTCTTTTATCTCTTTTCTGGGCAGGCTCAGCCCTTCTCTCTCCTGCTGTTTTGGAGTAGCTGTCCAGAGGGGAGAAACAAGCTGTTCACCCAGAGGCCCATCTAGCTCCTGCCTCTGCTCCACATTCCCTCCTAAGAGACCTCATCCTTTCTCATGGCTTTAATTATATCTTGCTGCTAAGTCTCTTCAGTCGTGTCTGACTCTGTGCGACCCCATAGACGGCAGCCCACCAGGCTCCCTCGTCCCTGGGATTCTCCAGGCAAGAATACTGGAGTGAGTTACCATTTCCTTCTCCAATGCATGAAAGTGAAAAGTGAAAGTGAAGCCCGCCACTCAGTCCTGTCCAACTCCTAGCAACCCCATGGACTGCAGCCTACCAGGCTCCTCCATCCATGGGATTTTCCAGGTAAGAGTACTGGAGTGGGGTGCCATTGCCTTCTCCGTAATTATATCTTGAAGTGAAGTGAAGTGAAGGGACTTCCCTGGTGGCTCAGACGGTAAAGCGTCTGTCTACAATTTGGGAGACCTGAGTTCAATCCCCGGGTCGGAAGATTCCCTGGAGAGGGAAACGGCAACCTATTCCAGTACTCCTGCCTAGAAAATCCCATGGATGGAGGAGCTTGGTGCAGGCTACTGTCCATGGGGTTGAAAAGACAGATCCTCCTCCTCATACAGACCGGTAGATACAACTGCTACTTGATGTAATCACCTGGACATTTTAAAGGCCTTTGTTAAAAACTGAACCCCGCATGCTCCTTCCCCAGATATATAATCTCCAGAATATATTGTTAAATAAGGAAACACGTGAAACTGTGTTTAGTATCGTTTGTACATCAAAGGGAGAAAATAAATGAATAAATAAAGAAATATCACACACACATATCCATTTGTATACATCTTCAGAAAAAAGAAACAAAAGAGGGGTGAATCAAATAAAAATGGGTGCCTACTAGGGGAAGAAGGGGAAAGGGTGGGAGATACACAGATTCAAGGAAATTTCTGTAACTGCATCCTGTTCCATAGTTTTGACTTCGGGAAAGTTTGTAATATAAAAGTCTTACATAATTTTTAAACTAAATCAAAAGGAAAAAAACCTCTAAAAGTAAAAACCAAAATGAAGCAAATCAATGTTATGTCATGGTGGGAGTATACCAATGTGAAGAAAAGACTTCTAAACACAGTACTCTGAATATATATATACATCCCTACTGGGACATATTTTGGGGCCCAGAAAGAAATATAAAGAAATCATGAATTTCATTCTAAATCTTACTGTTAATAGAGAAAAATAACATAGTTATTTGAAAGCTAGAATAAGTATGTTTCAGGTGTGCTGAACAAAGTTTACATTAAAAAAACAAGTAAACTGCTGCCCTTAGAAAACCCAGCTTGCAAAGCTGGCCCTTGGCTGACATTTGGGAAACTGGATTTCGGGTGGTTCCCACAATTCCCAGAACTGATAAGAATGGCTCACTATGCCTAACCTGTCTGTGGAAACAATATGGTTTATGTTGAAAACCTGCCTTCCTGCTGGAAGTCTGGAATTGTGGTTTGTGTTAGGCAGAGGGTGCTTATGTGATCTGTCCCCAGTAAAACCCTAGGCACACAACTGGATGGGGTTCCCATTGAAAATCAAAGCTTTATTGGTCAAGATTCGAGGTTGCTACTCCAGTACTCTTGCTTGGCAAATCCCATGGACAGAGGAGCCTGGTGAGCTGCCATCCATGGGGTCGCAAAGAGTCGGACACGACTAAGCGACTTCACTTTCACTTTTCACTTTCATGCACTGGAGAAGGAAATGGCAACCCACTCCAGTGTTCTTGCCTGGAGAATCCCAGGGGCGGCGGAGCCCGGTGGGCTGCCGTCTATGGGGTCGCAGAGTCGGACACGACTGAAGTGACTTAGCAGCAGCAGCAGAGTCCAAACTCACAACTCTGAAAACTAATAGAGGGAAAGAATCAAGCATTTATCCTGCCTTTCACTATGAACAGCATTTCAAACTAATTATATAGGCATGATGAAAAGATCTTCTTCACTGAAGAATTCCAGCTAATAAAATGCAGAAGGAAAGAATGGCTCTAAGTAATGATCAATGGATGCTAAAACCATTTAGGTGAAAGACAGATGAAGATTTTATAACAGAGGGATCAGCAATGACCACCTAAACCCACGGATATCTTAGAATCTCTATATGACAAACAGACACTAAGTGCCTGTTGATTTCAAAGAACATGACTTCACAGCACTAGCTATGAGGTGTTCTCACTAAATAACTGGATCTGAATTGAATCAAGCCTCTAGACTGCATTTCTCATGGACAGAAAATACGAAGGACAAGTTGAACATGTCAATGACACCGCACAGAAGCAATCAGCCAAATCCTGGATGTGGTGGATGATGACCTACCTTCTCCAACAAATCAATGTCACGAGAAAAGTGAAGGCAGGGTGGAGGAAGGAGGCTGAAGAGCTACAGAGTAAACAGACCAAATGAATAAAAGCCGAAATAACAAGAAAGTCAATCTGATTACATCACTCTCTTCTTAAAGCCCCTGGGCCCCCACCCCACTCTTCCGGCGGTACCTCTCATCATGTCCCCTCTGTCTGTGCTCTGGCCACAGCCACCTGCACTCAGGGCTGAGCCCATTCCTTCATTCCTTGGGTCCTTATACATGCAGTTCCTTCTCCCTGGGGGAGGAGTGTAAGTTCAGGTCCTCCCACTGTTACACACTTTCTCAGGACCCTGTACTTCACAGGGAAACATGTGTATTTGTTTCATATCTGCCCTTCTCCCAAAGACTAGAAGTTCCTTGAGGGCAGACACCACATCTTTCAGCAGAGTCTGCCAATACAGTAAGTAGGTACTAAATAAAAATCCGTTTCACACACATGCAAATGAATAAGCTATGAACCATGTGGCCCAGTGCCACCAGGTGGGAATTTGGAGACACTTTAAATCAATCAAGCCCCGCATAATCCCTGCTAGTCTTCACGGCTGTGAAGTCTGTAATTTTCAGGACCCAGAACCCAGCCTGAGGAGCCGAGGCTCACAGAGAAGGACTTACCGCCTCGTGGGACTTGGGAACGGGAATGATGATGGCCAGCACGCAGATGAGCTGGAAGATGGCCCCCAGGAAGAGTCCATACCGCAGCAGGTTCTCCAGGAACGTGGGCTCAGGCACCTCGGGAGGGGAGAAGTCCAGGTCGGAAGCCATGGCCCCAGCTGCCTGCTGCCTGAGGTCCCCTCCAACTCACCGCTCTCCAGAGCCAACTTCTAAATTCAAAGAGTTAATGTCACGTTTCTACAACTGATGTTTAAACAGTTCCACTTACACAAACACGCCCACATACATGCAAGAATATGTAAAGCCACTGTGGTGAAATTGAATCTAAATGGAGGATATGCAGAGAGCCACTGAACCCTTCTTTCAATTTTCTTCTATGTTTTAAATCTTTTCCAAATATGAAGTTACAGAAAATAAATAAGTGCAAACACTTCAACAAAAATCTCAAATCAACATACATTTGCTGAAGGTCTGCTGTTTCAGGTTTTCTTTACTTGTTCACTTATACATCCAGTCATTCATTCAACAAATACTTATTGAACACCAAGCACTGAAGGCTGAGCAAAACAGTCTTCTCTTCTCTCGAGGCCGACCTCTAAGGACAGAAGGACAGAGGAAGACAAAGAACTCATCCAGATGTAACATGCAAGGTAGTGGTCACTGTTTTGAAAAAAAGCTTCAGAAGGGCATCCTTTTATTTTGTATAGAGTGACAAGAAAGGCCTCTCTGCAGACAAGACAGGAACGAAGTGGCGGAGACGGGAAGCGTGAGAGTGAGGCAGGGTGGCATCTCCGGGAAGGGCAGCCCAAGCAGAGAGAAAGCAAGCGTAGAGGCCCCTGGTCAGGGAGACGAGTCCAAGATGGCCAGAGACGAGCGCGGGAAGGAGGAGGAAGAGGTGAGATGGAGAGGGGAGGGCCTGACCTGGAAGCACCCTGATGGTCTGATTTTATGAAGTCAAATGTAAGCCACAGAAGGGTTCTGAGCAGAAGAATGACATGATCTGACTTAAACATTTTAAGAGGGGCAAGAGTGGACACAGGGAGACCCCTGAGGAGGCTACTATCAGTAACCCAAATAAGAGATGCGGGGGACACAGACGACAGGGCAGCAGTGGCCAGTGGTGGCAGGCCCAGTCTCAATCCACCTCTCCAGACCCTCCTTTCACCAGAACCCCCAACTCCCAACACCCTGGTCAAGCTGAAAGACCTGCCTGTAATTCTCCAAGAGCACTGAGCTCTTTCAAATCCTGGGCCTTTACCCAAATTGCATACTCTGCCAAGAATGCCCTCTCCCACTCTGACCACTTTGGGGAAGGATAGTTTTGTTAACAAATAGTGCTAGGAAAACTAGATATCCACATGCAGAAGAATGAATGGAAGTTAACCCAAAATGTTTCAAAGAACTAAACTTAAGAGCTAAAACTATTAAACTTACTGAAGAAAACACAGGAGGAATCTTTATGACATTGGATTTGGCAATGACTTCTTAGATGCCAAACCACAGGCAACAAAAGAAAAAATAAACTTGACTTCATCGGAACTGAAGATTTTTGTGCATCAAAGGGCATTATCAAGACAGTGAAAGACAAACTGGAAAATAGCTCAGCAGGTTCTAAAAAACTTAAACCTAAAATTATCATATGATCCAGCAATTCCACTCCTAAGTATATATACCCAATAGAATTGAAAGCATGGACTCAGATACATGTACACCAACGTTCACAGCGACACTATACACAATAGTGAGAAGACAGAAACAACCAAGTATCAATCAACAGATAAGCTGATCAACGAAATGTGGAATATTATACATATACACCACCCACACATAAGTTTACTCGGCTGTTAGTACTGAGATGAATAACATTCTGACACATGCTACTACATGAATGAATCGTGAGAACACAGTAAGTGAAGTAAGCCAGACGCAAAAGGACTATATTGTATGATTCCACTTGCTAAGTACCTAGGAAAGGCAAACTCATAGAGACAAAAACTAGAGTACAAGGTTACAGGGACCTGAGGAGGGGGAATGGAGTAATGGTTACTGTTTAATGGGTGCAGAGTTGCAGTCTGGCATCATGAAAATGCCCTCTGGAAACAGTGGTGATGGTTAGTTAATACTGCACGCTTAGAAGTAGTTAAAATGNAGGAAAGGCAAACTCATAGAGACAAAAACTAGAGTACAAGGTTACAGGGACCTGAGGAGGGGGAATGGAGTAATGGTTACTGTTTAATGGGTGCAGAGTTGCAGTCTGGCATCATGAAAATGCCCTCTGGAAACAGTGGTGATGGTTAGTTAATACTGCACGCTTAGAAGTAGTTAAAATGATAAATTTTATGCCATGGATACTTTCCCACACACAAAAAACTGTTTCTATTTCTTCTTACTTTTTAAATATGGTTACTAGAAAACTAACTTAAACACGTGGCCTGCATTATACCCCTGTGTATGGCTCTGCATTTGCCCGAAAAGCTTCCTCCACTTTGGCTCTGACACTTCACTGCTCTGCCACGTTTTTCCAACATGAACACGGAGTGACTAAAGGATGACGAAAATGATCTTTGAAGTGAACAGAGTGGGGGGTTTATGCAAATACACACGGTCTACCTCTTAATCTAGTCTCTTAGGAAGGTCATGCACCTGTGCCGACAAGGTGGCCATTGTTCCACACCACTCCTGTCTCCCTTGGGAATGGTTTTCAAAGTCTGAAGTTCACTCCCCCGCCCCCAAACCCTCAGAGCTGGCAGATCTTATCCTCCCAGAAAAGATCTGACTTCTGGAAAGAACCCAACATCATCTGGATCCCAGGGTGGTGAATCAGGTGGAGCCTCAAGCCCAGGAATACCATTTTTGGTCAAATACAAGGTATGACGCTCAGACCCTCGGCAGATTGTTTGCAGTGGCTCAGACACTGGCTCTGAAGTGAATTCCAAGGCTGCTGCAAGAACAGCTTCACTAGAGGAAACGCACAGCCAGGCAGGGCCCTGCGTCCTCACGCTGTGTGCATAGCAAGGCATAAAGGAGTTCTCTCACTGCTTCAGTTACACCTCATAAATACACACTTTTTAAAGATGCCTTTGGCCCTAAACTTTACCTTTAAGGCTGTAACCAGCCTAGGGGGCTTATCAATATTTAGATTTATTAGTGTTACTAACAGCAACCTTGTTAAGAATATTTCTAATACAATAAAAACATGGGGCCAAGGGTCAGGCTAGGGGCACAGACTCTGCTTCTATTACCAATTAGCTACACTTTGTACCAATCTAGAGACTTGATGTTCTCAGGAGCCAAACAACAATAATGCATTCAAAGCTATAATGCATTCAGGGTTGTTTGTTTTTTTTTAATAGCAATTAGGCAATACCTAACAAGAGTCATAAAAGTGATTATTATATCCTTTGACTGAGTAACTCACTTCCTAGAATTTACAGTAAGGAAACAATTCAAAAGAAGAAAAAGGCTTCAGGTACAAAAAAGAGTTCATGGCAGTGCTATTCATAATACTGAAAACCAGGAAGCAACTCAAGTGTCCAACAATAAAGAAGCCGTTAACCCAATTATGGTACATCATGGCATACTGCCCCTTGGCTTAAATAGCAAATACAGATGTATCTGTATCTGGCGTATCAGGCCAGCGGAAAGTCTCTGCAAATTTATATTACATGAAAAAAGAAAACAATTACGTAAACACTATCACTGCAACCATGTACCAATTGTGATTCCACTGGCTAAAGGTCAAAAGAGGCCGTAAGAAAATGTAAACAGTTGCTATTAAAAGTGAAGAGGCCATATGTTTTAATTCAGGGGAGAATCTTACTGAAAAAATTAATATAATCTAAAAGAAAAATCCATGCCCTATCTGCTCTCTTCATAAAACTTTTATAGAGTCTAATGAAATGTTGCCCAGGAGAACTTTCTGCAATGACTGAAATGTTCTATACTCCTGCTCTCCAATATGGTAGCCACATGTGGCTAGTAAGCACCTAGAGGAGGACTGAGGAACTGAATTTTTCATTTTAACTTCAATTAATTTAAAATCATCACATGTGGTTAGAGGACTCCCAGACTGGACAGCACAAGTATAACCAGAGGATGGCTGTAGCCTTCCAGGCTCCTCTGTCCATGGGATTTGCCAGGCAAGAGTAGTGGAGTGGGTTGCCATTGCCTTCTCTGAGTAAAGTTCTAGAAAATATAAAATGCTCTACACGTCTTGTGTCTGCTTTAGAACTCCTGTCTAGTTTTCTCTGCACCCATGCTTTACCTCCTCCCCTGTCTGCCTGGATTTCTGGGTTTTCCTTCCCTGACTACAGAGGTCACAAGAGTGCTACTCATCCTTCGGCTCCCAATGAAGAGGCTCTTAGCTCTCCGACTCCGTGACAAGCTTTGCTCCCCCGCCCCCTCCATTGTCACAGCAGACCCTCTGCCAGATGAGCACAGTGCTTTACAGTCTAACGCATTCAATTCACAACCATTATGGACAGGGGGTATTACTAATAAGGATGAGGAAACCGAGGCTCCAAGAGGTTATGTGGCCTACCCAGGGATTACTTGGCTGACAAGTAGCAAAGTCACGATTCAAACTGGCTGGTGGGTTAAGACTGAAACTTACCTGGGGGTCAATGGTTCTAAAATTGCAGGTTTTGGCCCATTAGTGAGCCATGGAAACCATTAAGGGGGCTGTCGCTGGCACTTTTAAATTTTATTAACCCATACAATAGATAATACCACATTAGTCAGGGTGAGCACTATATCGTGAAGCTTTTTTTGTTGTTGTTGTTATATCAATCTACATTCCAGCATGCATGTTCTGGGTCAAAATTCATTTCTTATTGTTTGAGAAATACCACACAGTCTAATGTTGTTACTGTTCCACTATAAGCTCCTGAGGTAGCTGGGACCCAGGGTCCATTTTGAGTTGGTTCCGGGGACTGACACAAATACCTGGTAACTGATCAAACCTAGGCTTGTCTCCCGTCTTTAAAGACCAGCCTCATTTAACAAGGAGGGGGAGCCGAGAAGCATGGGGCTTAAGTAGGTTTGCCCACTGAATCAGGGCAAAGCTGAACATCCTGCTATGTCTCTAACCCTGTGGTGTTCCAGACTTGCTTAAGAGCAAAGGTTTTTTTTGTGTTTTTTTTTTTTTTAACACATGGGGAAACCCGTACCCCCATGGGAATTTAATAAAAAGTACAGACCCATTTTGGAGAAGGAAATGGCAACCAACTCCAGTATTCTCGCCTGGATAATCCCCTGGACAAAGGAGCTTGGTGGGCTACAGTCTGTGGGGTCGCAAAGAGTCGGACACAACTGAGCAACTAACACACACACACAGACCCATTTATTATCGAACATGGAAAATAATTTCATAAGGTCATCAGACCCCTTGAGGCTCATCCGTGAATGTCAGACATCAGTGGTCTGAGACATTCATTCACTGAACACAGAGTTACTAAGTCCCTGCCATGGAGTTTCCATACAATCAGAGGCACCCAAACACATAAAGATATAATGTAATGTTGGTGGTGAGGAGTATGAGAAAATATAGAGAGGGAGGTATGTGGTGCTATTTTATATGAGGTGGTCAGGGAAAGGCCACCCTGAGAAGGCGACATTTCAGCAAAGGCAAAGAAGAAAGCAAAAGAACAAGTTATTTCAACATCTGTTAGGTACCCCAAGAAGGAGAAGAGCAAGGGATAAGGTCTGAGGCAGAAATGAACTTTATGATCAGAGGAGCATAAAGTGAGCGGCTGTGTAAGACCAGTAGGACTCTGGGTCAAAGGGAGCCACTGGAAGGTTCTTAGCAAAGAAACAACATTATCTGACTCATTTTTAAAGGGTCCCTGTGGCTGCTGTATTGAGAACAGATCGCAGAGGGACAAGAATCTGAAATAAGGCGACCAGTTACGAGTCAAAGGGCTTCCCAGATGGCTCAGTGGTAAAGAACTGAGTCCTTTACCTGCAATGCAGGAGTCCCGGGATCAGTCCTTGAGTAGGGAAGATCCGCTGGAGAAGGAAATGGCAATCCACTCCAGTATGCTAGCCTAGGAAATCCCACAGACAGAGAAGCCTGGTAGGCTGCAGTCCATGGAGTCGCAAAAGAGTCGGACATGACTTAGTGACTAAACAACAACTTTTAATCAAGAAGACACATTTGCACCAGGCAGCAATGGAGGTGGTAAATTCTCGGGTTATAGATACATTTTAAAGAGAGGGCCAACAGGATTTCTGGGATGAAATCTAAAAGAGAGAAACTAACAACGAGACCTGAAGGTGAAGTTATTCTGTATGATACTGTAATGGTGAATATAAGAGAGCAAGTATTTGTCAAAACCCACAGAACTTTACAACACAGAGAGTAAACTTTAATGTACACAAACGTTTTAAAAAAAAAACTCATTTAGGTATCCAGGATGGAATGTAGAATGTGACATTCTGAGTTGAAATACATTACAAATGGATGAGTTAATTTCACGGAAGGGGTGGGGGGAATGAGGTGCTGACCTCAGTTAACTGTGGAAATAGACGGAATTGAGAAGACTGAAAGCAAGAGAAACTGTACATGGGCACCGTTGTTTTCCGCATGGGATACAGGTTAACAATTCTGAGACTATACACATATTCCGAGACTATACACATACACTGGAATTGCACAAGCAAGTAAATGGATGGCAGATGGTGGAAGCCAAGTTTGTTACAGTTGGGAGTAGAAGGTTATAGATAAGCCAGAAGAGGCTAGATGGCCCACGTGGATGGATAAGTGTTGTGGATATCAGTAAAAGTCATATTTAGGTTATTACAGATATAGACAGCCACATATACATATAGAAAGAGGGGCGGGGGAGAGGCTAGTCTACACACATACATCTCTTGCTACGCATTTACTGAGAGGGCCTAGAAACATGGGCACCCCAAACAGTAGCAATAAGCACATATAGCATCCAGACCTTGGTGTCTAATACGATTCTCCAATAAAATGAACCAGGGGCTCCTTAGAGAAATGGTTAACTCTAGGACTGAAGCAGGAAATATATAAGATGAGCCTGTAACAGAAAGTTAAGAAACTGTTCAAAAAAACAAAACACACTGATCAGGGTATGTCAAAGGGATATAAGACCCACTTCGACGGCCAAAGCCAGAACAATCTGCACAGCAAAACAAATAATTCAAAGTATGAAAAGAATTATTCACAGCCATACTAATATTATTTAATAAGTAAACAAACTTCCCAAGGAGAATTTAAAATAATTTATGTAAATAATCTGTCTTATAAAGTATAACTCCACACTCCTTAAGGATGGGCTTGCATAATGACTTCCTTCCAGGAGTACAATATGGGAAAGTGGTGGAAGGAGAGTAACTTTACAGTGGAAGACTTGAGGACTTCAAGCCAGTGATCTGGGTTAACATCAACAGTGATGACGTCTACTGACAGTATGTACCCTACTGTGACGGTGTGAGGTACACACAGGATATACCCTGTGAGGTGATGAGAATGGTATTTTACCTCCGGGATCTTCCTCCCCCAAACCTGTAACTCCAATGTCATCATAAGAAAAACATCAGACAAATCCCAAACAAGAGTCATTTTAT
This sequence comes from Neotragus moschatus, assembly GCA_006410615.1. NCBI lineage: Eukaryota > Metazoa > Chordata > Mammalia > Artiodactyla > Bovidae > Neotragus > Neotragus moschatus. Next base: position 3,276,942 of record SJYA01002112.1, on the reverse strand, counting down.
AAGATATCTGGCCAGTAATACTCAAAACTGTCAAGTTTATCTACAAGAAAAGTCTGAGAAACTACCACAGTCCTAGAAACCTAAGAAGACGCAATTAAACGTACTGTGGGATCCTGGAACAGAAAAAGGACTGAGCAAAGAGAAAACTGAGCAAATCTGAAGAAAGCATGGACTTTAGTTAGTTACCAATACTGGTTCATTGATTGTGACATAAGTATTATACGAATGTAAAATGTTAATAATAGGGAAAATTGTAGGGGGGACATATGAGAACTCACTGTAATATCTTCATGGTAATTTTGAAAATCTAAAATTATTCTAAAATTAAGTTTATTGGAAAAAAGTCAACATTTCAAAATAAATAACCCTTCAGAAATGTATAGATGTCCAGACTTAGCAAACAGAAACTAAGTCTTGTCTAACATAGAATAAACCCAGATTCCAAGTATCTTGGTAGGTATCCTTGGCTTCTAATGAAATGATTTTAAAATTCTGCTCTGAGACTTCAACTGGCACAGAATGGGTAATAGAAAATCAGTGTCAGGAATTACTACCCCGGGCTGTTTACCCAGACCCCTCCCATTACAACAAATTCCCAAGAACTGCTCAAATCTGAGTGCGAATTTTGTCCTATGCAAAGATAAGCCATCTCCCAGAGCAGTAAAAGCTGGCAGTCAGTAGGCTGAAAAAGACGGGCAGATGTCCTGTAAAATGTCATTCTGATGTGGCAAGTGTGGTTGCCACAAGAAAAAGTGTGGTTTCACAGATTCATTTCTCACTTCTCTCAAAAAAAAAAAAAANAAACCAGAATCTTAACTCCTCCCTAGGGCCCAGCTCAAATTACCTTGTCTTAGAAGATTTGTTTGCTTCCTCCACCAGAATTCCCCTGCTGCACATGGCCCTGGAAGAATCTGAGAGAAATGGCTGAGCTTCACTTTCTACAGACCTTGAGTTGTATACTTGATCTGCAGTCACTCACTTGATCCCTCCAACAACCAGGAGAGTGTGTTCCCATTTCACAGCCAAGGAAACTGAGGCACAGAGCTGCAGAGTGATGGGTCTTCAATTATATAGTTAATAAGTGTTAGAGTCAGGATTCAAGCCCAGGCCTCCAAGCCCTTTGTCTTAACCACACAGAATCCTGGCCCATTCATTCATTCATTCAACAACTATTTGTTGAACATCTATTGTACACCCAGTGTTTGCTAGGAGTATAATACTTGCTAGGGATGCAGTAGGGAAGAAAACACAGTCCCTGCCCTAACAAAGATTATCGCCTAGCAGGGAAGACAGATATGAAACACTTCCACAAACAATTATTTAATTACATATCAGGCATCAGGCAATGTTAGCAGAATTTAATTGAACTAGGTAAGACACTAGCAGGGCAAGAAAAGAAATCAGGTCTCTGGGTAGCTCTTTCTTGTCTGCAATTCAGGAGTCAGTCAACTCTTCCTTTTTTCTTAGATTCAGTAGCTAAGCAATGCCTGCAGATGCACACAACTGCTTTGGGAGTTTCCACAGATCACACTTCCTTCTCTGAATCATGGAGTTCCCAGGCTTTAAAATGGGGATGAAAATACCAAAAGACTGGAAGTAACCCAAATAGCTATCAACAGGGGACCACTTAAATAAGTGATGGTACAGCTACAGCCATGGAATATGCAGCTGTTAAAAAGCACGAGGCAGCTCTAAATGCTAGAGAAGGATCACTAAATCTGGATCCTGGTGAGTCATGGGGTGACATACTCTTTTTAAAAACTTTATTTTATGTTTTTGGCTGCACTGGGTCTTTGCTGATGCGCACAGGCCTTCTCTAGTTGCGGCGAGCGGACTTCTCATCGTGGTGGCTTCTCTTGCTGCAGAGCACGGGCTCTAGGGCATGCAGGCTCGCTAGTCACAGGGCACAGGCTTAGTTGCCCCCACCTCATGTGGAATCTTCCTGGATCAGGGATCAAACCCATGACCCCTGCATTAGCGGGCAGATTTTCCACGACTTATTCTTAGTGTGTGCCATTTTGGACCTTTTGAATTTTGCACTCTATGCAGGTACGTTATCAAAATATAAATCAATCAATTCAAGGACATTTTAATACAGCATTTTGATGGATATTGTTAGACCTTGCGGTCTTTTCCTAAGACCCATTGCTCCAAAGATCACCGAGACTCGAATTCAATGCAAACAGCAAGAGGATTTATTGAGCCGGAGCGCCGGGGTTCAGTCACCTCCAGGGAGGAACGAACCCTGAACAGTCGTTACAGAGCATTTTTAAGCACAAAAACCACAAACGGGTGTAGCTAGGGTGGGGACAATCTGATTGGTTCACATGTCTCGACCTTTACAGGGATAGGCTCGTTTGCTATCAGGCCTATAGGGCTGGTCAGGGCCACATTCCGACGGCCTGAAAAACAATTTTTTAGAAAGTCCCTGAAGAAAAAACATCTCTTGAGAGAGCCTAAAGGCCACATTGCATGAGATAAGAACCTGCCATGTTACATGAGATAAAAACCTGCTCTCAAGAGTTTAGCAAAAAACTTAATTTTCTTCTCAGTATAAAAAAGCAGTAAAATAGCCCTGCTCGTGTCGGCCCATTTCATGGTGTTATTGTTAGTTTCAAAGGAGAGGTTAGATTTGGCAGCCCTTGGAAAATCTAAAACAATTAGAACACATGTTGCTTCTAATGAGATGAGGGAGGAATAAGGGCCAAACAGAGAAGAAAAGAGGAGGAAAAGAGGAGAAAAACAAAGAGGCCAGGCAGAGACTGGCAGAGGAAAAATCCACAATTACTTTAGTGCCACTGAGACCCCAAGGCAGCTGTGCTACCTGCTTCTTTCTAACCAGCTGCCAGGTTGCCATGGTAATGTAATAGCCTGTGATAAGCTTATTTATGATTCTGAAAAACATTAAAAAAAAAAAAAATCCGCCAGCAAGCTGCAGATATGCTGCAATGAGCAGAGAAGATGCCCGTATGAGAGGAGGCGTCAAGGTGACCTTCCTGAAGATTGAGGTCCTCCCTTGAAAACTGGTGGGGTCAGCCTAGAGCAGAGGGTCACAAACCTGAGCATGCAGCCAAATCACCTGGTGCGCTGTGCTGTGCTTAGTCACTTGGTCGTGTTCGACTTTTTGCATGGACTGTAGCCCACCAGACTCCTCTGTCCATGGGGATTCTCCAGGCAAGAATACTGGAATGGGTTACCATGCCCTCCTCCAGGGAATCTTTCCAAGCCAGGGATCGAAAACACAGACTGTGGGGCTTCCCTGATGGTCCAGTGGTTGGGAATCCGTCTTCCAATACAGGGGACACGAGTTCGATCCCTGGTCAGGAAACTGGGATCCCGGATGCCACGGGGCAACTGAGCCTGCGCGCCACAGCTAAAGAACCGGAGAGCCACAACTATGGAACCTGCACACTCTAGAGCCCGTGTGCCGCTACGAGAGAGCCGCGAACCACAACGAAGATCTAGTGCAGCTGAAAAAAAAATTGTTTTTAATTAAAAGATAATAATGATTTGAGATCAGCCCTGGGATTTCTTTGGAAGGAATGATGCTGAAGCTGAAACTCCAGTACTTTGGCCACCTCATGCCAAGAGTTAACTCATTGGAAAAGACTCTGATGCTGGGAGGGATTAGGGGCAGGAGGAGAAGGGGACGACAGAGGATGACACGGCTGGATGGCATCACCGACTCGATGGACTTGAGTTTGAATGAACTCCGGGAGCAGCTGGTGATGGACAAGGAGGCCTGGCGTGCTGCAATTCACGGTGTTGCAAAGAGTCGGACACGACTGAGAGACTGAACTGAACTGAAACTGAATGGTTTAAAAAACACACGCACATAGATTGCTGTACCCATCCCAAAAGATTCAGGTTCAATAGGTATGAGGTGGAGCGTTTCTAACAAGTTCCCAGGAGGTACAGAAACTGAGGCTTGGAGACCACCATCCTAACCATCTCAAAAGGCCTTTTGTATTCAGGATTCCATGAGTTTGGGGCTCCACCTCTCACTCATCCTGAAACAGGAAATAATGCTTCAGTTTTTCAGGGCAGAGCACGTCCGTCCACACCCTCCATCAGCTCCTCTGTTAACTAAGGAACTACAACACCCAGCATGGGTTGTAAGGTAGCCCAAAACACCTGGTGGGCCAAGGCCTTCGAGGGCAGTTTCCAAAGCCAAGGCCAATGCCTCATACAAGCAATTGCCTGGGAAGATTGGCCGGCATACCAGCTGCCTTTGCCAGAACTCTCTCGTGGGGCCAATTAGCTGGGTGTGATAGCCAACAGGTGTCATGGGGCCAGAGGAAAGGGGGCTGCCAGTCAAGACTGTGACTGAGCTAGGGCCAGGGCTGGTGGGAGAGGATTTGAAATTGACAGAAGGCAAATCTTCAGGCGCTGTAATTTCCCGCAGTGAGATTCTGATGCCCCACAGAAATGGAAGCAGGCAGACAAGTCCAAACACCCAACCCCATTTAGTGCACACAGCATCCCGAGTGAGAAAGCTCCTGGCTGGGGCAGAATGCAGTTTTAGTGACAGGTCCCTCCAAATTCAGGATTTCTTGTACATTCAAAAATTCTGTAGAGCACCTGAGGTATGCCAGATGCTATGATGGGTGATGCAAACTTGGGCAGTGGGCAAGAGTGGCCCCAGCCGTTATGGAGTCTACATTTCAGTAAAAGAAGACAGACACTATTCAAAGAATCAGACAGTTTAATTGTGCTGTGGTTTGGTAGTGAATGATCTTGTTCTCAGGAAATAATGCTTAAGTATTTCAGGGTAAAGGGGCAAGATATCTGCAACTTATCTCAAGAAGTTCAGAAAAATAATCACATATATATTATCTATGCATTTATGATTGTATATATTACCTATGTAATCTATTTTATATATACATACACGGAGAGAAACAGAGAGAGAAAATGATAAAGCAAATGAGACAAAATACTGACAATTGTGGAATGGAGGCACAGTATATGGGAAGGAGTTCTTTGTACTGACATTATTCCTAGAATTTTTCTGAAAGCTTGAAGTTACTTCAAAATTTGGGTGTTATAAAAGGCTCACGTTATGAAATTACACCTTGTCTTTTCTCAGCATTACAGGTTTTTCCAAAAGAACATTTTTGCATCAAATATTGATGTGTGGAAGTGAGAGAGCTGGTTGGCTAACCCAGTAATTTGAGCTACTAAATTATCATTTTTGCACCTTTGAATACTTGAAAGGCTGACTTTGTATAAATGTATCCTCTGATTTCCTATATATCGGAGATATTTAGACCATAATTTCATTATGAGTAAATGAATAAATATTCAAAAAATAAAAAGGATCACATAAATACATGACAAATTATAAACAGTGAAGAGTGCTTTTTTTTTTTTTAAGTATGTAACGAAGTGGTTTGTCTTAGAAAGGGAGATCAAGGAGGGCTTCCTGGAGGTGGCAGGTTTGAGCTGAGGTCTAAGTGGAAGTTGACCAGAGAAGAGTTACCTTCCAGGCAGGGGACACAGCCCTGGCAAGAGCTCTTTGTAGGGAAGAGCAGAGCTCATTAGAGGAACTGAAGAAAAGAAACAGGGCAGCTGGAGCTGAGCTCTGCCCATCCTCTCCTCCGCAGCGCGATGGTGGGGAGCTGGGCGGGCGGTCAGGGTTCTGGACAGGGCTGCTCTTCTGGCCCCAGACAGGGTCTGTGTTGTTTCTCCCCTACCTTCCTGCCCTTTCCAGCTCATGTTCTCATGTATCTTCCTCTGGCTCCCCACCAAACCCAGGTCCTAAGATTCTGCTCGAACGCAGCTCCCCAGGCCGAGGCCCAGAATCCCAGCAGCATATGGCAACGTGATCTGACAGCTTCCCACTGGCCCCTTCCCTGTAGCTCCCTCTCAGCCTCCAATCCCTGGTTGCCATCCATCAACCCTTTTACCTGCCATACCAAAACCATCGGGCTGTCATTTAAACTTATTTCTACAATTTGCTTCCTGGGCCCCAGGCAACCGGTTCCATCTGCGAATGGCTCCGTGCAGTTTCCATCTGGTCTCCATCCACTGCTGGTTTTCCCGAGAGCTCGCATGGAGCCACTTTTCAGATCTCTTCCGGGGGCTCAAGCGAGAGCAACCGCAGCTGATTTTGGAGCACGAACCTGCCTGATAAAAGCATGTCATCCTTCATCTAGGTTAGCCACACCTTTTGCAGACACGGGTAGCATCATACCATACCCTGGTAACGCTTTGTAAACTCCAGGACATGAGTGCCATTTCATTAGGTATCCACTGAATCACAGAATTAAAAGCTTAAGATGGAACTTCTTGGGGTCTAACACCCTCGTGTTGCAGATCAGCTCAGAGAGGGGAAGTAATTTGGCCAAGATCACACAGCAAGTTTGGAGAGGAGCTGGACCTAGAAACCAGGTTTCCTGAAGCCCAGTGGAAGGGTCGTGTCCAGCTGATGCTCCAAGTAATAAATAATACGCAGGACCTCCCAGAAAGCGAATGTCCTCAGAGCAGCTGCAAGACAGTCCTTATCTACGAAGTGAGTGGTCTGGAGAGCCTTAGTAGGAAACCAGCCCCATGAATCTGTCTTGTTACGTTTAGCAGCTACTCACTGTGTTATTTTTATCTGTTTCGTTTCACTTTAGACCTGGTTCCCATTTCACGTTTATGACTAAAGGCCGTTGTGTGAGGAAAAGGGAAGTTGGGAAAAATATTCTTTTCTTTTGTACTTTGCAAACCTTTCCAGACTTTTTTATTCTTTTATAACATTTCCATTTCAGGGCTCCCAGAGCTTCTCAAATCTTCTGCATTTCCAATCCACTGTTCGGCCTTCACCGTAATTATCTTGGGAAAATTCAAACTCCTTATCATGGTTCTGTGACAATACTGGCTAAAGATAAGCACATTCTGAGGTCTTGTCAAATTGCCCTCAATAGGTTCAGTTAATAGGAATTACAGTTAGATTTTTCTTTAAGTGTGATAACGGCATTGTGACAATGTTAAAGAAAGAGACCTTATCATAGTGAGATACAGAGTGAAATATTTATGGATGATGTGATATGAAGTCTGGGATTTGCTTCAGAGTATTCTTATAGGGGAGAAGTAAAGAAAAACCAGCTCCCTTCATACGAAGCTCTCCACTGGCTTTCTCTAATTTCTTTTGCAGCCTCTTCCCCTCCCCCAATCTATGAATCTGTGTATTCCCTATCTGGGGGTGGGATTTGCCTCCTGGGGTCGCAGCCCAGAAGAGAGCCTATAGATGCTGGAGCCAAAGAGGCTTAGATTCAAAATCCCAGCTCCACCCTTATGAGCAGAGGGACCGAAGACAAGCCATTTAAATGTCTTAGTTCTCACTTCCCCATCTGCAGAGTGGAGATAATACATTGACAACCAACCAACAGCCTATTTTTCTAATTTGTTCTTTTCCTCCACTTTTTCTAAATCTGCCTCCACCAGCCCTGAAAGTGTGTCTGTTTCTCCAGGATTCCACCCAAGCCCCTTGGCTCTTCAGTGAAAGTCACTCAGTCGTGTCCGACTCTTTTCGACCCCATAGACTATACAGTCCATGGAATTCTCCCGGCCAGAATACTGGACTGGATAGCCTTTCCCTTCTCCAGGGGATCTTTCCAACCCAGGGATCGAACCCAGGTCTCTCGCACTGTAGGCGGACTCTTTAACAGCTGAGCCACCACTGAAACCCAAGTACTGGAGTGGGTGGCCTATCTCTTCTCCAGGGGCTCTTCCTAACCCAGGGATGGAACCGGGGTTTCCTGCACTGCAGGCAGATTCCTTACCAACTGAGTTACCAGGGAAGCCCTGGCTCTTCAGAGGCTCATCCTCTTGCCTTCTCTGTGCTGGCTCTCCATCCCACCCCCTACCCCCTGCCACTTCCCCCTCCCCACCCTCACACCCAACCTTCCCACCATCCTCACCC
>SJYA01002112.1:3201239-3262257 GCA_006410615.1 Neotragus moschatus | reverse complement strand
AGTGGGAGGGGGGTTCAAGACGGGGAACATGTGTACACCCATGGCTGATTCATGTCAATGTATGGCAAAAACCACCATAATATTGTAAAGTAATTAGCCTCTAATTAAAATAAAAAATAAAACAGGGCCGAGCGTGGAAGCTGATCGTTCTGCTCTGTGGCCTGTGTGTTCAGGGACCAAATGATGCAGAGCCAGGAAAGGCCAGGGGGATGTGGCCAGACTGGGAGCTTCGGCCCCACAGGGGAACCCCAGCAGCTCTGCTTCCAGTCTGGAGTCAGGGCTCTTTGGCCAGGTTTGCCCCATCCATGGCTAATGCAGCTCCCTGAACTGCACTCTGACCATAGATGGAAGTGAAGCCGTAATCCTGTTCCTGGTACAGGTCACCCACATCAAATGGGGAACTGGAAACTGGAGTCCCAGGCAGGCCTTGGGTTTTTTCGGTAGACACTGAATTACTGGGAACTTCCTCTCTCTGGGTCTGCAGGTCCTGTTGTCACTAAGATGCAACAACTCTGACTCCTAGTGAGAAGGGGCCTCCCAAGAGATGCCCTCATCCTCACCGGCCAAGTTCTTGCTGGTGAGCCAGGCCCGAGGGAGGCTACAAGTGCTGTGTTCTTGTGCTTCTTCCTGGGGACCCTGGGACAGGGGCTGAGCTTGGAGGATCACACAGCCTCTCCTAACTGGAAACATAGCTGAGAACCCAGGGCAGGACCTGGGTAGAAAGATGAGGGTGTGGGCGGCGCAAGGGGCTGAGGAGGGCATGGCCTGATGGAAGTAATTGACCTGGACCCTCGGCGCTCCCGGGATTTCATAAGGAACAAAGCCCTGGCTATGGGACCTCTGGCTTTCTTCCCAGAGCTAGACATGGTCAATGACTGGGGAACAGCGCCATCTCCTGGCTGCCTGCAGTCACAGCCCTCCTCCTGGTGGGAAAACCACACGACGTTCAGAGACCATCTTAGGTGTGGGATGCCTTTAGAATCCTGGAACAAACAGGATTTGGTTTTTGCTTCAGTCGTCGGGGGTGGAGCCCAAGATTCTGCATTTCTAACAGGCTGCCCATGCCACTGGTTTAGGGACCTGATCAGAAAGCTCTATATCTCAATTATATCTCAATAAAACTAGAGGAAATTAAATGCTCTGAGGGGCTCTGATATGAATCATGTCTGGTCCCAGACACCCCAACGGTCTCGGGAAAAATACTTTTCCACATATAAAATCTGTGAGTCACAAGGCAAGATGAGTAGGGAAAGCTTCATGGAGAGAAGGGATCCAAAGTGTGTTTTGAAGGGTGGTCGGATAGATCTTCACCACGGGAAGCTTGCCTAAAGGGTCAGCTGGGAACAGTCTTCCTGCTGCCTTGGGTCTATCAGCCCAGACGCAATGGTTCACAGCCATAATAACTGACTTGGGGCTGGCCCAAAGATTGTAAGCAAGGTGACTGGTTAAAGTAGTCATGGAGGGCTTCCTTGGTGGCTCAGTGGTAAAGAATCTGCCTGCCAAATGCAGGAGACTCAGGTTCAATCCCTGATCCAGGAAGATCCTACGTGCCATCGAGCAACTAAGCCTGTGCACCACAACTACTGAGGCTCTGCTCTAGAGCCCGGGAATATCAACTACTGAAGCCCGCTCACCCTAGAGCACGTGCCCCCTAACAAGAGAGCCCACCGTAATGAGAAACCCGCACACCGCAACTAGAGAGTAGTCTGTGCACTGCAACTAGGGAAAAGCCCGCACAGCAGCAAAGTCCCAGCACAGCCAAAACTCAAAGTTATTTTTTTAAAATAAAATACTAATGGCAGTAACATTTCTGAGCAACAGTCACTTAACTGATTTGCTAAATATAGTCAGCGTCACCTCTTATAAAGAGTTCTTCTAATGACCTTCCCAAATGCAGAATTTTCCAGAAAGAGATGAACGTCTAATGGTGATTGGATCACCCTTCAGTCACAGGCCCTTCTGCTTAGGTAGGACATGAAGTAGGAGAAAGGACCCCATTGGCCCGATTTCACAGAAGAGGAATCTGAGGCTCAGGGAGGTCACGTGACTTTGCCTGAGCCCACCCAACAAGGCTAACCCTGAACCCCTTGACATGGCACTCAGGAGCACTCCTGTGACATCTGCCAAGGTTGACTCCATAAAAATAGGCACAGAGAGGAGGATGGGGGTGGGGGCAGGGGTGTCGTGGGAATCTGGGAGTCTGGGCTCCAGGTCTTCCATGCCTACACAGTCACCTCGGGCTGGGAACCCTGCCATCATCCAGGGAGGGTGAAAGCAGCTTCTACAAAGCAGGGTCTGAGGACCTCGGACAGGCCCCCCTTTGTCGACTTCCTCTGTCCTCCACCCCAATGCCCCCGGCCTCAAGCATCACCCTCTTTGAATGGCTGGCTCTAACACACTGGAAATTTGCAACACAAATGCACGGCTTGTATCTCAGTGGAGCCTCACTGCCCTAGCCTTTTGGAGCCTTTTAAAGCCAGCCTTTCTCTGGGGCGCTTTCTTTCCACAGCTCAAGCCCCCAGCCCTTACACACAGGCATGATCGATAATTAACGCTGGGTAAAAACCCATCCTGGGAAGAGAGCCGGNACAAATGCACGGCTTGTATCTCAGTGGAGCCTCACTGCCCTAGCCTTTTGGAGCCTTTTAAAGCCAGCCTTTCTCTGGGGCGCTTTCTTTCCACAGCTCAAGCCCCCAGCCCTTACACACAGGCATGATCGATAATTAACGCTGGGTAAAAACCCATCCTGGGAAGAGAGCCGGGTGGCCAGCGGGCTGTTCCCACCCCTCTCCGAGGCGACTGGCAGCCAGAACTGGTGGAGGGGGCTGAACTCTCACTCTCAAAGCTCATGCTGGCTTCCTCCCTCCATCCTCTTCCTTGGTGGGTTTGAAAATTTACAGCAAATTAAGCTCATCACCCAGGATGGCACCCAGCTTTTCAAAGCTCAGCTCTATTCATAAGAACTGCAGTAACGGCTAACACTGACCAAGAGTACCAGACACTTCATAAACATATTTCTGATGCTCATAACAACCTGGAAAGGCAGAGGTTATCACACGCTTTGTATAGCCTCGATAACTAAGGCTCAGAGTGATTAAACACCTAGACCTGGATCACACAGCCTACAAGTGGCAGAACTGATTTTCAAATCCAAATCCATTTGTGCGCCAAACACCTGCTCCCATTTCAGGCTGCTCTCTGCTCCTGTCTGGTGCTTTCCCAGCTTTACTGTGACTTCTCCCTTTTCTCAGTTCTTGGAACATCTAGTGGTGTGTCCATCTCTGGGTCTACTTACCTGAGGTGATGGTGGCGCAACTGAATAAATTTATTAAAATATTGAACTGTAGACTGCAAACAAGTAACTTGTGCGGCATATGAATTGTACTTCAATAAAGCAGTTAAAGCTCTTTAAAAAAAAAAAAAAGGTAGGAAAACAAGAATTGGTGGACTATGGGGACTTCCCTGATGGTCCAGAGGCTAAGNTGTGTTCTTGCCTGGAGAATCCCAGGGACGGCGGAGCCTGATGGGCTGCCATCTATGGGGTCGCACAGAGTCGGACACAACTGAAGCGACTTAGCAGCAGTAGCAGCAGCATCAGGGTCTTTTCCAATGAGTCAGTTCTTCATATCACGTGGCCAAAGTATTGGAGTTTCGGCATCAGTCCTTCCAATAAATATTCAGGACTGATTTCCTTTAGGATTTACGGGTTTGATCTCCTTGCAGTCCAAGGGTCTCTCAATATATACATTAAAAAAAGATCTCTTAAATAAAGAATTTGTGGTCTATGGAATATTAGCTTGTCATGGATTGATGAATTTGCAAGTCAGAAATATTTGTGTCCTGGCTCTGCCACTGCCCTGCTGTGTGACTGCTGAAAAGTGGGCACCCTCTCTGTGCCTGTTTCCTTGTTTATATCAGCAATAAAAATAGCAGTGGTAAGAGCTCATTTATGATGCTTATTCTATTCCAGGCCTGTATCTTATCCACTATCACATGTAATCCTCACCCCACAACCTCACCTCATCAGTTGAGCCTCATCATTCCCATTTTACAGCTGAGGAAACTGAGATCAGGCACAAAATCCTTAGCACAACCCCTGTCACAGAGCTTTAGCCGAGGTTGAATTCAATCCCCATGGTTTCTTCAGCCGATTCTGTGTGTCCTATACCTGCACAATGGTCTGGTGACCATTCAGGGTGCCCAGCTCCCCATGGTACCCACCTCATGTTTGCTGAGATAACCTCCTGACTGTATAAGCTCCCATGGCTCCAGGGACTCCCAACTCCTCCGTCTGCCACCTGCAGCTGTGACCCATCAGTCCATCCTTAATCCCTGGGGATCTGGCCTGACCTGACCGCTTTGTGTCCAGGCCCGCAAGGAGAACTGTCCCTCAGTCTCTGCTTCTCTGGGGAACATCCCATGTTTGCTCTGTGCCAAGAACTTGGTTCAGTGCAAGCTAAGAAGCAGGATCATAAAGTTTCACTGCTAGGAAGTTCCTTCAGAAACTGCTGGCTCTGGCACTTCCCTGGTGGTCTGGTGGTTAAGAATCGCCTTGCAATGCAGGGGACGTGGGTTCGATCCCTGGTCAGAGAACTAGGATCCCATATGCCGCTGAGCATCTAACCCTGCATGCCACGACTAGAGAGTCTGTGTGCGGCAAAGAGAGATCCCACACGACACAATTAAGACCAAATGTAGCCAATTAACTAATTAATAAAGAAATGACAGATTCTAACTGTGAACTGTAGAAGTGTATCCTAAAAGGCAGTCTCCACTCCCTGCTCTTCAGCCAGACAGGTCCTGTTTGAAAAAGTCTGATTTAGATACTGAACTTCCCTAGATTTCCAAAGAAAGATCTAGGTTTCAAATTCTTTTAAAAGCTTGAAAACTACTGTCCTTGGCTGTTTCACTGTGGATGGGAGTAGGAAATTGATGGTATAGAAATTGAGGCCTGGAGGGCACCAGTAACCTACAGAGGGTCACCGAGGCAGTGATGGACGGACACAGGAGGGCAGCAGACGTCTGGACGCTTAGCTCAGAGCTATTTCCACTGCTCGACAACAGCCATGTGGGAGAGCACCGCTTCTGCCTCCCATGCGTTCATGCCATTCTTGAGNTGGTATAGAAATTGAGGCCTGGAGGGCACCAGTAACCTACAGAGGGTCACCGAGGCAGTGATGGACGGACACAGGAGGGCAGCAGACGTCTGGACGCTTAGCTCAGAGCTATTTCCACTGCTCGACAACAGCCATGTGGGAGAGCACCGCTTCTGCCTCCCATGCGTTCATGCCATTCTTGAGGATTCTTTAGCTTTAGGCTAGAGAAATCCTGAAGTACAATTCTCCCAAGACTTCTCATTTCTTGCCTCACTCCATACCCCTCTGAGGCAGCTAACGACTTTGGCCGCCTCGACACAAGACAACGATGCTCCCCAGGCCAGCTGCCTACACCGGCCTGTGACCGCAAGAGGTTAGGCCAAATAGAGGAACATTTTGATAATTGGGCAACAAGGGAAATGGCAAACAACTCTCCTCACTGAGGGGAGAAAAACACACTTTCGTCCGTAAAGTTGACTGTCTTCAAGTGAAATAAAGTTGCACATGGACAAAACAAGATTATGTGAACTTTTAAAAAGGCTCATTTAATCTCAGAGAGTAAATTAACCCTTGGCTGTTTCACTGTTAGGAGTACTCCAATCATTCGACGAGCAGTATTAGACGCTTCCTCTGGGAATAATGTAACTTCTCCCTCTGTCCTTTCTCTCCAAGATAAAGTTCGATGTGAATCTTCGCTTGCAAGGGGCAAAACCTCTCTCCCCTATTAGGGTTTGTCAGTGTGATGCAAAAAATGATCCTTTGGCAGACTTGTGAGTAATTGACCCTCTGACGCTAACAACGCCCAGGCAAATGAAGGTATAATTGGTGGGAGCACCACGCAGCCGCTGGAGCAGACGCCGAGGCCCGTGGAGCTGNGTTCGATGTGAATCTTCGCTTGCAAGGGGCAAAACCTCTCTCCCCTATTAGGGTTTGTCAGTGTGATGCAAAAAATGATCCTTTGGCAGACTTGTGAGTAATTGACCCTCTGACGCTAACAACGCCCAGGCAAATGAAGGTATAATTGGTGGGAGCACCACGCAGCCGCTGGAGCAGACGCCGAGGCCCGTGGAGCTGGAGCGACCTCTCAGTGCAGAGGGAGACCTGCCACCTCGGAGGTGAGCGGGCGGGGAGCGGGGGGCGGCCCTGGGGGCTGGGCTGGAAAAGGGTGAGAACACTGAGCTTCTCACCAACTCAGAGACCCCACGTCCAAGAGGCCCACTGCCATCCTCTCTGCCCCTGGACTGGTGAGTACGTCTGAGGCCCCTTGTTAGGGGCTTGGGAATATGCTTTGTACAGTGGGTACCATTTTGAGGTTGTCTTAAATGCGTGACCCTCAGTCCATAGGGTAATGGCAACAGACAGGTGCCAGGTGGGCTGTCAGGGGCAGATGAGGTCTCCGTGCTTTTTCAAGGGTATGCCAGGTGGGCTTCCAGGACAAATGCATCACCTGGCAAGATTCTCCTGTCAAGCACGAGATTCTGCCATGGACTACAGATTCCCTGGTGGCTCAGATGGTGAAGAATCTGCCTGTAATGTGGGAGACCCAGGTTTGATCCCTGGATCAGGAAGATATCCTGGAGAAGGGAATGGCTACCCACTATAGTATTCTCACCTGCAAAACCCCATGGACAGAGGAGCCTGGAGGGCTACAGTCCATGGGGTTGTACAGAGTTGGGATGCAACTGAGTGACTGACACTTTCTTTCTTCAGAAAGGAACCAAGTGGCTGTGCAAATCAGTACCTCGCACTGATCAATCAGAGCTGATTCAACGTAACTGCCTGGAAATTGATAACATTTTGCTTTCTCGCGCAATTGTAGCTGCGCTCCTTACTTTAGGTTTTAGACACGATTATCTGCCGTTGGAGTACTCCATTACCCCCACATTTGTCTCTCAACCCAGACGTCAATGATCCTAAAGTATTTGTATCTTTTATCACAGCCGCCTCGAACCCTTTCTGGAAGAAGGTAAGGTGTCGTTCTTTTGAATGACCATTCAAGATGCTTCTTCATCAGTAACTTAGATCTCCTTTGACTTGGAACACTAGCGGTGAAACAGTTTATAAAGTGAATCAGGACGTCAGTGCTTTAGGGTTCTTAAGTTACATAGCAGAAGACTTAAAAGAGGTAAAAGATTGTGTTTTTTCCGGAAGTTCCAAAGTGGCCTTGCTGGTTTGGTACTTGAGACCTTGCCTCTGTTGTTAACTGAAGGTTTGTCTGCAGAATTCTCGTGGCATTCCTGGTATGAAGGCTGGCAAAATGTGCCAACTAATGTAGATTAAGTGCCCATTTATCCTGAGTCCAGACGACCTCAAATGTATCTAATCACGGAATTAGTTTGTAAGCATGGTAGAGAGCTAACTGATGACATAATGACAGCTGATAAATCCCAAAATGCCTTCAGAGCCATCCAGGAGGTGTTGATGGTGTTCTTGGACTCATGCTTGATTTAATTCAGTGAATTCTAGTTTCTTAGACTGGCCCTGTGGAAGCTGTCTGCCACAACCACTGTTTTACTCCTAGAGGCACAATCTCTATCCTCATCATACCAGCAACTGGATGATTCTTGTTATTTTCCCTCTTTGTCCAATGGGATTTTGTAACCCTGCGGATTAGCTTCACCACAGTCAGAGGTTACAGTGGTGTTTTGACCCATCCCTGGGTTATGTGGTTTGGGGCAAATATTGTGCCTGTTGGTTGACCAGATTATGAGGTTGCCCAGCCTCACTCTGAATGACTTGGGGTAACTGGCTTTCCTGTGACTTGACTCCCAAATCTGCCAATCTCAGGTTATTTTCAGCTCCCCAGACCCCTGCTGTGCACAGGGACAGGCCAGCCAAGCAGGTGTTCCTGTTTGTCCCCCTTGTTTCCTCCCCAGAGACTCGGTAACAAAGAGCAAACGCTTTCAGTCTTCTCAGAACTGCTTTCCATGTGCAGGGGATGAATTCTGGAGTGCCCCCATGAATAGGGAGCCCTGTGAATAGGGGATTGTATCAGAGAGGCCGCCGCACAGAGCAGGAGGCCCATTCTGAAGTGCCCACTCTGCAACTAATTTGATGGAGGACCATGGAAAAAAGGCCCTTTTCCTCTCTGGGTTCATTTCGTTGGCTGTCTAAAACTCGAGCTCGTGATACCTGCTCCCGAGAGCGAGTGTGAGGGTGGGCTGTGAGGGCCAGGGGCGCCCAGGGGCTGGGAATCCCTTGTGCCAGCCCTGGGAGAAGGGGCAAGTGTTGGGGAGGCTGAGATGGCGCTTATGCCAAAAACAGGGGTTTGGGCTTTGCCCCGAAGGGAGTGAAATGCCAAGGGCTTCTGAGAGGTGAGAGAGGTGATTGCAAGCCTGGATGTGCTCAGGTCTTCGAAAGAGCAGCCGGAAAGAAGGCAAGAAAGCCCAGACTGCAGCTGGGAGACATCATGTCAAGGAGACCCCTTTGCCCCGAAATATCTCCCTGTTTAGGAGACTGCAGCAGAGGACCAGGTCTGGAAAGGAAAAGAGAAATGGGTGTGATAATGTGTGATGAGGACAGAAGGCTAAAGATCCTTGGTCTGGGGAGCCAAGGTCTATATCAGATGCAAAATGCATCTAAAGGGCTCATCGTGTGGTTAAAGGTACAGAAAGTCTGGGAGGCACAGCCGGTGGATGTCCAAGGCAAGGCCACGGTCTCATCTTTTCTCTAGCCCCGATCTTTGCCAGAGTGGCAAAAGCTTAACAAGTATTTGCAGGATGAGGGGATTTGGACTTGACACAATGGGAAAAGCTTCCGAACAGGAAAAGCTGCCTGGAAGTAGGACACACTGGCTTGCAGGTAGTCAGCTCCCTGTTACAGTGTTTGAGCTGGAACTGGACCATAGGCTGTTGGGGGGAGGGGGATGGAGGGGAGCACATCAAAGAGGGGGCTCACGACTGAGGTCTGGATGGCTGCTCCCTCCAGCTCTGGGGGTGCAAGGGTCTCAGGCAGCAGTGAACAGTCCCCAGGGGTGCTTCCTGGGACCTCAAGGCCTCCCAGGTTTAGTCCAGACCCCAGTGTCTGGGGGAAGGAGGGTGATACCCTGAGAGGAGAAGTGAGCCCAAGGATGGAAGTGGATTCCTCCCGGGCTGGCCCTGCCTGCCGGAAATCCCTTCTGAGCAGGACCTGCAGGAAATGGAGCCACCCAGGGAGATGGTGGGCCGTGAGGTATCTCTTGCCCTTTCCGGGGCTGGCCAAGCATCTGGAGGTGTCCGTATGCCTCTAGAGGGGACATCCTTCTGAGAGGGGGTGCCTCTGGGACATGGGAAGTCCCGACCCTGAGGTGACTGAGTCTCCCTGAGCCCAGCGGTTTCCACCCTGCGGTCTGGGTTGATAGCAGAGCATGGCCCTAGCAGAGGCGGCTTTGTCCCCTGTAGACTCTTCTTCCTAATTGCCGAGCATGGTGTCAGCAGGCCCCCATTAAGGATAATTATGTGATCTATGAGATGGTTCTGCCACCCGGCTCCCCAGGTCCCTGGTATCTTCCAGGGCTAAAACTCTTGGGAAAAATCTAAATTTCTGGAGCAAGAGGCACAGCCATTCTCCCTTCCCTCCAACTCCACACAAAACAAGACAGCCTGCCCTCTGAGCAGGTCCTCAGAGCAGAGGTGTGTGAAGAATCCCCCCTGTGCCAACCGCTCACATCAGGCGCCTTATCTCAGTTCATGCTCACATGACCCTAGGCAGTAGGTCCAGTTATCAAGCCCACTTTATGGATAGAGAAACTGAGGTCTGGAAAGGAGAAGCCCCTAGTCCTGGGATGCACAGCTAGTGATGACCAAGCCTGGATGTGAACTCGGATTTTTCTGACTCAGAGCCTGAGCTGTCAGCCCCACTCAATGCTGTCAGTGCCACACTGGGGCAGGGGGAGACTTAGGCAAATATGAGAAGCTGTTTGCTCCTCCCCAACTCCAGTCTTCTTGCCTCAAGAATCCCCATGGACAGAGGAGCCTGGTGGGCTGCAGTCCATAGGGTCACAAAGCGTCAGATACGACTGAAGCGATTTAGTACACATTATTATANGCAGGGGGAGACTTAGGCAAATATGAGAAGCTGTTTGCTCCTCCCCAACTCCAGTCTTCTTGCCTCAAGAATCCCCACGGACAGAGGAGCCTGGTGGGCTGCAGTCCATAGGGTCACAAAGCGTCAGATACGACTGAAGCGATTTAGTACACATTATTATAGTATTCCTTGCTGAGGCCGGAGTCCCACGTAGAATGCCCTATAGGAAGCAGTAGTTTCACGATTATCTTTCATTGTGTGTTCAACCCTGTGAGGTCAGCAGCATAGCCTCATCATGCCCATTTTACAGATAGAGAAAATGAGGCCAGAGTTTGTGACGGGCAGAGGCAGAACTTGAACCCAGGTGTGTCAGACTTCGAGTCTGCTCCATCTTCCCAACCCCACAGCTTCCAAAAGACAAGGACCATAGCTCTCATGAGCCAGGCCGAGGGCCAGAGCTAGCAGAGGGCATCCCAGTGTGTATGGCTATGCCTGACCTTTTCTTCCTGTCTGTCATTTCCCAGGTACCAGCACAGGGGTGAAGGATGCTGCTCTGGGTGTTCTTCCTCGTGACCCTCACCCTTAGCAGTGGCTCCCACGTTTCCCTGCCCTCCCAGCCTCTCAGGTAAGCAGTTCTGACAAGAGAAGGAAGAGAGGCACTTGGAGGATGCAGAATCGAGCTGGTCCCCAGCTGGCTCCTCAGGCAGCCTCCCTTGCTCATTTCTGGGAGGGAGGCAGACTGAGCCCCAGAGTGGTCACCACCCAGCCCTGGTTCCAGCCCTCTCTGGGGATGAGCAGGGAAAGAGGCGACAGAAGAACCTCACAGAGACCAAGTGAGCACAGTCCCCTGGGACTCCCACCCCACCTTTTGACCTCTGACTCCTTCTACTAGGATCCCACGGTACGCAGATGCCATCTTCACTAACAGCTACCGGAAGGTTCTGGGCCAGCTGTCTGCCCGCAAGCTACTCCAGGATATCATGAACAGGCAGCAGGGGTGAGCCAGCGTTCTCGTGACTTCTCCCTGTATCCTCGGTTCATCACGATTTGGAGGAACCAAGTCTGGTCTCTTTGCTTGCACAGCAGCTGTCACTTCTGGACTTGCCAGGGCAGAAGGGCTCCAGTGTCGAACCCCGTCTTAACCCTTAACTAATAAATGATCATTGAGCACAGATGTTTGTCCCTGAGTTGGGCTCCAGGAATAACACTGACAGCGGTCACCACTTGACTGACTCGACCAGAAAAAAGACTTTGCACTGGTTCGTTAATATACTCCTGGCACAGTGCAGAGCAAGCCCTTGGCAGTGTCAGCCATTACACTCAGGTTCTTAAGTGCTCTTTCCAGCAACCTTACAAAGGATGTCCTCTTACCCCCATCACACAGAAGCTATACATTAATAGCTTCTAAAGGACACACACCATTGAGTGGCAGAATTAGCATCCAATCAGCCTGACTCCACTGCCTGAACATGTTTTAATTTTCATTTTGAAAAAATCCCAAACTTACAGAGAAGTTGCAGAAATACTACAAAGGGCTTTAACATGCCCCACCCTAAGAGTCAACAATTCCTAATATTTTTTACTGTATTTGTTTACTCCATATCTGGGGCTTTCCCTGATGACTCAGTGGTAAAGAATCTGCTTGCAATGCAGAAGACACAGGTTCGATCCCTGGGTCGGGAAGATTCCCTGGAGGCGGAAATGGCAACCCACTCCATTATTCTTGCCTGGAAAATCCCATGGACAGAGAGCCTGGAGGGCTACAGTCCATGGGGTTGCAGAGTCAGACATGACTGAGCATGTATACAGAAACACACACACACACACTCTCTCTCTATATATATATATGCCTAGATACAGGTCTAGACATACGTACACAAACTCAGGTATGATTATGAGTATTATTGTTTTGCTGAACTCTTTGAGAGTGCATTATAATCATCATGACCCTTTATCCTTAAGTACTTTTGTGTGTCTCCTAATAGCTAATCAAAGGATACTCTCTTATATAATCGCAGTATAATTATCACTTAGAGTCCACATTTTTTTCACTAGTTGTCCCAAAATGTCCTTTATAAAAATTTTAAAATATTTTTGGCTGCGTGAGGTCTTAGGTGTAGCACGCAGGACCTTTCACTGTGCCACGTGGACTCTCTGGTTGTGGCACACCGGCTTAGGAACTGTGGTGCTCAGGCTCAGCTGCTCTGTGGCACGTAGGATCTTCGTTCCCCCATCAGGGACTGAGCTCATGTCGCCTACGTTGCAAGGCGGATTCTTAACCACTGGACCACCAGGGAAGTCCCTGCAACAATTACTGATCTTCCTCATCCAGGACTCAATCCAGCCACAGCTGGCATTTAGTTTCTTTTAGTCTGGATCAGTTCCTCAGTCTTTACAACACAGACATTTTTTTTAGTAGTAAAGGGCAGGTCTTCATAGAATGCCCCTCATGTTGGGCTTGCCGGGTGCTTCCTCACGAACAGATCCACGTCATGCAACAGAGGTAATGTTGTGTCCTTCTCGGGGCATCCTGTCGGGAGGCGCATGCTGTCCGTTTGTCCCATTGGTGATGGTAACTTGGATCACCTGTGTAACACGACGGCTGCCAGGTCTCTCCTCTGTTGAGTTAACATTTTCTCCTTTGTACTTAATAAGTCATCTGTGGGAAGATATTTTGCAAATGTGTACTTCACAGCCTGTAGTCTTCACTCCTATACGCGCTGCCTGTTTAAACGTTGCTGAGTCTAATTCAGCTGGGTCCCAGGGTCTATGCCAATTATCGCAACAGGCTGAGGGATGCACCCCCGCTCTGCTCCCTTTGTCCTGACCTTGCCCAGGCCACCTCCGCTTCCTGCTCAAACAGCAACTTCTGCTGTTCCTCTTTTTCTAATCAAACAGAGAGAGAAACCAGGAGCAAGGAGCAAAGGTACGGCTTGGCCGTCAGGTGGACAGCGTGTGGACAGACCAACAGCAGATGGCATTGGAGAGCATCTTGGAGAGCCTGCTGCAGGAGCGCAGGTGGGAGTGTGTGTGTGTACACAAGTGTGAAGGTGTGCACAAGTGTGAAGGTGTGCACACGTGTGTACTGAGGGACTGCAGAGGCTTCTGTCCCCAAGGGTAGCCAGGAAAAGGACTCTCCTCCTCTCCAAGCAAACTGGGAACGAGGTCCCTTCTTCCACACATCAAGAACCAGAAGAAGCGGGGACATGTGTGAGGAAGACTGGCTCTCATCCACTCCTGTATCTCCAGTGTGTAGCCAGAGGCCAGCCTCAGTGTCTGTGTCCAGAAATGCTCCTCACTTATGAGTCCTGGGGATAGGACCCAGGAATCTGAATTTGAATGAGAGTTCCAGGGGACTCTGATGCTCCTGGTCTGAGATGCATGCCCTGGATCCCTTGCCAAGTTCATTGAACTGTAAAACCAAAGCGAGACCAGCCGCTCCCAACACCCTTGGGTAGAGGACTGTGAGCAGCGCTTGTGGGAGGGAGAGATGAGAATGCCAGTCACTCCCCAGCTCCCTGACCCTCACAATCCACGTAGGAGTCAGGGAAGATCAGGAGTGAGTTTTCCCATTTTACAGAGGAGGAAAACTGAGGCAAAGAAGAAGTATCTAGCCCAAAGTCAGGGACTAGGCAGGCCCAAGACCTGCCTTTCTTCCCCAGAGCCCTTCACATGAACTCCATTTCTTCAAAACGACACGACTGTTTGCAGAAACTGTGCTATATTTTAGAGCCCAAGTTTTGATCTGTGAGCACAAATATGCCCCAGCGTGACTCTGCCAGACACCTCCAGCCCAAACTATTAAGCAAATCCAGTTCCCAGCAGAGCTCTCATGTGCCCCCTCACCTTCTTCCCAGCCTGATTAGACACCGAGAGCTCAGGGATCTGGCCAAGTATTGTCCTGGGGAGACGCAAGCAGCAGCAGGCTGACAGGCAGAGAGCAGCAGAGGTGAGAACCAGCCCTGGAAGCTGGATGGACACCTGAGCCCCAGGTCTGCTCGCGCAGCCAAGTCTCTGCACACAGCAAGTCATCTTCCCCGTTCCCTCCTCTGTGAAGGGAGCAGATTTGCTCCAATGACTGCCAAGGTCCTGGAGGATAGAATTCTTTTTTTAAATAAATGTCCCTAAAGAATAATGTCTCCCCCCACCTTACCGCCCCAGCCCCGTGCCTCTCATGCTGGGATTAGGTCACTATTCACCTGCTTCAGGGCTCCCACCAGGCCCCAGTGGGGCAGAGTGGCCCCAAGGAGGGCCACATCCTAAGAATGCAGGCTTTGTTCCTGCAGGTTAAAAGCTTCACAAAGCTGAGAGTCCTAGAGCAGCAGGAAGGCCCCAGAGGTTGCTCCAGCCATTGTTCCCCCTTCAGCTCAACTGTTGCAAATACTAGGACATGAGGGGGTGGGGGTAGGGTGCTGAGAACACAGAACTGCTGAATGAATTCTTACATTAATACCTTAAGAGCAGAATGATTGGCAGTTAGCACCCTTTCACACCCACCACACTTTATGTCCATATAACAGTCCTCTAAGTTCACAAGTTCAGATTTCTCCATCTGCCCAGCTCTTAAAAGTCATCCAGGGACCTCCCTGGTGGTCCAGTGGTTGAGACTTCACCTTCCAATGCAGAGGGCATGAGTTCAATTCCTGGTCTGGGAAATAAGATTCCATATACCTTGTGGCCAAAAAATGAAAACATAAAACAGAAGCAATATTGTAATAAATTCAGTAAAGACTTCTAAAATGGTCCATATAAAAAAAAAATCTTAAGAAACAAAAAATCATCCAAAGATGGCCAGGCTCTGGGCTGAGGGGACAGCCGTGGATGGGCCAGTCTTGGTCTCTGCTCTCATGGAATTCATAACACACTGAAGTAGACAGAAACTAAACAAGTACTTGTAGAGTGGATTATTTAATTTGTGATTAATGGTAAGGGATGTGGTAAACGTGTGTACTGGAAAGAATGACCTCATCTAACCCTGTTTGGGAATGAAAAGTGGCTTCTTCAAGGGCCAGCGACTGCCCAGGCTCTCAGTAGGAGTGGGCTGGGAGAGCTGGGGCTAAGACTGAGGTCTTCTTGGGAGTCGATCAGTCTCAGCACTGGAGTCTCCGTCACCCTAATTCCAAGTGCCCTGTCCTACCTTGCCTTGACTTCAGTGCCCCCAGACTAAGCTTTATCTTTCTTTCTGCAATAGGAATTCCCAAGGATGAAGATTCTGCCTCTATTTTCTGCTCCCTGCAGCTGAGACACAACTGCATCCATTAATTCTTTTTAATTTCTGACCTACTTTTTCCGTTATAAATACAATAAAATTCCCCCATACTGGTCTGCATTTCAATTTTCTTTTATCTTCAGCCTAATTTTTTCACGTTTTACAGGGTTCCATTTCCCAAAGTGGTATTACAAGGTTGTTTTTTTTTTTTTAAAGCTAACATTTACCAAACACTCAGAGTGCCAGCTGGGCAGCTTCACATGTAGAACCTCATAGACTCCCTACACAGCCTAACAGGAGGTACTGGCGTCATTCTCCTTTCATAGATGAGGAACCGAGGCACAGAAGGGTGAAGTGAATTGCTGTGGTCACTGCCAACAAGGAGAGAGCTGGGATTCAACTGTAGGGGACCCGGCCCAGAACTGGGCTTTTAGCCATATTCGATTACTCTGGGCCAAGTCACCCTTCATCCACTGGTGACTTATTCATCTATGAGCAATGCCATTTATTCACTCAGCAAACGTTTCTAGAGATCCCACTACGTGCCAAGCGCTGTGCTAGGCAGACAAAGCCGCTGACATAGAGCGTATTGCTCTTTCTTTCTTTATTTTTGGCTGTGCTGGGTCTTCGCTGCTGCACGATCTTTCTCTAGTTGCTGAGAGCGGGGGCTACTTTACTTGCAGGGTGTGGGTTCTCATCACAGCAGCTTCTCCTGTTACAAAGCTCAGGCTCTAGGGGGCGCAGGCTTGTGTGGTTGTGGCCACATGAGCTTAGTTGCTCTGAGGCATGTGATATCTTCCCAAACTGGGGATCAAACCTGTGTACCCTGCATTGCCAGGCAGATTCTTAACCACTGGACCACCAGGGAAGTCTAGCACAGAGCTTATATTCTAATGGGGGAAAGAATAATAAAAACAAGTAAATATAGAATTTGTAAGATGGTGGTGATTGCAAGGAGCAAAAAATTAAGGCAATGGGAGTACTGGAGGGGATAATTTATCCGTAATGAATGAGTATGTGGTGGGGTGGCTAGGGAAGGCCTCTCTGATGAGGGACATTTGAGTAAAGTCCCTCAAGAGTCGGCTTGAGGAGAATGACTCAGAGGAGGATGACTGGGTGAGGAACATTCTCAAAACAGTGAAAACCCAACACAAAGGCCCCTAGGCATGAGTGTGGAGGGAGGAGGCACAGAAGGCTGGTGTGGCTAGCCAGAGCACAGCGAGGCTGAGAGTGGAGGAAGGGAGGCCAAGAGGGAGCGGGAGGCCAGCTCACGGGGAGGTCCTTGGAGGCCATGAGAAAGACGTAAAGGATCTCACTCTCAGCGAGATGGGAGCCACCGCAGAGTTTAAGCAGAAGAATGACATGATCTGACTTGCATTTACTGCCACTCTGAGAAAGGGTCAAATGCTGGATACATTCTCAGGGTAGAACTCATTTGCTGATGGATGAGGTATGGGAACTGGAGAGGAGTTAAGAATAATTCCAAAGTTTGAGGCCTGAGCAACTGGAAGTATGGAATTGCCATTTAGGAGCTTTGGAGGTTCGGGGGAGAGAATTAGGAGTTGGGGTTTAGACATGTTGAGTCTGAGATGCCCTTTAAAGGCCCCAGTAGGGGGGCTGAGTAGGCACCTGGGTGTGCAGGTCTGGAGCCAGGAGAGAGGTCTGGTTAGCTGTCACCTTTCAGGTGATCTATAAAGTCAGGAGATTAAAAAAAATTTTTTTAATTTTTTAACAAGAACCTACTATACAGTACATGGAACTCTATTCAAAATTATGTGGCAGCGGGATGGATGGGGAGTTTAGGGCAGAATGGATACATGTACATGAATGGCTGAGCCCCTTTGCTGTTCACCTGAAACTATCACAACACTGTTAATTGACTACAATTCAATACATAATAAAAAGTTGAAAAAGTAATGGAAAATAATATGAACAANGAATGCCCTATAGGAAGCAGTAGTTTCACGATTGTCTTTCATTGTGTGTTCAACCCTGTGAGGTCAGCAGCATAGCCTCATCATGCCCATTTTACAGATGGAGAAAATGAGGCCAGAGTTTGTGACGGGCAGAGGCAGAACTTGAACCCAGGTGTGTCAGACTTCGAGTCTGCTCCATCTTCCCAACCCCACAGCTTCCAAAAGACAAGGACCATAGCTCTCATGAGCCAGGCCGAGGGCCAGAGCTAGCAGAGGGCATCCCAGTGTGTATGGCTATGCCTGACCTTTTCTTCCTGTCTGTCATTTCCCAGGTACCAGCACAGGGGTGAAGGATGCTGCTCTGGGTGTTCTTCCTCGTGACCCTCACCCTTAGCAGTGGCTCCCACGTTTCCCTGCCCTCCCAGCCTCTCAGGTAAGCAGTTCTGACAAGAGAAGGAAGAGAGGCACTTGGAGGATGCAGAATCGAGCTGGTCCCCAGCTGGCTCCTCAGGCAGCCTCCCTTGCTCATTTCTGGGAGGGAGGCAGACTGAGCCCCAGAGTGGTCACCACCCAGCCCTGGTTCCAGCCCTCTCTGGGGATGAGCAGGGAAAGAGGCGACAGAAGAACCTCACAGAGACCAAGTGAGCACAGTCCCCTGGGACTCCCACCCCACCTTTTGACCTCTGACTCCTTCTACTAGGATCCCACGGTACGCAGATGCCATCTTCACTAACAGCTACCGGAAGGTTCTGGGCCAGCTGTCTGCCCGCAAGCTACTCCAGGATATCATGAACAGGCAGCAGGGGTGAGCCAGCGTTCTCGTGACTTCTCCCTGTATCCTTGGTTCATCACGATTTGGAGGAACCAAGTCTGGTCTCTTCGCTTGCACAGCAGCTGTCACTTCTGGACTTGCCAGGGCAGAAGGGCTCCAGTGTCGAACCCCGTCTTAACCCTTAACTAATAAATGATCATTGAGCACAGATGTTTGTCCCTGAGTTGGGCTCCAGGAATAACACTGACAGCGGTCACCACTTGACTGACTCGACCAGAAAAAAGACTTTGCACTGGTTCGTTAATATACTCCTGGCACAGTGCAGAGCAAGCCCTTGGCAGTGTCAGCCATTACACTCAGGTTCTTAAGTGCTGTTTCCAGCAACCTTACAAAGGATGTCCTCTTACCCCCATCACACAGAAGCTATACATTAATAGCTTCTAAAGGACACACACCATTGAGTGGCAGAATTAGCATCCAATCAGCCTGACTCCACTGCCTGAACATGTTTTAATTTTCATTTTGAAAAAATCCCAAACTTACAGAGAAGTTGCAGAAATACTACAAAGGGCTTTAACATGCCCCACCCTAAGAGTCAACAATTCCTAATATTTTTTACTGTATTTGTTTACTCCATATCTGGGGCTTTCCCTGATGACTCAGTGGTAAAGAATCTGCTTGCAATGCAGAAGACACAGGTTCGATCCCTGGGTCGGGAAGATTCCCTGGAGGCGGAAATGGCAACCCACTCCATTATTCTTGCCTGGAAAATCCCATGGACAGAGAGCCTGGAGGGCTACAGTCCATGGGGTTGCAGAGTCAGACATGACTGAGCATGTATACAGAAACACACACACACACACTCTCTCTCTATATATATATATGCCTAGATACAGGTCTAGACATACGTACACAAACTCAGGTATGATTATGAGTATTATTGTTTTGCTGAACTCTTTGAGAGTGCATTATAATCATCATGACCCTTTATCCTTAAGTACTTTTGTGTGTCTCCTAATAGCTAATCAAAGGATACTCTCTTATATAATCGCAGTATAATTATCACTTAGAGTCCACATTTTTTTCACTAGTTGTCCCAAAATGTCCTTTATAAAAATTTTAAAATATTTTTGGCTGCGTGAGGTCTTAGGTGTAGCACGCAGGACCTTTCACTGTGCCACGTGGACTCTCTGGTTGTGGCACACCGGCTTAGGAACTGTGGTGCTCAGGCTCAGCTGCTCTGTGGCACGTAGGATCTTCGTTCCCCCATCAGGGACTGAGCTCATGTCGCCTACGTTGCAAGGCGGATTCTTAACCACTGGACCACCAGGGAAGTCCCTGCAACAATTACTGATCTTCCTCATCCAGGACTCAATCCAGCCACAGCTGGCATTTAGTTTCTTTTAGTCTGGATCAGCTCCTCAGTCTTTACAACACAGACATTTTTTTTACTAGTAAAGGGCAGGTCTTCATAGAATGCCCCTCATGTTGGGCTTGCCGGGTGCTTCCTCACGAACAGATCCACGTCATGCAACAGAGGTAATGTTGTGTCCTTCTCGGGGCATCCTGTCGGGAGGCGCATGCTGTCCGTTTGTCCCATTGGTGATGGTAACTTGGATCACCTGTGTAACACGACGGCTGCCAGGTCTCTCCTCTGTTGAGTTAACATTTTCTCCTTTGTACTTAATAAGTCATCTGTGGGAAGATATTTTGCAAATGTGTACTTCACAGCCTGTAGTCTTCACTCCTATACGCGCTGCCTGTTTAAACGTTGCTGAGTCTAATTCAGCTGGGTCCCAGGGTCTATGCCAATTATCGCAACAGGCTGAGGGATGCACCCCCGCTCTGCTCCCTTTGTCCTGACCTTGCCCAGGCCACCTCCGCTTCCTGCTCAAACAGCAACTTCTGCTGTTCCTCTTTTTCTAATCAAACAGAGAGAGAAACCAGGAGCAAGGAGCAAAGGTACGGCTTGGCCGTCAGGTGGACAGCGTGTGGACAGACCAACAGCAGATGGCATTGGAGAGCATCTTGGAGAGCCTGCTGCAGGAGCGCAGGTGGGAGTGTGTGTGTGTACACAAGTGTGAAGGTGTGCACAAGTGTGAAGGTGTGCACACGTGTGTACTGAGGGACTGCAGAGGCTTCTGTCCCCAAGGGTAGCCAGGAAAAGGACTCTCCTCCTCTCCAAGCAAACTGGGAACGAGGTCCCTTCTTCCACACATCAAGAACCAGAAGAAGCGGGGACATGTGTGAGGAAGACTGGCTCTCATCCACTCCTGTATCTCCAGTGTGTAGCCAGAGGCCAGCCTCAGTGTCTGTGTCCAGAAATGCTCCTCACTTATGAGTCCTGGGGATAGGACCCAGGAATCTGAATTTGAATGAGAGTTCCAGGGGACTCTGATGCTCCTGGTCTGAGATGCATGCCCTGGATCCCTTGCCAAGTTCATTGAACTGTGAAACCAAAGTGAGACCAGCCGCTCCCAACACCCTTGGGTAGAGGACTGTGAGCAGCGCTTGTGGGAGGGAGAGATGAGAATGACAGTCACTCCCCAGCTCCCTGACCCTCACAATCCACGTAGGAGTCAGGGAAGATCAGGAGTGAGTTTTCCCATTTTACAGAGGAGGAAAACTGAGGCAAAGAAGAAGTATCTAGCCCAAAGTCAGGGACTAGGCAGGCCCAAGACCTGCCTTTCTTCCCCAGAGCCCTTCACATGAACTCCATTTCTTCAAAACGACACGACTGTTTGCAGAAACTGTGCTATATTTTAGAGCCCAAGTTTTGATCTGTGAGCACAAATATGCCCCAGCGTGACTCTGCCAGACACCTCCAGCCCAAACTATTAAGCAAATCCAGTTCCCAGCAGAGCTCTCATGTGCCCCCTCACCTTCTTCCCAGCCTGATTAGACACCGAGAGCTCAGGGATCTGGCCAAGTATTGTCCTGGGGAGATGCAAGCAGCAGCAGGCTGACAGGCAGAGAGCAGCAGAGGTGAGAACCAGCCCTGGAAGCTGGATGGACACCTGAGCCCCAGGTCTGCTCGCGCAGCCAAGTCTCTGCACACAGCAAGTCATCTTCCCCGTTCCCTCCTCTGTGAAGGGAGCAGATTTGCTCCAATGACTGCCAAGGTCCTGGAGGATAGAATTCTTTTTTTAAATAAATGTCCCTAAAGAATAATGTCTCCCCCNATGCAAGCAGCAGCAGGCTGACAGGCAGAGAGCAGCAGAGGTGAGAACCAGCCCTGGAGGCTGGATGGACACCTGAGCCCCAGGTCTGCTCGCGCAGCCAAGTCTCTGCACACATCAAGTCATCTTCCCTGTTCCCTCCTCTGTGAAGGGAGCAGATTTGCTCCAGTGACTGCCAAGGTCCTGGAGGATAGAATTCTTTTTTTAAATAAATGTCCCTAAAGAATAATGTCTCCCCCCACCTTACCGCCCCAGCCCCGTGCCTCTCATGCTGGGATTAGGTCACTATTCACCTGCTTCAGGGCTCCCACCAGGCCCCAGTGGGGCAGAGTGGCCCCAAGGAGGGCCACATCCTAAGAATGCAGGCTTTGTTCCTGCAGGTTAAAAGCTTCACAAAGCTGAGAGTCCTAGAGCAGCAGGAAGGCCCCAGAGGTTGCTCCAGCCATTGTTCCCCCTTCAGCTCAACTGTTGCAAATACTAGGACATGAGGGGGTGGGGGTAGGGTGCTGAGAACACAGAACTGCTGAATGAATTCTTACATTAATACCTTAAGAGCAGAATGATTGGCAGTTAGCACCCTTTCACACCCACCACACTTTATGTCCATATAACAGTCCTCTAAGTTCACAAGTTCAGATTTCTCCATCTGCCCAGCTCTTAAAAGTCATCCAGGGACCTCCCTGGTGGTCCAGTGGTTGAGACTTCACCTTCCAATGCAGAGGGCATGAGTTCAATTCCTGGTCTGGGAAATAAGATTCCATATACCTTGTGGCCAAAAAATGAAAACATAAAACAGAAGCAATATTGTAATAAATTCAGTAAAGACTTCTAAAATGGTCCATATAAAAAAAAAATCTTAAGAAACAAAAAATCATCCAAAGATGGCCAGGCTCTGGGCTGAGGGGACAGCCGTGGATGGGCCAGTCTTGGTCTCTGCTCTCATGGAATTCATAACACACTGAAGTAGACAGAAACTAAACAAGTACTTGTAGAGTGGATTATTTAATTTGTGATTAATGGTAAGGGATGTGGTAAACGTGTGTACTGGAAAGAATGACCTCATCTAACCCTGTTTGGGAATGAAAAGTGGCTTCTTCAAGGGCCAGCGACTGCCCAGGCTCTCAGTAGGAGTGGGCTGGGAGAGCTGGGGCTAAGACTGAGGTCTTCTTGGGAGTCGATCAGTCTCAGCACTGGAGTCTCCGTCACCCTAATTCCAAGTGCCCTGTCCTACCTTGCCTTGACTTCAGTGCCCCCAGACTAAGCTTTATCTTTCTTTCTGCAATAGGAATTCCCAAGGATGAAGATTCTGCCTCTATTTTCTGCTCCCTGCAGCTGAGACACAACTGCATCCATTAATTCTTTTTAATTTCTGACCTACTTTTTCCGTTATAAATACAATAAAATTCCCCCATACTGGTCTGCATTTCAATTTTCTTTTATCTTCAGCCTAATTTTTTCACGTTTTACAGGGTTCCATTTCCCAAAGTGGTATTACAAGGTTGTTTTTTTTTTTTTAAAGCTAACATTTACCAAACACTCAGAGTGCCAGCTGGGCAGCTTCACATGTAGAACCTCATAGACTCCCTACACAGCCTAACAGGAGGTACTGGCGTCATTCTCCTTTCATAGATGAGGAACCGAGGCACAGAAGGGTGAAGTGAATTGCTGTGGTCACTGCCAACAAGGAGAGAGCTGGGATTCAACTGTAGGGGACCCGGCCCAGAACTGGGCTTTTAGCCATATTCGATTACTCTGGGCCAAGTCACCCTTCATCCACTGGTGACTTATTCATCTATGAGCAATGCCATTTATTCACTCAGCAAACGTTTCTAGAGATCCCACTACGTGCCAAGCGCTGTGCTAGGCAGACAAAGCCGCTGACATAGAGCTTATTGCTCTTTCTTTCTTTATTTTTGGCTGTGCTGGGTCTTCGCTGCTGCACGATCTTTCTCTAGTTGCTGAGAGCGGGGGCTACTTTACTTGCAGGGTGTGGGTTCTCATCACAGCAGCTTCTCCTGTTACAAAGCTCAGGCTCTAGGGGGCGCAGGCTTGTGTGGTTGTGGCCACATGAGCTTAGTTGCTCTGAGGCATGTGATATCTTCCCAAACTGGGGATCAAACCTGTGTACCCTGCATTGCCAGGCAGATTCTTAACCACTGGACCACCAGGGAAGTCTAGCACAGAGCTTATATTCTAATGGGGGAAAGAATAATAAAAACAAGTAAATATAGAATTTGTAAGATGGTGGTGATTGCAAGGAGCAAAAAATTAAGGCAATGGGAGTACTGGAGGGGATAATTTATCCGTAATGAATGAGTATGTGGTGGGGTGGCTAGGGAAGGCCTCTCTGATGAGGGACATTTGAGTAAAGTCCCTTAAGAGTCGGCTTGAGGAGAATGACTCAGAGGAGGATGACTGGGTGAGGAACATTCTCAAAACAGTGAAAACCCAACACAAAGGCCCCTAGGCATGAGTGTGGAGGGAGGAGGCACAGAAGGCTGGTGTGGCTAGCCAGAGCACAGCGAGGCTGAGAGTGGAGGAAGGGAGGCCAAGAGGGAGCGGGAGGCCAGCTCACGGGGAGGTCCTTGGAGGCCATGAGAAAGACGTAAAGGATCTCACTCTCAGCGAGATGGGAGCCACCGCAGAGTTTAAGCAGAAGAATGACATGATCTGACTTGCATTTACTGCCACTCTGAGAAAGGGTCAAATGCTGGATACATTCTCAGGGTAGAACTCATTTGCTGATGGATGAGGTATGGGAACTGGAGAGGAGTTAAGAATAATTCCAAAGTTTGAGGCCTGAGCAACTGGAAGTATGGAATTGCCATTTAGGAGCTTTGGAGGTTCGGGGGAGAGAATTAGGAGTTGGGGTTTAGACATGTTGAGTCTGAGATGCCCTTTAAAGGCCCCAGTAGGGGGGCTGAGTAGGCACCTGGGTGTGCAGGTCTGGAGCCAGGAGAGAGGTCTGGTTAGCTGTCACCTTTCAGGTGATCTATAAAGTCAGGAGATTAAAAAAATTTTTTTTAATTTTTTAACAAGAACCTACTATACAGTACATGGAACTCTATTCAAAATTATGTGGCAGCGGGATGGATGGGGAGTTTAGGGCAGAATGGATACATGTACATGAATGGCTGAGCCCCTTTGCTGTTCACCTGAAACTATCACAACACTGTTAATTGACTACAATTCAATACATAATAAAAAGTTGAAAAAGTAATGGAAAATAATATGAACAACAGTATATATGTATAACTGAGTCACTTTGCTGTATAGCAGAAATTAACACAACATTGTAAATCAACTACACTTTAATAAAATTGTTTTAAAATTTAATTTAAATTTTTAAAATTAATTTTTTAATTTAAAAAAATAAACTTCTTTTTTTACAAAGAGAATTCCCTGGAAGTCCAATGGTTAGAGCTCAGTGCTTTCACTGCTGGGGCCCCAGGTTCAATCCCTAGTTGGGGAACTAAGATCTCATAAGCTGTGCAGTGCAGCCTAAAAAAAATTTTTTTAAATAAAGTCAGGAGAGTGAGTTAGATCACCAAGAAAGAAGAACAGAATAGCAGAAGTGCAAGGACTACCCCAGGGCACTCCGTATTTAAAGACTGGAGGAAAGATGAGGAACCAGCAAAGGTGACTGAGAAAGAAAAAGCAGAAAAACTACAAGAGAGAAATTCCGGAAAGCAGTTCAAGAAGAGAGTGATGGACTGTACCAAATGCCGCTGATGGGTCATCAGTTGAGAACTGAACATGAAAACGATCGTGGAAGCCAATGATGATCTTGGCAAGAACAAACTCGGTGCATGGTGGAGGCAGAAGTCTGACTCTAGTGGGTTCAAGAGAAAATAGTCGGAGAGGGATCAGATCCAGAGAGCAGAGATCTGGCTGTACAGTATGGTGACTACTGAACGTGGCTACTGAACACAAAATGTGGCTAATAGCAACTGAGATGTGCTTTACGTGGATTTCAAAGACAGTATGAAAAAAGAATATCAAATGTCTCATTCATGTTTTATATTGATTACCAAATATATCTGATAAGTTTGGTTAAAATAAACTTGATTTCACCTATTTCCTTCTTACCTTTTTATTGTGGTTACTGGTGCTGCAGCTGCTGCTAAGTCACTTCAGTCGTGTCCAACTCTGTGCGACCCTATAGACAGCAGCCCATCACGCTCCTCCGTCCCTGGGATTCTCCAGGCAAGAACACTGGAGTGGGTTGCCATTTCCTTCTCCAATGCATGAAACTGAAAGGTGAAAGTGAAGTTGCTCAGTCGTGTCCGACTCTTAGCGACCCCATGGACTGCAGCCTACCAGGCTCCTCCATCCATGGGATTTTCCAGGCAAGAGTACTGGAGTGGGGTGCCATTTTACTAGACAATTTCAAATCACCTATGGAACTTGGAAGTCTGGTATGTTGCATGTAGTCCATGGGGTCGCAGAGAGTGGGACACGACTTAGCAACTTAATAACAGCAAATAGGACTCGCATTATATTTCTATCAGATGGCACTGGCAGAGTCAATTCTTTTAAGAAATTTTGCTATTAATATAAAGAGAAGCAGAGAGTTGAAGTCACTGTCCAGAGTTACTTTTGTCAGTGATTACTCAACTTTTTCTTTTCATGAACCATTTTACTTGGGCATATCCCCACATATCGCCTCTTCGAAGAATGAGTGAACTTGGGACTTCCTGGTGGTCTAATGGCTAAGACTCCATGCTTCCAATGCAGGGGGCCCGGGTCTGATCCCTGATCAGAGAACTAGATCCTGGCATGCTGCAAACAAGAGTTCACATGCCCCACATCCCGCAACTAAGACTCAGCGCTTTACTAAATAACTACTTTTTTTTTTGAAAAAAGAATCTGTGCTTTCATTGCAGGGGCCACAGATTCCATCTCTGGTCGGGGAACTAGGATCCTGCATGCCCCAAGGCACACTCGGCCAAAAAAATAAATAAATAAGAATAAANTGCAAACAAGAGTTCACATGCCCCACATCCCGCAACTAAGACTCAGCGCTTTACTAAATAACTACTTTTTTTTTTGAAAAAAGAATCTGTGCTTTCATTGCAGGGGCCACAGATTCCATCTCTGGTCGGGGAACTAGGATCCTGCATGCCCCAAGGCACACTCGGCCAAAAAAATAAATAAATAAGAATAAAATTTAAAAATAATAATAAAAAAAAATTTTAAGTGAAAAGTCTAGATAATGGGACGTGTGTTTTGATTAAAAGCATGAAAATATTCACAGCATCTTAGAGTTGATGGGGACTCGGAGGTGAGCAATCTCCTCTCTGTCCTTTTCTGGCCTAATACACGCAGTGCTGGACCCCTGGGCCCGTCTCCCACACCGGGACGGGGTTTCACAGCGTTCAGACCACCTGCTCTCCCCAGTTTACCCTCCAAGAAGGAATGTGAAGCGTGGGAACAGCTCCACAGGGAGCCCGGGTGGCTCCACGGAGCAGACAATACCCACAATGGGGAACAAAAGACCCCTCTGGAGGAGAAGGCTGGCCTCTGAGGGCCCCAGTCCACTTCAACCAAGCCGAGCCGGCCACCGAGAACCTGCCAGGGGAGCAGAACAAAGGAGGCGGCTGCTGAATGGTGTCCAGCCCGACCCCCCTCCATCCCCCAGACCCACTTGCTCATCTCTTTCCTCCGCCTGTCCCCACAAAAGCAAAGACTGAGGGCTCTCTCAACTTCCAATTAGTTTTTCAAATGAAATAATGACCGCTGGGGCCCGCTGCTACTTGTGGGTTTCGAGGTGAATGCCGTTTATAAAGGAAAAGACTGTGATGGCCACAATTCCGGTGCTTTATCTCCATTAACTACCACACTAATGGCGGCCTAAAGGACTTAACGCCTGCCCACAGAGGGGCTGGGAGCTTCCCATTCCCTTAGGGTCCCACTTAAGATGAAGTGCTATTTTTATTATTATTTTTTGTCCTACAGCATGCTCTGATCAATGGAAGATTTGTTTCTTATGATAATCCCTTATGTTTGCATTAAAACTCACAAAGAGGTTCTCATCCATTACATCATGGGCTCCCTACCACAGCCCTAGGGGGAGGGCAGAGCAGAGGTAAGAGGTCAGGTCCTATAGCTCTAAGGGGTCAAAGCTGGGAACTGACTCCTGATTCAAGGACAGTGCCCTTGTGTTGTTCCAAGATGCCAGGCCCCTCAGGAAATGCTGGGGAAGCAAGTGAATTCAACCAACCAACAAAGAAAAAAAGAAATGCAGGACCTAGTACAGACTGCTTACTCAGTTCAGTTCAGTTCAGTCCACACAGGAGATAACAACGGTAATGTCTATACTAATCTGAGCAACCTCTGAGTCAGGGTCAGTGCCAGACGCTCTGGTGTGTGTTTTGGATGTGACCTCATTTAATCCCTATAAAGCCCTCAGAGGTGTTATCCCATTTTTACTGATGGGAAACTAAGGCCCAGCGGGGTGAAGAAAGGTCAGTTGGATGCTGACCAGCTGTGCCGACTACTCTTGGAAGGCCAGGTGCGGGCACTACTGTAACATCAAAAAAGACAGAGCTGCATCGGAGTTAAAATGGTAAAAACAGATTTTATTCAAGACTATTTCAATAGTGGGAAAGAAACCTCATATAGAAGTGGGCTCAATTCTGAATACAGTGTGGTCTACTGGGAACTGGTAGCCAAGGAGCAGGGTGGGGATTAGTGGGTGGAATCTTACTAAGAGGATACATCAGGGGTAAGGGGATTCTGGCTGAAGACAGACTAGGGAGATGAGACATCACCTGGGAGATAGTGGAGGGTGAGGATTCTGATCATATATCAGCATGATCAGACGTGGAAGTGGGAGGGTCTGGTTAAACTGCTTAGCAAGAATCTTGCTAAAACTAGATCTTAAAAAAAAAAAAAAGGCACAGATAGGTGAAGGAGAAATTCAGGAGCCTGGCTAAAGTTTGATCAAGCAAAGAATCTTTGCCAGTGGTGAATAATTTAAGCAACAAATCTGATGTATGTCATAAGTAGTAGTAAAGAGTTAGGCCAGTTTTCAACTGCACTCTGCCCAGATCCATCCCTAGGCTATAAGCAAGTGGACTCTCCCCTGCAGCCTTCAAGAGGCTTCTCCCAGTGGGTAGGACCAGAAAGACAGCATAAGAGGTGTTTCTGCCTCTGCTGCTGCTGCTAAGTCATTCAGTCGTCTCTGACTCTGTGCCACCCTAGAGATGGCAGCCCACCAGGCTCCGCCGTCCCTGGGATTCTCCAGGCAAGAACACTGGAGAGGGTTGCCATNGACTCGATGGACGTGAGTCTGAGTGAACTCCGGGAGTTGGTGATGGACAGGGAGGCCTGGCGTGCTGCGATTCATGGGGTTGCAAAGAGTCGGACATGACTGAGCGACTGAACTGGACCGAACTGAAACTTGCAGTTGGTCCTCAAATAAAATCTATCCTCTTTACCACAGCCCTTAAAAGCTGCAGTTGGAACTTCCCTGGTGGTCCAGCGGTTAAGACACAGGTTTGATCCCTAGTCTGGGAAGATTCCACATGCTGTGGAGTAACTAAGTCTATACACTGCAACTACTGAGCCCAAGCTCTAGAGCCCACGTACCGAAACTACTGAAGCCCATGCACCTAGAGGCCGTACTCCATAACAAGAGAAGCCTGTGCACTGCAAGGAAGAGTAGCCCCCACTCCTTGCAACTAGAGGAAGCCTGCAAGCAGCAACAAAGACCAAGTGCAACCAAAAGTGAATTTTAAAAGTTCCATATATATGTATTTGTGTTTCCTTAACTTACTTCACTCTGTATAATAGGCTCCAATTTCATCCACCTCACCAATATGCAAGGCAGCAAAATGTGGCTCAGCCAGTAAAAAATCCTCCTGCAATGTGAGTNGCAGCAACAAAGACCAAGTGCAACCAAAAGTGAATTTTAAAAGTTCCATATATATGTATTTGTGTTTCCCTAACTTACTTCACTCTG
Organism: Neotragus moschatus; assembly: GCA_006410615.1. Taxonomy (NCBI): domain Eukaryota; kingdom Metazoa; phylum Chordata; class Mammalia; order Artiodactyla; family Bovidae; genus Neotragus; species Neotragus moschatus. The sequence goes on along the minus strand of SJYA01002112.1, from coordinate 3,233,115 downwards.
TATAATAGGCTCCAATTTCATCCACCTCACCAATATGCAAGGCAGCAAAATGTGGCTCAGCCGGTAAAAAATCCTCCTGCAATGTGAGTGACCTGGATTCGATCCCTGGGTTGGAAAGATCCCCTGGAGAAGGGAAAGGCTACCCACTCCAGTATTCTGGCCTGGAGAATTTCATGGACTGTATAGTCCATGGGAGAGTCCGATACAACTGAGTGACTTTCACTTCACTTTCAAAAGAGACACAGATGTAAAGAACAGACTTTTGGACTCTGTGGGAGAAGGTGAGGGTAGGATGATTTGAGAGATTAGCATCGGAACATGTATATTACCACACGTAAAACAGATGACCAGTTCGAGTTCTATGCATGAAGCAGGGCACTGAAGGCCGGTGCCCTGGGACAACCCAGACGGACTGGGTGGGGTGGGAGGGGGTAGGGGGGTTCCGGATGGGGTAACACATGTATACCTGTGGCTGACTCATGTTGATGTACGGCAAGAGCCATCAAAATATTGTAATTATCCTCCAGTTAAATCAATTTAAAAAACCCCTGTATTTGTTCTAACTTCCAAGGATACTCTCCTCCTTGCTAACTCTGCCCTGTTCACATTGCCCTGCTTTCAGAGCCTTCACATAGGTTGCTTCTCTGCCTAGAATGTTCTTCCCCAGCTCTGCAAAGACTGCTCCTTCCCTTTCATTGTCAGCTTAGCCTTCTCAACCCCTCTAGGTAAAAATTCCTTTTCAGGTTTGGGCTCATTCTGCTCTCTTTCCGCTCTCCCCTCCAGGATATAAGTGAACTGAGGGCAGAGAAGGGATCCATCTTGCTCACTGCCACAGCTCACCCAAGCCCAGAACCCGGCATGTAGCAGATGTCTGCTATGCCTTTTTTAGTTATTTATTTATTGATGGCTCTGCCGGGTGTTTGTTACTGCACATGGGCGTTCTCTAGTTGCAGGGAGCAGGGGCTACTCTCTAGCTACAGTGAGCAAATTTCTTGTTACAGGGGCTTCTCTTGTTGCAGAGCACAGGCTCTAGGGGTGGTGAGCTTCAGTAGCTGTACACCAGCTTAACTGCTCCACCACATGTTGGATCTTCCTAGACCAGGGATTGAACCATTGTCTCCTGCACTGGCTGGCAGGCTCCCAATCATTGAATCACCAGGGAAGTTCCTCTGCTGTGCTTTATTCTCCAGCCCCTCTGGCTCTGCAGACCAGCCCTGAACCAGTCATTGCACCCCTGAGCTCTGCCAGTCCCTTTTCCAGACAGTTGTTTCCTTTCCTCCCCTCCATCCACTATATTTCTGTTCTCAGGCCCTATTGCTCTGGCTCTACACCTCTGTCCAGCAGGCTTCAATCAGCGTCTTCCAGAACAGTACACATCTGGTTTCAGTGTGCAACTCCCAGGTGGGTGGGCTCTCCTGCTCTCCCGTCTTCCCCACCACTCTGAGTTTGTTGAGGTCCCAGCATCCCTAAGTAGGGACACCAGGAGACACCCCTTGGACAGCAAGGAGATCCGACCAGTCCATCCTAAAGGAAATCAGTCCTGAATATTCACTGGAAGGAGTGATGCAGAAGCTGAAGCTCCAATACTTTGGCCACCTAATGTGAAGAACTAACTCATCTAAAAAGACCCCGATGCTGGGAAAGATAGAGGGCAAGAGAAGGGGACAACAGATGGTTGGATGGCATGACTGGTTCAAGGGCCATGAGTCTGAGTAAACTCCAGGAGATAGTGAAGGACAGAAGCCTCGCGTGCTGCAGCCCATGGGGTTGCAGAGTTACACCAGCATGGGAAACCATCACCTTTTCCCATCAGTGGGTCTCCAAGCCATACGTCTACAGCAGCCAGGCAGGTGCCAATACCATGAAGTTGGTGGGAGGAACAGGACCAGAGTAGGTGGAACTGATACCATTTGGGGTCCGGTGGGGGTGGGGTGGGACTACGGCTGGCTGGAGAGTGCAGGCCCCTCAAAGGCAAGAGCTATTCAGCTTCAGCTGATTCTTGTTATACAAAAATCAGGCCCAATGTTCCCAGCTCTGATTTTCTTCTTCCAGAGAATCCTAAACGCTAGACCTGGACTTTTATATGAATTTTCTCAATTTGTGATTGTTAGCAACTGACTCAATTAAAAAAAAAATTATGGATCAAATAAAACATGGGTCACTGGTTTGCAACCTCTGGGAAAGGTGAAGTCACTTTTCCATCTTAGAGGCAGTCCTGTAATTGCCCATATGGGCCTTTCCCCTGCAGAATCCCATTCAGAACTAGCCCAGAGTTCCCGAATCGCCTTTCCTCTCCCCCCAGTGAAAATTCCCATTCCTTCACTGTAGCGAAGTCCAGCTAAGTTGGAAAGCAATCTGATTAAAATCATTTCTCCCCCAAGCCCAAACTCAGTAAATACTCTGAGGATTACCTGTATTTCAAGTCACCTTTTATTATGCTTATTTATTTATTTAGGCTGTGCTGAGTCTTCGCTGCAGCTCGCAGACTTCTCCAGTTGCAATGCACGGGCTCAGAAATTGCAGTGCTTGGGCTTAGTTGTGCTAATGTGGGTTCTTAGTTCCCCAACCAGGGATCGAACCCGGGCCCCCTGTACTGGCAGTGCAGAGTCCCAACCACTGGACCACTAGGGAAGTCTATTATCTTCAGTTAATGGAGGTAAAGGCAATGAGTCCAAGTGTGTAACTATGGGCCAGTTTGGATAGATCCCAAGTACCAGGCCAAGATTTCAGATGCATGAAGCTCCTTCAGTCATCCGAGAAGGTACTATCATTATCTTTTACAGAAGGAAAAAAAAAGAAACTTAGCGACATTAAGCCACTTGCCCAAAGTCCTTCACCCTGTGGTGAAGTAGGCTTGCCCAACAATGAAGTTTGCACACTTGGAATACACAATTCAGTACTACTATCCTAGGTGATACCATATGACCTCTGTGCAACGGTGGTCCTGGGCACAACTCCAAAGGGGCATTTCCAAGATGCGTGTGTCCGTCTCAGCACCTAAGATGGCTCATGGGCTCAGCCTTCTTTTAAGATATTCCCTTCCCTTCCCCACTGCATGCCAAGACCAAACTTTCCAGAAGGCAAAAGCAGAGGGGCCTTCAGATATCAGCAGGGCATAGTTGGTAGCCAGCGCTGGATATGAAGAAAAAGATATGGAAAAGCCAGGCAATTCTCAGTTCTGTCAGGAATACAGGACCAATGTCAAAGGTCCTAGAGAGTCACCCCGCCATCATGTCAAGCATACTTTCCCACTGAGGCCTCATGTAATGTGTCTCAGAGACCCCACCGGCCCCAAAGTCCCAAAAAACCCTCTCAGGTCTCTGTTCCTGTTATTCTCTTTATTCCATTAACAGGTTAATTACACATTTCAACTTTTCAATGCAACAAGTGCGTAAGTTAGAATATTCACAGCATCTTGCTAGGACACCATGCCAAAGAAACAGAGTATCTGGGTACCTGCTCTGTGCTGGGGATATAGAAAAACAAGCATAAGTATAACCACAATTTTGACTTTCTTCTTTTTAAATAAAGGGGTTTTTCATTCCTCTTTTCAAACTGTGAATTGTCCTTAACTCCTTTTATCAATATTCACTTCAGCTTTCAGAACTTCCTTCCTTTTTCTGGAACTAATGTGCTGTTCTGAAAGAAAATGGAGACAAACACAAAATTATCAACGGTTCCAACTCATTGTTACAGCTCCTAACTTGGTGACAGAGAAACCAAGGTCCTCTCCCACTATGAGATCCCATTTGTAAGGGAATAATCATTCCTCTATTAGTCCTATTTATGTCCCATCTCATTTCATGAAAAATGAAAGACAGCTCAAACTAAGGCTGATGACAACTTAAATAAACAATGAAACACACCTGATGATACCTAAGTAAGCGTGATATGTGAAAACACAAGATGAGGTAATTAATTCCAGGCACACCTCTCACAGTGTAAGGCCAAAGGACAGTGTACACTTCAACTAGATGAAGGGTTTAAAGATGCTCATTTCAACTTCCCCGACTCAGGGTCCACCCAAAGGCCCTCATGTAGCTTGGAGACGACATCCTGACCTTTTGGTACAGAAATCTGCACCATATTCCTGCCGTGTGGTCATGTTCTTTCTTGTCAGTGATCAGACTGGATGTCTAAACTTCATGAAAAAAATTAAATCTAAATCTCACTAAATCTCTTTAGCCTCCTCTAGACTTCAAGAAATGGCAGGGCAACACAAGAAGGAAAATGATAATCTGTACAGATACCGTGCAACCAGAGGGTGACAGCGCCCAGGAAGTGATCGGGACGGTTCTGGTGAGCAGAGGTGAGGGGCTAACACACACGCTCTCCTCACAGGCAGCTGTCCCCAGTGGTGAGGGCTGACGCGAGGACAAGGAGGTCTTGCAGAATGGCATGCTCCAAACCCAATAACCAACAGCCCCAAGGGGCACAAACGCACAGGCATGGAACTCATCCTGAACACCTCTAATTCTGTGCCAACATTCAGAGGTTCCCAGGTATGTCAAAATGTGTGTGTCCCAGGAATTCCCTGGCGGTACAGTGGTTAGGACTCCTCACTTTCACCACAGGGGGCATGGGTTCAATCCCTGGTCTGGAAACTAAGATCCTACAAGCCACATGGTTCAGCCAGAAAAACACTGTGTGCTCTGAAATATTTATGCAGAGAGGACAGTATAATTATGAAATAAGAACAGGTGAAAGGGTGGTGACCCACAAGCCTCCACTGTGGCTAAGAAGACAGTCCTCTGTTATGGCTGATCAAATCGATACCTATCCTCAGATCAAAAACACTTGGCTACCAGGGACTCTCCAATAAAAGACGAGGCCCCAACAACAAAGTCCCAGATGTCCAAATGATAAGCGACTTTCCTCTTTCTCAGGTAGTACAGTTTGGGGGTAGTAGGGTGGGGGGTTGACTATCTAAAAATCAAGAAAAACAAATCTAATCCAGTTAGTCTGAAAGAATTAAAGAGCTCAATATGCAGGACTAGTTCCGAAAGCAAATCTCAAATAGAGCAACTATAATTCAGGACAAAACCAAATGGGTAACGCTGAGGAATGGGGCGGGAGGGGCAGGGAGGGACAGTCCACAAAGGGACATGGATGGAAGCTTGTTGGAGGGTGGAAATAAGTTTGTACCCTGTTTGAGATAGTGTTTACTACAAGATTGTCTTCGTTTTTCAAGATTCACAGAATTATACACTAAAAATGGGGTGAATTTTACTGTATATGAATACTGAAAAAAAAAAAATCAAAACATGTGGTTGCTTTCTATGTTGAGAATGAGATGGTTCAGCTTCTGTTCACACATCAGTGCAAAGGCTCTACATTCTATGCTCTTGTGAATTTCTCCTGTTTCCAGAGGAGTGAAAATTAGATGGCTCCATTGCTTTGGCAGGAAAAGCCATCTCCATGGCAAAGGACAAAGGGGAACAAGACCTGAAAACTCAAATACCTCCCCTCTCTTTGTTGTTCTAGTTCAGGGGTCAACACCTTGTGCCTCAGGGGCCAAATAAAGCCCACCACACGTTTCTGTAAATAACATCTCACTGGAATGTAGCCATGCTGGTTTGTTTACATGGGCCGGGCTGTCCTCACTCTATGGCGGCAGAGTTTAGTGGTTGTAACAGAGACCGCATGGCCTACAAAGCCTAAACTACTACCTGGCTCTTTCCAGAAAACTTCTGCCAATCCCTGGACTACAGGAGCTGATCAGTGAAGCATCAGACATTCTTCTTCCCTCCTTTCACCTTGCCTCCACTCCATCCTCACCCGAGGACTTGACAAGATGGAGTATGGGAGGTACTTCACTGGACGTCTTAGTCACACAAGGAGCACCCCTGAATCATATCCTGAGCCCTAGGAACGTGAGTTTGGATGCTGGCTTTCATCTGTGGCCATCGGTTTCATAATTTAGTGTCTTCCAACCCCACTGTTTGGCCAAACCAGAGGATACTACTAAAAAAGGCCAAGAACGTGACCAGGTGTGCCGGGATTTTCCATGGGACTATCATGTAATGAATTTAGATGTCCTGAGTAGGGGGTGGGAGGGGTCCCCTTTAAGAAGTCCTAAAGTTAAATCAGTCTTTTCCTCAACTCTGCTCTCCTATGAACACAGAGAGGAGCTGTGTCTATGAAGTACCTGTGGGACACAAGTGAGGAGGAAGCCTTAGTCAAAGCCAGGTCCAGGCTGCTCCGCTGCCAAGTTACCACCAGCTAGGCTAACTCAGGGGGCTTTGGCTTTTGCCCTGGTCCAGGAGGTGGGGAAACGGCCTCAGAATTCAGCTCTGGGGTAGGGAGGGATGGGGAGGAAGAAGTGCGCTGAAAATAGGGAAGTAACTGACATGCATGGACGTGGGCAAGATGGAAAGGGGCCCTGCTCCTGGGTGGAGTGCCCCTCATCTTTACCGTAGTGTCCTATATTTTGCCAATCTACTGCTCTGCTCTGCAGCGATCCTGCCAAAGGAAAGAGGGTTTGAGAGTCAAGAAAGGACAGTAAGAAGAGAAATAAGCTGAGGAAAGAAATGACAAACAACCAACCAAGAGCTTCTGTTAATGTCACCGCTTTCCCCAGGGGCAGAGCCTGATTCTAGAACTCATGAAGACAGCAGCAGACAGCTGCAACTTTCTATATAGGATGGAGGGGGCGTGAGAACCATGGTCTTCCTCCCCAGAAAATATACTCGATTTTATCTGTATTAGGAACGCCTGCTGAATGGGATCTAAATCAAATGGTTTCCACTCCCTCAATCTTGTTCGTCTTGTGTGAGCAACTTCCAGAAAAGAGAGAGCTCAGCAGAGGATAGCCTTTTGGCTCCCAGAGGCCTAGACAGGCTGCTCTGAGAGAACAGGGCTTCTGCTGGGAGAAAACAGCTGAGCCCCTGGCTCTCTCTCAGATGCAGCACAGAACTGCCAAGTTAAGGCTGCTGGAGGGGCTGAGAAACGAGCCTGCTGCCACTGCTGGTGCTCTGGGAAGCCCCAGCGGAATGCGGGCGACCCTGGGAGAGGCAGGGAGCACCTTGGGCCGGTATCCCTGGGGAGGCGCTCGGAACACTCACAATGGATACCCGGGCAGGAAGGAGACATGTGGCTCTCCCACACACAGAGTCTCTGAGAAAGCTGCTCTGTTGATCTGCTCAACTTAACCAGCAGCTGCACTGAGGGTACATTGAGGGTACTAAGTCACACTCTTCTAGCAAGAGTCCTGGAGAGGAGAACGCAGGGCACGTCTGAAAATGTTAATTTCCAAAGGTAAAAGCAATTCTGACCTTTTCTTATTGACCTTTACGTGGCTGAAATTACCCAAGTTCTAATAAAGTCAAATCAATGAGAAACACCAATGTGACATTTAAATTTACTTCTAATCCAGGTTCGAAAGTCAAGCTGCCAGGCAGCTGCCATCACGTCGGGCCCTGACCCTTTGTGTGAACCGAAGCTGTCTGGTTCTCGGGGACATGATGTGGGCCCCTGAGCGGTGCTCCCTGCCAGGGGCCTCTGCCTGATGCTGTTTCTTGGGGGGAAGCTTGGGAGGAAAGCTCTGGGAGGCTGTTGGGGCTACAGAGGAGTCCCTCTCTGGGCATGGGAGAGGCGTGGAGAAGGATTCTCTGGTGGCAGAGAGCAGTTACGCAGCTAGCACTTTAACTGCAACCTTCTGCCACTTGTCCTGATCCACTGTAACCCTCACAAAGCAGTTATTTTCCTCTCTCACTCTAATGTGTCAGGGCATAAACTGTTACGGTTTTAATACATTTAAAACTTACAATCACAACTGATTTAAAAGGCTTCTGTTTCAAGCTGGATTGAGGTGTCACAATGGCCCCTCAGGATATGAATCTTTTCACCACATACTGTTGGTTCAAAGAGCTGGGTGGACAGAGCTGACAAAAATATTTCTAAATCACTCCGGGCCCCTGACTTGCCCCCAGCCTTACCTCTTGATTGCCTGCTGCGCCAGCATCCGATTGCCAGCCAGAAATGTCACACTGCCCAAGATGGCCAGGTACTTCAGGGTCTGGAACATGTTGAGTTGTGTCCAGTAGACATACATGAGCCCCAGCATAGCTACAAGGACAGGCATCATGAGAACCAATTGAATCAAATAGTGACACTGCCCAGGGCAAAAGACAACTAGATGCCAGTAATCTGGGAGCCCGAAAAGGTTTGCATTTATAGACCAGCTGGTTTCATTCCTTTCCTCTGATGCCAGAAAATATGTAACTCAATATACTTGCTTCTCAGTCTTGGTTATCAAGAAATTTGGAGATAAGAACCAGATCTCAGTGATCTGGTTCCACGTTTTTGCATCTCTGGTCTTAAATGACGATTTTGTATTTGTTTTTTAAAATTGCTGTCAGGTTATATTGGGTTGGCCAAATAATTCAGCTATTGGCCTAATAATTCAGCAGATTTTTCAAATTCTGAATGAAAGCCCTCAGAATTAAAGAAATAAATCCTTTTCCTTTTTTCTAAAAGTGAGAAATAGAAAAAAAAAATTAAGGCTAATTTGCCATTGCGACTAGGAAGGAAGCAAGGAGGGCAGGAGGAGGGTTTAGTCCAAAGGGCTCAGGCTCAGGGACTTCTCTGGTGGTCCAGTGGTTAAGACATCACCTCCCAATGCAGGTGGAGCAGGTTTGATTCCTGATGAGGGAGCTAGGATCCCACATGGCTCGTGGCCAAAAGACCAGTACATAAACAATGCAGTGTTGTAACACATTCAATAAAGACTTTAAAAATGGTCTATATTAAAAAAAAGGAAAATATTACCCAAAAAAATTAGCTCAGGTCTGGGCACTGAGAACCCTGGGATCTGACCCAGCCTCTGCCCTTCACAGCCACTTAATTTGTCTGAGCCGAAATTCTCTCACCCGTCAAACCAGGATCATAACTCCTGCCCCGGTCACCCCCATCAGGGTTGTGATGAGTCAAATGAGGGAATGTGCACAAAAACCACTCTGGCACAAAGTCATGGCTCTAAACAAATTTATATTCAGGTTTTGTTCTCCCTGACCCGGGAGGGCTATCACTCAAATTCAGTAACTGGGCTGGAGAGAAAGGTCATCCTGTCAATTTTGCCCAGAAGGATGACGGATGAACTACAGCAGGGGTTCTTAGCCATTTTTGAGGTCATGGACCACTGTTAGAATTTTGATCAAAGAGATAGACTCTCTCTTTCCCAAGGAAAACAGAGATATACATTTGCCTCGAGTTTCAAGGGGTTCATCTGTGGACCCCTAAGGAATCTGAACACTACAGAAACGTAGAGGGCTCCTACAGAAGTCAAAGGAATCAGAAAAGATATTAAGGTCCTGGTGAAATGCAGGGGCCACCAATCCAATAGTGTTGAAAAGTTTCTAAAATGTTTAACTAATTTGTGAATTTACTGTCTTGTAATGTTTAGGTCCTAAGTTCTCTAGAGGACAATGCAGGACAGCGTGTTTGATTGTGGAAGGGACTGTTTTCTATTACTGTCCGGACATAGCCGCCAGCAAATGTGAAGATCGATATGGTGGGGGAAGATAATCTTTGGAAACTGCATTAATGCTCTCCATCCAGGAAGATGGCTCAACGTAAAGATGCGATAAGTGAGTAATCTCTGGAAATGAACAGAGCTATTAACTGAGGGTAAAATGGTCTGCCAATGGCAGCCTCATACAATGAAACCTGATATAATGACAGCTGTTCTAAGCTGATGGGCCAAACAGGTTTATCATCATATTAACTGTCGTAAAAGGCCAGGAGGAAGAGGGAAATGTTATGCTATTAAGTCATTATAGTTAATAGGTTGTAGTTCTACTTAACTTAACAGGGTTTCTGCGTGGGCAGGCGAAATGTCAAAGGAGGTTAAATGGAATTAGCAGCCCGGGGCGCTTACCAGCATGTCCCAGGTGAAAGACAATCGTGCTGGGAGCAAAAGTGAAGTTGGAGACATTGGCACCAATCCGGATCCACTGAAAGATGGGGAGAAATAAATTAAGAAGACATTAGAATTTGAAAGGGAGGCAACCCACACTGTGCTATGCTAATCCAAAAAACAGCCCTAAGGGCTTCAAAATTCATACATACTTGAAGGACAGGGAATTTCTCCAAGTGACAACCACCCTATTGTGAGTCCTAAGGAAAAACCGTTCCCTTTTTTTCTTTAGAAAGGCATTCCAACACCTGTTTGCAAAAGTGCTTGAAAATCATTTTTAACGACAGCAAACTTTTCTATTTTAAAACAGGTGAAGCCATGAAACTGAAAGGTCCAAAACTGTATTGGTGATGAAATAACTAGCACCCCTGCTAATGTCTCTAAGTTTTGGTAAGATAAACCCACTGGCAGCTAGGAGGAGGTGCGCTCACTATGGGTTCTTTGCCTTTTGAAATTCCGATTACTCAAAATAACAGGTGCCTAGGATTGGTTTCTGAAAACTTGTGGCATGCCTTTCAGATTTTGACCAAGCAATAATTCTTTTATTAAAATCAGAGAATTAGGAACATGGACAATTTTCCAAAAGTAAGATCTAATGAGTTTTCTATATAGTTCTCAAAATTCTCTGAACTTGGAAGATTTACATCTATGTTTATAGATTTTAAAGGGACAAGGGGAAAAAGAGACAGTTAAAAAAAAAATTCAAATAGCATGTTAAAATGGTAAAAATGTCCTTTCTCTATACTCCCTAAAAGGCCTTCTCCTTAGAGGTGACCAACGCCAACAGTTAATGCCTTTTTAAGGTTTTTAAACATAGAAGATGATACTAAACACCCTGTCCTACCACTTGCCTTCTTCACTCAATAGGACATTTTTAACAACCTTGTCATATCAGTTGACAAGTACATAAATTTATCCATTGTTTTAATGAGCTGCATATTATTCCACTGTGTGGATGTACCATAATTTATTTAACACTTGCTTTTATGAGGACTTTAGGTTGTTTATAGATTCGTGCTCCAAAGAGTATTGAAATGCACAGCCTCTGTACTCATTTTTTCTACAGCTATCAGCATCAGGTCTTGCTTTTTTCACACTTGGCTTCATCTGAACATTTGTACGGAGCATCCGTGTCCATATTTTGACCATTTATAATGGCTACCAGGTACTTTATCACGCCCCTTGTTAAGGGATCAGTTTTTTTGGCAGGTCCCCTATAGTAGGTAATTTTTATTTATTCTAAACTTTTTGGACCATCAGTTCGGGTCACAGCTGCTGGACACCTTTGGAGCTGTGCTGAGGCCACAGCACAAAGTCTCCTTTGGAATGGCTACATCTGTGGAGTCTGGCCCGACACACGCTGCCCATGCTAATTACTGCAACTCACCAGAGCAAAGAGCAGGAGCAGGGGCGAGAGGATCAGGGCGGTGAATGTATTGGACACCACTGTGGGGGGCCTCTTCTCAGGCTCGCGGAACAGGTGCTGCCAAAAGAAGACACACGAGGAATATTCTACCATCTGTTCTTCCCAGCGGGGACTGCCATGTAGACTAGGAGCCAAAACCCCAGTGACAGTCAAGAAGAGGAAACGCCTCCCAGAGGCTGAGACTTCCTGGCCATGAGGACCCAGTTAGCCTTTCCCCTCTTCCCAACACTGGCTTCTGCTCCCACTGGTCTCCTTCCAGGGACATTACACCAGTCCCAGCTCACAACTGCCCAAGTCTCTTTTCCCCTCTAAAACTCATTGCCATTTAGAGGCTAGAGGATGCAACCTACCAAGCGGCATCCACCTGGTAACAAAAATGGTACCCGAGCATCTAGATGACTGGGGTGACACATCCCAGGCAGGATGCTGGATTTCACGATGTTCCTGGGTTCCCAGGGTGGTGTCATCATATTTTGCTGACTTAAGTTAGTTAACTGCTGTATTAACAATTTTAAATTTTGAAATTTTCTTGCTTGCCAATGTCCAGTCAACCCAGCTCCATGACAAGGCAGCTCCATGTGAGATTGCTATTTCCCAGTTTTTAACCTCAGCTCCTCTTTGCTGTTACTGCCACGAAGGGACTTCTAACATGGCCTGTGGCAGCTGCTGCTGCCTACCCCATCCTACAAAATCAGTCAGCACCCTTTGTCATCATGGTTATACTGTCCAGGGTCTAACTGCATTCTACATTCTTAAATGATGCTATAGCAACATCAGGAAGAATTTTAAGAAGAATCCTACTTCTCTACATTTTGGGCCCTTGGCCTTTTTCTAACAGTGGAGTAAGAGTCAGTAGTCTGCTTGGAACACTTCAACATTATTTCAAATGTGAGTTTCCTTGTTACTGCAGTATAATCATTTCTGAGGACTCCTAAACAGTCCACTGAGTGAATCCACTCAGTTTCCTTAACCAGGGCTCCAAATGTTTAACAATTATTGTGTTCATTTTGTACACTGCTTTAGAAACTTTTCAAAGCTATTCTTTCCTTATCTGGGAACTATTTTGAGCCTCACAACAGTCCCATGGACTGGGCTGGGCAGGGATTTCTAATATTTGTGTGCAAGGAAGGTGAATCCCGGGAGAGAGGAAGGGCTGGCCTAGGGGATGAAAGCCCTATGCTCCAGTTGAGCTGCCCACCTGTGGGCTCCATTGGTCCTGGTCTATGCAGAACACAGAGGAACAAAGCCACACCCATCTGTGCTGTGGCATCAAGCAGTGATCTAAGGACTGAACCTCCTGCATGTTTAGGAAAAACAGACTCAGGTTCTGATTTTGTCTCTAGTTATCTGCTTTCTGGGAACTGACTGGCAGGCAATCTGAGCCTGTTTTTTTAAGCTCCAGGATGGGGCTGATATTTGCCCTGCCTGATCCACAGGGTGGCAAAGATCAAGCTACAACATATCATATAAACAGGTTAAAACGGGCACCACAGCCACTGCCTGGGGCTCTGCTGCCCTCTCTCATGTGTCCATTTCTCCTCTGTGTTTAGCGAAGAAGCCCTTTGGGATGTACCTGAATTTCCTGTTTGGGGGTGAAAATGTTCTTGGACAGGACAGTTGACGGAACATCATCCTCAGGGAACCTGATGACCACATCAGCCTAAAACAACAAAAGCAGCAATGAGGCCTGGGGCAGAGAAAGGGGTGAAACTCATCAGCAGGACAGTCTCTCCCAACTCCCATCCAGGACTGTGACTGAAAGGAGCTCCAAGCAATCCAATCACCTCTGAGTCATTAGCCAACAAACTGAGGCAGTAAAAATTTCAAGAACAAAACAAGTATTTGTTGAAAATGCTTTTTAGAGCAAGAGTTCCAATTTTCTACTGGTCTGGTGAGCCCCACAGAGCTGCTTAATACAAAAATCCCAGTTGGTACTCAGGCTGTTACAGTAGCAATCAGAAACTGCTTCTGGGGAAGTATAATTTAGTCTCAGACAAAGAAAAAAAAGAAAAAGAAATGAAAAAGTGCTCTCATACTAAAAGCAGCCCAAAATCCAACAAGAAAAGGAGCTTTGAATACAACATAAGAAAATGCAGCTGCCCCTTTGTCTTGCACAGGGAGCCACCCATCATTCAAGGCCTGGAATCTGGCCTCTGCTACCTTCCCCACTTCACCGCCTCCTGCCGTGACCTATTCAGGTGCTCCAGCAAAGCGGACCCACTCATATCTCACTGAAAGCACCTCAAACCTTCCTGGAGGCTGTCCCCTAGTGACCATCCGACAGCCCCTCGGATACAATCCTGAAAAACCCCTGCAACTCCCCAACCCTTGGCTCAAATGTTATGTCTTTCCCCTCTCCAGCCTACCCTGCAAAGGCACACTGTACCTCAAAAGCTAGAGCCTTTATATCTTATATCTGTGTATCCCCTGCAGTGTTTTGCCTGTAATATGAAAACCTTTTTCAAGTACAACTTTTAAAGAAATCTGCTAGAACCCATTAGGGCAAATCTATATACTTCATTCATTCACTCAATCACTATTTATGAAACCCCTATGACATGCCAGCCAGGCCATGTGCATGCCCCTAAGATTACCAATGGGACCAGCATGATGTGTACTTATTTATAGCCCTCTGGGTGGCATGGGAGAGGCCTGGGTACAAAGCCCATGCCCTGGAGAGGGGCCATCTTTGTCTGACTGTGGCATAGCCACTCTTGTCTGGGTGAAGATACAAGGAGGCACATACCACATTCCACAGGATTGGGTTCTTCAAAGTTGCATCTCCGATGATCAAGTAGAGAGTGTAGGTGCCAGACGCAGAGTCAAATTCGAGCTTTCTCTCGGAGGTGTCCAGTTCAAACTTGTACACATTCTTGCTGTCCGGCTCTGCAACAAACACCACTTCCTGGCCAGTCTTCTGGTTGTGGAGTCGGACAAATGTCTGGATGGAATAATAATGCAATTTTTCATCTAATGATTTCAAAACTCCCTCTGGGCCCAGATCCCTGAGGCAGCAGGCTGTCAGCTCTTCTGTCCCAGTGGGAGTTCTGGGGTCAGCCAGGCCTGTCTGAGAAAGCAGGAGGAACGGCCACCCCACCCTGCTTATAGCTCCGAGATCAGAGAGTACTTTTTTGCGAGTACAAGAAATTTAACTCAGGGGTCCGGCCAAATCTCAACGACTCGTAGGCCGAATGCCCAGTTTGTGAATGATTTAAGCCCTTTGCTGAGGCTGTAATTTCCTCTTCTTGCCAGCCTTTTGCTGCCCAATTAACTTCTTCACTAGAGGGTGAAAAGAAGGGAAATGAGATGAAACTGTAAGAAGCCCATTTTCAATTTCCTAATGCCTCCAGCTAAAGATTTAGGAGAGGAGCCATGGGGATGGATAGCAAAGCAGAGTTCTCATCGTGCAGGGCAGCCGAGTGTCAGAGAGAACCCAGGCTTGAAGACAGTCAGATCTGATTTCACTACTTAAGAGCTAAGCAAGTTATTTAACCTCCTTGAGCCTCGATTTCCTCATCTTCAAGACAGATTTAACTTCTACACGTGTTGTATCCGTATGAAGACTCACAATAAAGTACGCAATGCATTTAGTGTAGGACCTGCTATAAACTAACTAGTCAACAAACATTTATCAATATGATGATACAAGTCTAACCACGTTATCCCCTCAAAGCCATAAGAAACTAAGGTTTCTGCATATAAGATGCAGCAAAACTTAATACATTCAGCTTTACTTTCAGAAGTTTCCAAATAAAGAATTTAATAAAGCTGGAAGATTGGTTCCATTTTACAGATCATAAGGCAGGGAGGATTAAATGAATTGCCATGGTCACAGAGGTAGTGCTGGACCCACAGGAAAAAAATCTAAATCTCATTCATTACTCTACACCTGGGCAACNAATTTCTATCCAAATCTGTGTTAGTGAATGGACTAGGATCAGATGTCTCCTGCCTAAAAAGGTCAGACATGAGATAGAGAAAAGGCAGAGAGAAAACATGTTCCAGAAAACATCCTCCTTTCTGCCAAACTTTTAATCTAAATGTTGAATCTATGTTAAGTAATGGCCCACTTTTGAAAAGGTCAAACTTTCTAGCTTTGTGTCCTTTCATTAAAGAAAAGTGACACAAGGCCAACCAGAGGAGCTCTCCAAAGGCCGAATTTGGGATAAAATGAGCTAAAAAATACATGATGACAGGAACGGATTATAAAACATAGAGCAAAATAAGAATCCATGAATAACTAAATACAGGGAGAGGTGGACAGCGTTTTCTTACAGTGAAATTCCAACTAATAAATGTAGACAGAATAGAAGAGAAAAATCACCTTTTGGCAAAATTGTCAGGTATCTACAGTCTCAAAACATCACTTCAGCAGACACTTAATTACAAAGTAGAAAAACAGCGACTTTACAATAGAGAAACCTAGCAGATGCCCCCTTAACCAGGAGATGAAGGTTAACATCACCAGCAATGAGACATACCAAGAGCACACACTTCCTAACAGTACACACTGAGAAGGAACATTGCTTCTAGAGTATTTTTGCATGACCTGAATTAATTATGAGGAAACAGCAGACAAACTCAAAGTAAGGAACACTGTACAAACTAACTGGCCAGTACTTTTCAAAAGTGTCAAGGTCACAAAAGACAAAATACCCTAATTGGAGGAGGGTAAAGGGTCATGGCAACTGAAGGAATATGTGATCCCAGGTTGAATCTGGGACCAGAAAAGGGACATTAGTAAGATACCCAGTGGAATCTGAATTAAGTCTACACAGATCAGTTAATAGTATTATATCAGTGTTAATTTTCACATATTGAAACTACATTAGTTATATGAGGTATACATTTGGGGCAGCTGCATAAGGGGTATACAGGAATTTTGCATACCATTTTCGCAATTTAAGACTGAAATGATTTCAAAATGAAAAAGTTTAATTAACAAAGAAAAGTCAGTGGAAAATGACATCTGAATAGTAAAGAAAACAGCTGTCACAAATAGCATATATAGAACTATTAAAAAGGCACTGTAACACCACAAGGTCCCCTGACCCAAAAGAATGTGGGGCAGTGTGGCCACATAGATGCAACAAAGACAGTGGCAGAAACCTGAAGCAATGACAGCTCTCAGGACAAAGTAATATTATGAACAGGCCGGCAGCTACAGCTGCACACAGGTCTCAGCCTCTAAGCTAGCTCAACAGTCACCAGGGCACGTAACTAAACCAGCACTATGCAGGGGATTCATCCAGGCACAGACAGGCTAGAGGTTCTGGACAAATTACTTTACCCCTCTGAGCCTCATCAGTGAAAGGAAAAGGACTGCACACATCTGTTAGGACTGTTGTAAGAATAAANTCTAAGCTAGCTCAACAGTCACCAGGGCACGTAACTAAACCAGCACTATGCAGGGGATTCATCCAGGCACAGACAGGCTAGAGGTTCTGGACAAATTACTTTACCCCTCTGAGCCTCATCAGTGAAAGGAAAAGGACTGCACACATCTGTTAGGACTGTTGTAAGAATAAAATAATACAAGCAAAAGCACAGAGAACTGTGCTGTGCATGTCACATGCTTTTGTGCTGATGACCCTAAGCCAGAATAAGAAACGTTAAACCGTATCTCATAGTGCAAGAAAACAGGAAAATGTGTAATTCATCTTCAATAAACTTTTATCCAAAAAGATAAAAATGAAAGCCATAGTGCCTGAGCGGCAAACGTCAACTAGCTGAGAAAACCACTAATGTGAAATAACTCATTCTCACAAAGCATCAGATAAATGAGGCAGAGCTTTCCACCCTTAAAACCACTCGGATCTTCAACATAACTCGAGACAGCTCAACATCTGAAACACAGTTCATTAGGAAGGATTACCGATTTTCTTTTGTACTTCACTCAAACAGCCTCGCTATGCTGCTACAGGTCACTTGATGCTTTTGGTCCCTTTAATTAGCACCAAGCCCATTTCTAAATCTATCAAGGCCAACTGCAGAAAACATCTTAAGAATGTTTTCTGGGGAAATTAGGGATGATTTTAATTTTTTCTACTTCCTAAATTTTATGTTAAAAGAGTAAGGCTAAGTTACAATGCAAAATGAATAACTGACAAATCCAGCTGCCTATGATCAAGTTCTTGGCTGAGCCTGTCAAACAGCATAGTTCAAACCTACCTCTCTCTTAACATGTTCATTTTAGCTGGGTCGTAAGTGAGGTCAACACATGTAAATGGTTAACGCCATGTGCCTGTGTGGTCATTTCCTTGGGTATATTAACAAGGCAATGGGGATGACAAGAAAGACTCACCTCTACAGTATTTGCAATGTAGCGGTCGTCACCTTCGACTTTGACAGAGAAGTCATAATAACCACTGGAAAATTTGACATTCATGAAGTTCAGCTCAAAAACATCCCTGTTAAAAATGACAGTGGGGTCAGCAACAGCTCACATAGGAAAATCACAAATGGACACAACAAACAGGCTGCAAAGTGCAGCATTCCAGGGATGTACCAGTTTTTCACTTTTCCACTTCCCACCCATCTTGGGCCACCTCCTGTTCAATCACATATTATTATGAGAGGCAACCTTCAAAACCACCTAAAATGACCTTCTCTTTCAAGTCTCCAAAGTCTTCTTTTTCTATTCCCTACCCACCCCTCCTCCCAGCTCCTAAAAATCCCACCTTCTTCGGATAAGTCTTCCACAATTAAATGCAAAATAGGTAAGTCTATAGTAGAATAGCAATTATATGTATTTTTTAAAGTGGAAATGTTCAAAGAGGCTGGCGTAGGGTAGTATAATTGTAGGTAATTTTCTGTATTATTTCTACTTTCCTGTGCTTTTTGAATTTCCTTTTTAAAAAGGGCATATCTTACTTTAACTTACTAATTTAAAACTTAAAAGTTTCCTATAAAAACCCTTAATTTTTTTAAAATTATCTAATAATAACACGCAGCCACTGAAGATAAGACTAGGGAAGTATATTAAGCCTATGGGGGAAACGTTCCTGACACACCGTTATTAATAAAGCATAATCCTAAATGTAGGTAACTTCGGTTTTATGATCTGGGTTATACTGGCTGCAGGCTAACTTTCCAAAACAAGTCTGTGGGCGCTCTGCAGAGATGTGCTCAGGACTTACCCGATGGGGGTGAACGATGTCTTCTGGAGGACTGTAGCTCTGGAAGCAACAGATTTCGCATGTTCTAGTTTAACAGTGGCCTGAGTCAAAGGCTGGGACAGAACGTTGGTGACCTGCAACTGGAAATACATTTCAAAATTATCTGTAGCCACAGAAGCTGAGGGAGTACATATTTTTGCTTCTAGGGGAGAAAGCTTTATCCACAGGGAGTGAGCTCTGCTGGGGAAGAACTATTTCATTTCAGGAACCGTCTCTGACCTGTGGCCTACTATCTCTGGGGGATCAAACAGAAGAAAATAAAATTAGTTCGGAATGATACAGATTACAGAATGTTAGGGGTAGGGGAGATCTTAAAGATGATTTTACCCAATGATCCCATTTTTCAGGCAAGGAAACCAAAGTCTAGGGAACGACAGTGACTGGCTTCAAATCACACAGTTAACATTTCCTTCTCTCTGATCCCCTGATCTTCCCACTCTACTGCTCTACTACAGTCCTTAAAAAAAAAAATTAGCAAGAAAAATACTTTATGACGGTATGGGCAATGAGGAAACTGAAGAAATATGGATAAGATTATAACAGTCATTTGTGAAAGTCGACTACTTGCCAGACGCCAGGGTAAGCACTTTATCCTACCACCAATCGTCTGAGACAGCTGGTGTAAGCTTCACTTTACAGATGAAGAAACTGAGGCCACAAGAGGATATGGGGCAACTGGAGGCCACACAGCTAAGGACTGAAACTGTTTCTACTTTGCTTTCTTAGCTCCCCTGATTCATGGTGAACTATATTACCCAGGTGAATTCTCACCCCAGTCTTTGCTGAGGGGACATGTAAGTAGGGGAACAAGAGGCAACTCTGGAGTCTGGAGCACTTCTCCTGGACAGTACCTGAAGGGCCCTGCAAAGCACAAGAACTGATGGGACCGGTGGACAGTCCTATGTGAACTCGTGTATTTAGATACAAACAAGATACTAATTTCTTATGCAGATTTTAGCTTCTCACTGGTTTCCAAACAATAGCAACAAATGCCTCATTGGAATGGAAAACTCTTAAGTGTGTGCATTTTGCTCCATTCAGACAGTTAACACACACAACCATCCTTGCTTACTGCTGAGGGGACAGAGTGCTACGTTACAAAGAAGTGGAAAGATACACTGTTGGCTCCAAGGAGTAAGAGACCTGAGATTGATCTTAACAATGTTAAAGAAAGCTATCTTAAAATAATGGATTTAGAAAGTCTGGGTATAGGAAAATACATTTTAGAAGTAAGACTTCTCTATACATCTGGACTTATGAATCTATAAATGCAGTTTTCCAGCACTTCATTGAAAGCTGTACTACTTCAAATACTCCAAAAAAAAAAAGATCCTATGACTAGTTCACCGAGTGGTCATCCCCATTTGCTCTTCATTTAAGAGATCTGTCCTCATGGGGGTTATCACTGGCTGTGTAGGTTTCTGGAAGCCTAACACTGGAAACAGCAATCAGAGCAGCACTCTTGGGACATGGAAGTCATACCCGCAGGATAGCCTGTTCCTGAGTGTAGGAAGGAGAGCCCTCGGGCACAACCACAACGGGCACATGGTAGCGATTCTCAGAGAGTGCAGCGGCAGCTGAGGCCACACTGAAGGCTTCAGAGAGTGACTCAAAGTTCTTCTTGCTGAAGATGGCATTCATGAGCTGGATGACCTGATCCTGCAAGAAAAGGCGAACACAGCTTGAGATCTTCCTCCATCAGGCAGTGGGGACAGCCACCCCTCCCTCTCCACCTGGGCTCAGTCATTCCTCCTGTTTCCAAGTGTTCACATGAGAAGTCTTTCAGCCACTAACCAGTTTGGTAGGGGTGGGGGAAGCAAATATTCTGAATTTAAGCGTAAAACTTCAATTTGGTTGGTTTTTTGCATCTTCTAGTACAAACTGAAAGGGATACATTTCTCTGTCAACCATTTATGAATGCTTGCTGTACAAATGTAAGGAACTTCTAGGCAACTACTAAGATGTAGAAGTTACTATATTATTTGTTCCATGTCTATGTGTGCCAGGCACTGTTACAGGTGTATTAACTCAGATCATGACAAAGAGCCTGAAAAGACCGCTCTCAATCCTTTCCAAATAAGGAAACTGAGGCTAAAGGAAGTTAATTAACTCTTACAAGTTAAGACAGAAAGAAAAAGAGAAGAAGGACCAAAATTCACATGTGGGTCTGTTTCTCTCCGAAGTCCTTTCATAATAAAAAGTATGTCCTTTCCTGTTTCCCCTCACCCTCCCAGCTTAGCTCCCCTCCTACCCAGCCCACCTCCACACAGATGCTGGGACTAAGTTGGTGTTTACAAGACAAAACTGCACAGCCAAAATGTACATTAGAAAAAAACTAAAATAACTCTCCATTAAGAACTAATGGGCTGCTTAGAGAAGAGGACTGAAAGCAATTTTTTAAAAAGTAGAACCTAAAAGGCATTATTAAAATTCTAGAGGTTGTTTGCTTAAGAGGAAACATTTTCCATTTCAATCAGTTTTGTTTTTTAAAATCTACCATCTAACAAAAGAGCTCCCCTTGTTCCCGACAGTGTTATTCACAGTCGACATGAAATAATTTTCTTTAATTGTACCAATTACATTTTCCATCACTAAGCTGTTGACATGTTAAAATGGGGGACTGTTCACCAGAATGGTTATATCAAAAGCAGTGACAGCAAAATTATCCCAGCCAAATATCTGGTTGGTAGAAGCCTGGGAATAAAGCAAAACAATGTTTAAGTTGTTTTATGCAGAATATCACCAATTCATCAACTGCACTGTGTACAGGAAAATCTCTAAATGATTTGTACCATAAGACCCACGTTCTTGTACTTTCACCCATAATGGAAATTTAATAAGAGTGTGGTATCTCTAGACCTCTAAAAACTTAGGATGAAGGAGAAGACAACATAAAAACGCTAACATGTGAATAAATTATTAGATCACAGCCTCCAGAGAAAATACAAAATTAACTCAAATTACTCGAGAAAAGTAATTATTTACTGTTTAGTTGGACTTCCCTGGTGGCTCAGATGGTACTGTTTAGTTGAAAATCGGCACACAACTCACAATGCATTCCTAACACACAAAAGAAGTGGAATCAAAGTGGAACCAAAGAAGTGGGTACCCAAATCTTTCCTCCTCAAATTAAAACAGCAGCAGCTTGTATTTGAAGTCCTTGAGATCAAAGGTTGGTCACCTTCTTACAAACAAGGGGTATCAAGAGGGTCCCAGTCTCAAGACTTCCCACACACATTTCAACTAAAGGTTCCTTCAAGTTAACAAGCTCTTCTTGAAAAAAGAAAGAAAAGAAAAGAATTAACTCTTGGTGGATGTTTGCTAGACACATGCCTCTCAGTGAACTATGTCAATCAGCACAGATCAGCTCTGATTGAGCCATCTCCGAGGGTCGGAGGGAGAGAGAACAAGCAATTTTGACATACAGGGCTCTTCTCAAGAGAAACAGGATGTGCACGGGCCACCAGCGTGGAAAGAATTCATGAGACAAGCAGTTAGGAGCATTGGGAAGGAAAGGGAGGTGGACAGAGAATAATGCACTTGGCCTTTGCACCACTATCTCATGACAAAACCATATTCCATTTAAAACAAGTGTAGCAATTTGCTTTCATGCCTGTCCCACTGACAACCAGTTTCTCAAGAACAGGCTTCACATTTTTCTTTCTCATTTCCATGCCGAACCCAAGATAGCCCAAAGCTAACCAAATAGCCCTCTCTGAAAAGCTATCGTTAGGAGATAATGTCAAGGACGCCTCTGAGTTTCACGTCAGAGAACTGTGATGTAGGCAGGCACCTCCTTAATGGATGGCTCCGACCCCACATGGTCCATAAGCTTGTAGGTGGCAGCCACAAACAGTGCCGTTGTTTCCAGTCCTTCTTCAAACTGGAGATACACACCTCCCAGTTCATCCAGGCGAGCAACAAGGTCCTGTGATGACAAAAACGGAAGCTGGTTGGAAGTCACGCGATAAAACAGAGGTGAGATGAACAAACCACTGTCACCCCAGTGCAGACAAGGTTTTGGGAAATGTCAGTCTGCAGACTACTTCAGTCACTCAGTGCTTTCTCAACAAAGGTGCTTAGGCGGAAAGTGTAGTACAGCATACAGGCATCTGAAGAGAACAGTATCTTCTGTGGCTCTGAGAGTGCTCCTTCCCCGACCCCTTCAACTTATGCCCAAGCCCAGGAGTCAGGGCACTCAGGCATCAACTGCTCTGGGCAGAAGGCCAGTGGGCCAGGCTACGGTGTAGCCAGGAAGCATTGTGACATGGATGGATTCAAATGCCATCCGTTTGCATACAACCTCTAGAGCTAAGCCTTTCTTCTNATGTCAATCAGCACAGATCAGCTCTGATTGAGCCATCTCCGAGGGTCAGAGGGAGAGAGAACAACCAATTTTGACATACCGGGCTCTTCTCAAGAGAAACAGGATGTGCACGGGCCACCAGCGTGGAAAGAATTCATGAGACAAGCAGTTAGGAGCATTGGGAAGGAAAGGGAGGTGGACAGAGAATAATGCACTTGGCCTTTGCACCACTATCTCATGACAAAACCATATTCCATTTAAAACAAGTGTAGCAATTTGCTTTCATGCCTGTCCCACTGACAACCAGTTTCTCAAGAACAGGCTTCACATTTTTCTTTCTCATTTCCATGCCGAACCCAAGATAGCCCAAAGCTAACCAAATAGCCCTCTCTGAAAAGCTATCGTTAGGAGATAATGTCAAGGACGCCTCTGAGTTTCACGTCAGAGAACTGTGATGTAGGCAGGCACCTCCTTAATGGATGGCTCCGACCCCACATGGTCCATAAGCTTGTAGGTGGCAGCCACAAACAGTGCCGTTGTTTCCAGTCCTTCTTCAAACTGGAGATACACACCTCCCAGTTCATCCAGGCGAGCAACAAGGTCCTGTGATGACAAAAACGGAAGCTGGTTGGAAGTCACGCGATAAAACAGAGGTGAGATGAACAAACCACTGTCACCCCAGTGCAGACAAGGTTTTGGGAAATGTCAGTCTGCAGACTACTTCAGTCACTCAGTGCTTTCTCAACAAAGGTGCTTAGGCGGAAAGTGTAGTACAGCATACAGGCATCTGAAGAGAACAGTATCTTCTGTGGCTCTGAGAGTGCTCCTTCCCCGACCCCTTCAACTTATGCCCAAGCCCAGGAGTCAGGGCACTCAGGCATCAACTGCTCTGGGCAGAAGGCCAGTGGGCCAGGCTACGGTGTAGCCAGGAAGCATTGTGACATGGATGGATTCAAATGCCATCCGTTTGCATACAACCTCTAGAGCTAAGCCTTTCTTCTCCTTAATCAGTACTCTAAAGGATGGAGAGAGACACACTGCTCTCCCGGGGAACATGATGAGGCAGCTAATGTGCCTGTGGGGCAACCCAGTGACAACACTGTCAGACTGCCTGTCATCACTGGCTATGCGGTCCATGAGAGCAGGCTCTGAGCAGCAGGAGGGCCCGGGCAAAGGATGGAAGAAGAGCAAAAACCACAGCGACCACTTGCTGAGTGTCAATTCTGTACTAGGCACTTTAGAACTCCACTTGTTCCATGTACGGAAATTAAGGCTCAGGCATTAACAATTTGTCCAAGATAACAAAGTAGTAACTAAAAAAAAAAAAAAAAATTGAATTTCAGGTTTGTTATGTTCTAAAATCTGTGGACTATGAGATCACACCTACAAAAGTAGGATGAAGTAGTTTGTTGTCTCATTGATGGTGTAACTATACTTGCCTAACCAATACTCCCTATGAAATACTGCTCTGATACAAAGAACAGAAGTGTGCCATGGATATGAAAAGAAAGGTAACTGGCCGTAACAAATGATTCATGTTTATCTGCAAGACTCTTCTAATGGGTTTCAAAGACAGGAACTGGGAGATTCCCTTGGCAAAATAAACTTGTACCTCAATCTCCTCCACGATGCTTCTCAGGTCAGCCTGCTGGGACAGGTAGGAGGCCGTCTGCAGAGCCTGGACTGTTCTGGAATGTAAAGAGTAGAACCCCAATGAATGGCAAGTCTCTATGCACCCCTTCTTATATCAGGATATCTGCAAAAATATCCTGCTCTTGTTTTTTAGAAACATAAGACAGTCTCAGGCCTGAAGGAGCTGGTTTACAATCCATATGGGAAAGAGGCAACAAAGACCATTACATTACAAGGAGTTCTCTGATGGTATAGTGATTAGGACTCAGCGTTCTCATCACCGGAATCCCAGGTTCAATCAGTGGTTGGGGAACTAAATCCCATAAGCCACGTAGTACAGCCAAAAAAATAGGCCATTACTATCACAAAGTTCACTACAGCTAGAGAGAAGGCAATCTGGGCCACAGGATCCACAAAAGTACTGAAGGCAGAGAGAAGAGCTGGAACACCAGTGAACCCCCTTCTGAACCTCCGTTTGGTTCCTAATGGCAGTGCACAGAGAACACTAGACTAAGACTTCATTAGCTCTAGAAGAGATACACTCTGAGAGAGAATGGGAGTCAATTCAACCAAGGTATATTGGGCATCTCCATGTCATATGAGGTACTGTGCCAGGCAGAGGCTAGCTACCTGTTAACTTTCTACTTTTCTTACTCCAAGACCAAAGAAACTCTGTGGAATGTACATATGTAGGTTGCTGCTAGAATCTGGAGCACCTTTTCTGAAACCAGATGAATGCAACAGAAACAGGAAGCATCTGGTAAACACACAGCTAACACTCGTGCTGTCGCCATCTTGCCAGGAGACCCGAAAGCTGCTCGTCCTTGAGGCATTAAATAAGGTGAAAGGAATAAAAGATCTGGTTCTCAAACCAGTTTATTCTTTTTTTTTCCCCTTCATTTCTATTACCATTTATTTCTGACTATAAAAGTACATATTTGTCAAAAATTCACATAGATTACTAAAGAAAGTTACATTTATTTAGGTTATTTAAGAAAGTTAAAATTCTTGTAATGCCTACCCCTAAAAGATAACTGCTCTCCAATTTACCTTTCATTTAATAGACAGTACACACTTTTCCATGAGTACATATAAATGTATTTCATCCTTATTAACAATGACAAAGTATTATATTGCTTAGATGAACCATAATTTACTCTCTTAATCTTCAACCGATGCATATTTATGTTTTACTAGGTCATACAGTGCTGTAATTGTTAACTCTTATCCATAGTTACACATGTATATATTCATTTTAATTCACTGAAGTGAAATTCATGTGAAATTAGCCATTTGAAAGAGAACAGTTCAGATGCATTTAGTATGTTTCACAATGTTGTGTAATCACCACCTCTAGATATAATCTTAAAGCATTCCCATCAGTCCAAAATATTAATAAAACCCCATATCCATTAAACAGTCTCATTCCATTTCTCACCCCCACTCTCTCCCTGCCCCATGGCTCTGGCAATCTGTGTTCTGTCTCTATGGATTTACCTACTCTGGATATTTCATATGAATAGAGTCATTCAAAGGTGACCTTTTGTGTTTAGCTTCTTTCATTAGCATAATGTTTTCAAGGCTTGTCCACTCTGTAACACAATCAGCACTTCATTCTTAAGGTGCGATGTAGTATGTATGTAGTATGTATGTCCGACAAAGGTTTGCATAGTCAAAGCTTACAGTTTTTCCAATGACTACCGGAAAACTATTGTATGGAAGACAGTTGAGCGCCAAAGAATGGATGCTTTCAAACTGTGGTGCTGGAGAAGACTCTTGAGAGTCCATGGGAATGCAAAGAAATCAAACCAGTCACTCCTAAAGGAAATCAACCCTGAATATTCATTGGAAGGACTGATGCTGAAGCTAAAAGCTCCAACTCTCTGGCTACTTGACGTGAAGAGCCAATTCACTGGAAAAGACTCTGATGCTGGGAAAGATTGAGGGCAGGAGGAGAAGGGGTGACAGAGGAGGAGATGTTTGGATTGTATCACCAACTTGATGGACATGAGTTTGAGCAAACTCCAGGAGTTGGTGATGGACAGGGAAGCCTGGCATGCTGGGGTCACAAAGAGATGGGCACGATTTAGTGACCGAACAACAAACAAGTGAGTATGTCCATGTAAGATATTTTATTAGGTTCTATTCTCTTAATGTGGATAACGTGGAATGGAAATGGTGCTTTTAGAAGTGGAATGGAGAGAGCTGAGGACCCCTGGTGGTTAAGCTGATGCTGCTCAACCCCAGAAAGGTTCTCTAATTCTCAAGAGATGACCAGGCCTTTGTGTAAAAACACCATTTATCAAGTCAGTATTTTGGGGGATGTAAGGAGATTGGTCCTGGGTATTCTTTGGAAGGAATAATGCTGAAGCTGAAACTCCACTACTTTGGCTACCTCATGTGAAGAGCTGACTCACTGGAAAAGACTCTGATGCTGGGAGGGATTGGGGGCAGGAAGAGAAGGGGACGACAGGGGATAAGATGGCTGGATGGCATCACCAACTTGATGGACGTGAGTTTGAGTGAACTCCAGGAGTTGGTGATGGACAGGGAGGCCTGGCAAGCTGCAGTTCATGGGGTCACAAAGAGTCGGACACAACTGAGCGACTGAACTGAACTGAACTGACAGAGAGAATTTGTCTGCTTTCATTGTGATCATAACAATTTAGACTTGCTCCATGGAAAAAAAATTCCATTCAGGTGGCAAGCTGGAAAACGGAGGAGTCAGAATTCACAGAGATGCTTGCTAGAATGCACTTGAGAAAATGAAACCTGAATTTCCAAACAAGACAGAAACCCCACGTCTGCCCACAATAAATGCTGAGCCCAGAAGAGACTGCTAGGAGAACCTAGAAGACAGAAACCCCACGTCTGCCCACAATAAACGCTGAGCCCAGAAGAGACTGCTAGGAGAGCCTAGAAGATAGAAATCCCACGTCTGCTTACAATAAACGCTGAGCCCATAAAAGACTGCAAGGAGAGCCTAGGAAGAACTTTTCATTAAGATATCATTTTTCTCTTCTTCGAAACAAGAGAGAGTCACACTGGTAACAACCTCCGAAGTTTTCAGAATGAAATTAATCCACTTAGCTTTTATCATTGGCTTCATTTATTCNAAACGCTGAGCCCATAAAAGACTGCAAGGAGAGCCTAGGAAGAACTTTTCATTAAGATATCATTTTTCTCTTCTTCGAAACAAGAGAGAGTCACACTGGTAACAACCTCCGAAGTTTTCAGAATGAAATTAATCCACTTAGCTTTTATCATTGGCTTCATTTATTCCCCAGTCAGCAACATCTCTCCCTCTGGAGCACCGTATGCAAACACTAAGAAAGCAGATCTTGTCTTACTAATATACTGTTGATGACTCAAAGACACTGGCTTATGAGAGACCACAACAGCATCTTTTTAGATTGTTCACTTAAGCTTACAAATGTTCTTTTCCTGTTCTAGACAANTACTGCAGTCCATGGGGTCACAAAGACTTGGACACCACTGAGCGACTGAACTGAACTGAAAATTAAGAACACTCAAGATAACATGTCCAGTATATCTGGTGTATATCAGATATTCAATAGATAGTAGCAATTACTGATTCTAGTCCCAGCCAGGAAGGATAAACCGAGGACATCAGAAATTCTCAAAGACTACTAGTTCACAAAAACACACACATACAGAAACACTCTGGCCCACTGGCAAAAATGGAACATTTTGAGCATCAAAAAAAATAACAATTGCAATGGACTGCAAGACATCAACTGGGACTACCTATTCTGACCAGGACGGAATTAAAATATTAAACTGCCACATATAACTATAAAACTGAACAAAATGAGATGTTGAGACACCAGACAGCACAAGGCTGTGATCCTTGAAAAAAAGTAAAAAGTATGACAGCAGTACAAATGATGGGAGTTTGAAAAGAAATATTTTGTTATAAGGTCCTTTCCTTATTCATGATGTGGCAAAATAATTCAAAATATACTGTGATAAGTTAATATGCATATTACAGGGACTTCCCTGGTGGTCCAGTGGTTGAGAATCCACCTGCCAATGCAGGGGACATGGGTTCAATTCCTGGTCCAGAAGATTCCATATGCCACAGGACAACTAAGCCCAGGCCACAAATACTAAGCTTAGAACCCATGAGCTGCAGCTACTGAAACCTATGCTCCCTAGAGCCTGTGCTCACCAGCAAGAGAAGCCTCTGCAATGAGAAGCCCGTCCACCATGGCTAGAGTAGCCCCTACACGCCACAACTAGAGAGAGCCCACAAGCAGCAACCAAGACCCAGTACAGCCAATTAAATAATAAGTTTTTTTTAAAAAGAGGTATATTACAATCTCTAGATCAACTGCTAAAAAAGTAAGCAAAAAGTCAATAAAAGAGATAAACTGTTTTTTAAAAAAGATTCAAACTAAGAAAGGAAAGGAAGAGGAAAGGATGGATAGACAAATAGAAAATAACCAAATGGTAGACTTAAATCCAACAGCATAGTTACAGAAAATATAAATGAACTAAATCCCCAACTGAGAGACTGAGATTGTCAGAACAGATTAAAAAACAAATCCCTGCTATATACTGTGTACAAGAGATAAACTAGTGTGACAACACCTGAATCTAACTTTATCATAACTAAAAATGAAATAATCAGGTATTATGCGTCCACTAACAGGAGGTACACAGTGCTGCCTACAAACTGGCCCTGAACATAAATAAGCCTCAAGAATCATCCGTTTATAAGAATCCAAGAGGTAAGAAAATATGTTCAAAACCAACATGAGGATATAATCAATCAAAGGCAGAATGTGCAAAATTCTCCAGGACAAGTGACCTGGCTTGTTCCATAAGTAAAAGATGGGGGCGGAGGGAGGCTGTCAAAGATACAAAGGATGTGAGAGTCCGGGAAGATGCCAAGACAGGCCTTAGCAAAGGGAGTGAGCAGCTAGCTGGACACGTTACCGCTCCCTAAAATGCACTGTCCTCTGAAGATTACACTGCCCTAATCTGTTGAATCCAGGCATGGCTACCGGACTTGCTTTAGGCAAAGAAACGAGAAAGAAAAAGGAAGTGGCGAGTATCTCTTCTGAAGAGAAGTTGTAAAAGTCACGCTTTCATCTCTACATCAGTCCAGAAAGAGACTACTCCATCAGGCTAAATCTTAGCCTGAAGAATATGAAGCAAAGCCCCAGCTGACCGTTGATGGCCGTATTACAGTACAAGTGGAAAATAAACTTTAGTCATAAACCATTTAAATGTGGGGCCATTTCCATGCTAGTATAAGAAAGGCAGAATTCTAAAGATGTCATAGTCAGATTTCCATCCATTGATTATGTATTTAAACACTAACCTAAGAATTGCTATGAAGGGCTTTTTTTAGGTGTAATTAAAGCCCCAAAACAGCAGACCTTAAAATTTAGAGATTTTCCAGGTAGGCCTGACCTAAAAGGTAAGCTTTTTAATTGCAGAGTTTTCTCCAACTGGTAGCAGAAGAGGAGGTCAGAGAGATTTGAAGAGCAAGAAGGACTCAACATGCCATGACTGACCTAAGTGGGGACAGGGCAAGATGAGAAGAAAGGAGGTGGCCATGAGGAGTGGACAGCAGCCCTGGGCTTGACAGCGAGAAAATGGGGACCTCAGACCTACAAGCACAAGAAACTGATTCTGCCAACAACCTGAAGAGCCTATGGTTAAGAGCCAAGCCTGGCCAACACCTTCAAAGGGAACTATGAGACACTAAGCAGAGAGCCCCGCCAAGCCTGTCTGGTCTTCTAATCTACAGAACTATCCGTTCATAAATGGGCATTGTTTCAAATCGCTAAGTTCACAGTAATTTGTTACACAACCATAGGAAACTGACACCCAGGGCTTATGTGAGAAACCTGGCCCTAACTACCCCAGGCTGTCCATGCTGCTGTAATGAATAAAATGTAAATTCACAATTTAAGACTTTTCCTAAATCCAGGAAAGGTTTCAGTCATGATGCATTTTTCCTCATCAAAGACCCAAAAAATATATCAGAATTGCCTGGTGCTGTAACTGTCAGTGTTTAATAAAAGTGAATGCTCCCCATCTTGAACTCCTTTAATATTTATTAGCCACACACATGGGGCACTTAACAAGTATAGCCTCACTGTAAGTGAAGTGAAATGAAATGGAAGTCACTCAGTCGTGTCCAACTCTTTCCCACCCAATGGACCATTGCCCGTGAGACTCCTCTGCCCATGGGATTCTCCAGGCAAGAACGCTGGAGTGGGCTGCCATTCCTTTCTCTAGGGGATCTTCCCCACCCAGAGATCAAACTGCCATCTCTAGCATGCTGGCAAATTCTTTACCGTCTGAACTACCAGGAAAGCCCAGCCTCAACGTGAAAGTTTCAATAAAAGCTACAGAAAGTTCCTAAAGGATTTATGACTTGGTCTTCTTTATACTTTACTAAAACAACCGGCATGGTACTTACATACATTAGTCATATTCAGGAAAAAAAAAGAGGATCTGTCAGATTGATATAAATATTTATGATATGGGCTAAGCCTTGGGTATTCTCAAATAAGCAAGAGTTAGGTTTGAAGTATACAAAAGGAAGACAGTGAAGGAATGAGGCCACCGAGGCAAAAGTGATCTCACCTTTACATCTGGCACCTGGGCACCAAGGCTGCTGAGTCCCACGATGGAGTAGAAAGCAGACTCCAAACTTGTGAAAGGGCGGTCCAGCGAGGCTTTCAGTCTCTCCACGTCATGCTTGGTGAGGTAGTGAGTGGGCGTCAAAGCCTGGGCACTGGCTATGATTGTCAGGGCCAACAGGAAGACAGTGCTTGAACCTTGGGGGAAAATGATTGTTAAATAAATACACTCCACACTATTCAAAGCTCTATACACAGTTCCAATGATGAGGTGCACCAAGGTCTGGGAACCAAGTCATGTAAGGAAGGGTGAGGAAATGGGAGGTTCCACCTGTGGAACCAGTGGGCAGTCTTCAACTATCTGAATGACAGTCCTCCCAGCAGCTTCTGGCCATCTAAAAGCAAGGGGCTCAAAACGCCATTCCCGTCTCACATATGTTTGTAGCTCCAATGCCTCCTACGACAAATCCAAACCCGAGTCCTCACATGGCCTTGCCTGTTTTCCAGTGGGATCTCTTCCCTGACTCTTTCATCTGTGGCTCTCTGCCCTCCTCTCCGTTCCTTTAACGAGCCGTGTTCTTTCCTATTCAGCTCTTTGGCAGGTCTTCTCCTGCTTAATTTCAACTTTCAGATTTCAGGTCAAGTATATCTTCCTTCAGAGAAGGCAATGGCAACCTACTCCAGTACTCTTGCCTGCCTGGAAAACCCCATGGACAGAGGAGCCTGGTAGGCTGCAGCCCATGGTGTGGCTAGGAGTCGAACACGACTGAGCAACTTCACTTTCACTTTTCAGTT
>SJYA01002112.1:3069030-3191157 GCA_006410615.1 Neotragus moschatus | reverse complement strand
GTTCAAAAGCATCAATTCTTCAGTGTTCAGCTTTCTTCACAGTCCACCTCCCACATCCATACATGACCACTGGAAAAACCACAGCCTTGACTAGACGGACCTTTGTTGGCAAAGTAATGTCTCTTCTTTTGAATATGCTGTCTAGGTTGGTCATAACTTTCCTTCCAAGGAGTAAGCGTCTTTTAATTTTGTGGCTGCAGTCACCATCTGCAGTGATTTTGGAGCCCCCAAAATAAAGTCTGACACTGTTTCCACTGTTTCCCCATCTATTTTAGAAGAGGACAAAACTGGAGCAGAGCAACCCAATGTAGGCTTGTTCTACTGATACAGGTGATAGAAAATCAGGCCATTGCTATATGTTGCTACTATTGCCACTTGCTATCCAGAGGGCTTATACCAATTTATACCATCTACATGTAGGCAAGAAAAGACTGGAAGAAATTTTCTCATATGTAGAATTATTGGTGTCGTTTGCTTTCTTCTTAATATGTTATTTTTTCAAAGTTTTTATGGTAGATATTGCTTTTATAATCAGAAAAGGAAACAATACAAAAGATTTTATTCTTAAAATCAGAACTTGTATTTTAATAGAAAACAAAGACTCAAAATAATGAATTTTTAATGATATCAGGAGAGCTGGACGTAACAGTATCAGAGATCACCTTTAAGAAACAGTAAACAGGGAGGGCTTCCCTGGTGGCTCAGACAGTAAAGAATCTGCCTGCAGTGTGGGAGACCTGGGTTCAATTCCTGGGTTGGGAAGATCCCCTGGAGGAGGACATGGCAACCCACTCTAGTATTCTTGCCTGGAGAATCCATGGACAGAGGTACCTGGCAGGTCTGTCCATGGGGTTGCAAAGAGTCAGACACGACTGAGTGACTAAGCACACAGCCCACAAACAGGGAAGGTGGGTGGAGATGCAGACCAAGGGTGGATAGAGCCATCATGGAGTCCTTAGTAAAATCTAGCTGAGAGGGAAAATGAAGACCCAAACTCAGGCAGGGCCAATGGACAAGGAATTTTATTCCTCTGTAANTCCATGGGGTTGCAGAGAGTCAGACACGACTGAGTGACTAAGCACACAGCCCACAAACAGGGAAGGTGGGTGGAGATGCAGACCAAGGGTGGATAGAGCCATCATGGAGTCCTTAGTAAAATCTAGCTGAGAGGGAAAATGAAGACCCAAACTCAGGCAGGGCCAATGGACAAGGAATTTTATTCCTCTGTAACTTCTTTATTCCTTGTAATAAAATGTTAATCTTGGGTTGAATGGTCAGTCATTTAAAACATTCCAAGAAGCTTTTCGAAAGCCTTTTACAATTATCAAATGAGAGTATAATATAGAATTGTGTTTTTATCATTTTCCCACAAACTCAGAGTAAACTTGAGAAGCTGACAGCCCTGAGATCTTTGTCTTCTCTCAGCCGAACTTTACCTTCTGATGAAACCACAGAATCATTCATTCATAGCCACATAGCAGACATTGTGCATCTGCTAAGTGTAAGTATTATGACTATCATGACCTTGTCCCAGGTTATTGTGACCATGCAAGTTCTGTGACAACAAAATTTTTAGTGGCTTCATCTATGTTATCAATTCCCTCAACTTCCTTTTCATATCAGTATTTCTGCATAGAGGAGAAATACCCAGGGTACTCCACTAAGAGAATCAGCCTTGAAAACCAATGCAAAGAGCAGCAGTAAGGGAAGGAACAGCATTTAAATAGGCAAGCAGGACTGAGGCAGATTCTATAATCGAATGCCTAGGCTCAGTGCCGCTTCTGCCTCTTTCTAGCCGTGTGACTCTGGGAAAGTACTGCCTTTCTCTGTGCCTTAGTATTCTCATCTATAAAATGAGAATAGCTGTATCTATTGGAGTGGCCAAAAATTTTGTTTGGATTTTTCCATACGATGTTATGAAGTTTGGGGCCAACCCAGTACTTTACATAGCTACTGAGAGTATTAAATAAATAAATGCCAGCCACAGAACACAGTACCTAACACATATTTTGCATTTGAGACACATGATGGTATCCTTTTTATTGTTGTCCTGTTTATATTTAACTCTAGCCACACTCTGCCACTAACTCATTCATTCACCGCCTTGTTATGTACTTGACAGTTCCAGACAGTGCCCTAGGAACTGAGGCCACAAAGATATAATCTCTGTTCCTGCAGCCAATCAAGTGTCACAGAGACTATAACAAAAGTTTGAATAAGTCTAGGAAGAGCACAGAGGAGTAAGTGAGTGGTCTATTCCATGTCAAAGAATCCAGATGCACTTAGACAAGCACTTAACTTTAAAAAAAAATTTTTTTTTAATTGAAGGAAAATTGCTTTACAGAATTTTGTGGTTTTCTGTCATACATCAACAAGAATCAGTCATAGGTACACCCGTAGGTACACAGATTTGTAAGGCTGATTAGACTGATGATTAGTTTTCAGAACTGGAGGCTCACCTGCTAATGGGTTTGTTAAGTGGTAGGCGTGGTAAAGAATCCACCTTTCAGTGCAGAAGCCACAGGAGACTTGGGTTCAATCTCTGGGTTGAGAAGGTCCCCTGGAGGAGGAGATGGCAACCCACTCGTTGCTTGAGAAATACCATGGACAGAGGATCCTGGCAGGCTACAGTCCATGGGGAACCAAAGGGCCAGATACAACTGAGTGAGTGAGGCCATAGGCATGCCAGACCATATCAAAGATCTTCTGTACCCAGAACATTGTGGTGCTTTGAAAAGAATACAAATTTCCTGGAAGGGTTATTCCTTGCCCTTCAAGAGTTTACAGTTTAGTTTGGAAGTGATTACACCTCATAAGTAGGTTGAGAAAAATTCCAAGTAATAGATCAAGTAGAACAGAATGATATGATGCAGATTTGAGAGTGAGTGAACTTGGCTCTACTCCATGGAAAGAGAGTTATATGCAGCCATAGGACTCAGCCAAAATGGCATGATTCCACAGTCCCACCTCTACAGAAATTGGCAGCAATGGGTTGATACATATTTCAACCAGTCAGCTCAGAAGATCNAGAGTGAGTGAACTTGGCTCTACTCCATGGAAAGAGAGTTATATGCAGCCATAGGACTCAGCCAAAATGGCATGATTCCACAGTCCCACCTCTACAGAAATTGGCAGCAATGGGTTGATACATATTTCAACCAGTCAGCTCAGAAGATCCACAAGCAAAAGCACGCTGGGTTTCCCCATGCTTTGCACCTGAATCTGTCCAGCCAGCAGCAAAATACCTACTGTCAGACATCAACTCAAGTTTGGGCTGGCAAGGGGTTAAGCCCTGAAGAGTTAAGGAGAGTCAATGTCCACCACAAAACTCCAGGGGTCAGTATATCATTGTTCAAGACCATGNCTCCAGTATTCTCGTCCGGAAAATTCCATGACCAGGGGAGTCTGGCAGGCCACAGTCCATGAAGTCGCACAGAGTTGGACATGACTTAGCGACTGAGCATGCATGCACAGAGTTACGTGTGGGACTTTTCCCTCCACACTTCTTCTAAAAGAATATGGTGTTATCACAGATCTGCCTGATAAACCATTTTTTTTAATGTAAAAAGTTAGTTTCAAGTTTTCCATTTATACTCTGTAAAAGCAAATTGAATGCTTCCTGTTATGTATAAATATCTTAAGTGATAAGATTTTCTAGGATTATAAGAGAAAACCAGTTCTATCAGAAAGTCTTTGAGTACCTATTAGAGAAATTAAACAATGTTAATAAAATATGAGCTCGTGACTTTTGGGTTATTTTCCTAGATTAAGCTGCTTAATTTTTTCACAGCACATGGACCCCTGGCTACAGTCAGACAAAGACCGTGAACGGGAACGGGCCACAGCCAGCATGGCTCAAGTCCTGAAGTGTTTATTCAGACATCTCAGCCTCCAAGTAAGTTGACCTCCAGTTGAAGATGAAGGATCCAGAGCCATCCTCTGAACTGCCCAGTTCCCCTCCTGTTTATGGCTCCCCAGACTGGTGCCTTTTTGGTGCTCATGTAAGAACATTTGGCATTATTCGCTTAGCTGCTCCTTTCCCCTAAGTGAGCAGCTTGAGGCCAGGTACTGTGTTTAGCAATCTTGCATGCCCAAGGGGATGCACAAGTTTGACGCAGTAAAGTATAGCAGGCAAATATCAGTGTATAAGTC
The DNA here is from genome assembly GCA_006410615.1 of Neotragus moschatus. NCBI lineage: Eukaryota > Metazoa > Chordata > Mammalia > Artiodactyla > Bovidae > Neotragus > Neotragus moschatus. Next base: position 3,187,005 of record SJYA01002112.1, on the reverse strand, counting down.
CATTTAAAGGTCTCCCCGCATCTCAGAGAAAATGGTTCCACAATTCCTCTTTTTAAATCTTCTCATTTCCCTTTTGCATTCTCACTTTCCAATTCTGAATTCTCTCCCATAATTCCTAAAAAGAATTCCCCAAACTCAGGTCCCCTTCCCTGATCTGATCCTTTTTGTCATCTACAAGATCTCTTTCTTCTTTCCTCAGTCGATCTTCTCCACACTGGAGTCTCTCCTGTTCTCCATCCATCATTTCTCCAGTCTGCATAGTAAGGCCCAGGAATTGGAAGAGAAGTTGGGGGAGAATAGGAACAGTAGGTCTTTCTGAGAATTCCTCAGAGAATTTACCACTGATGTGAATATTCTAACAATCAAAAGGGCAGCATGCCACTATCTTTCTTATTTCTCCTTTTGAAAACACATGCAAACTTGCCACCTCCTTGCTGAAGCTCAGCCCCTCAAACGATGCTACTTCCCTTATTCTCTGTTTAGGCAAAGAGAGCACATGACTTCTGGCCGTCACTGACGACCTTATTATTCTGTGCTCACCGGCTACCCTATTGTTTGACCACAATGTGTGCTTCTTCCTCAAGCTCTAATTTTGGCTGCAGACTAAAGACAAGAGTTTCAGATGACTTCTTCCTATACATAATCTCCCCTGTGCTTGGCAGAACCTCCTCAGCATTTCCTTCCTGGCAAGAATTGCCAACATAAGGGTGCTTAACTTAGGTGCCCGAGGGGGTCTGTGAACATCCGGAAAGTTCTATGCAGAATTGTGTGTGGTGCAGTCTTCTGGATTTTTCTGAGGAAGGTTCACTGTGTCCCCAGTGACAGTCCAAGTGTCTTATCCATAAGTGCCATAGTCATAACCAGTACCTGGCACATCATGGATACTCAGTGTTTGTTGATTGAATGAATGGACATATTATCAGAGAATGAATGATCTTCCGCAGTTTGCATGTTTCTCTGCTTAGTGTACATAGGCTGTAGAAGCTGTTGTTTCCACTCTCTCCATATAGTTTTCTGAAAAGCCACAGTGGAAATTTCTTTCTGCCTCAATCCTAGGGACAGTCGTGCTGCCTCTGTATGGGCATTTGCTTCTTGCTTCATGGACAGTGTGAATCCTCTTAGGTGTGTTCTTCTGCGTGAACCCTGAGAAAGTTTGAAGCCTAGCTCTGTGGCCTAGTTTGAGTAAAAGATGAGCATACATTCTGCATGCTAACAAAACCCTTAACTTCATGTATCTTTTCTGCCTTCATATTTTTTTAAATTGGTCCCACTTCCTTCACTATTTATTTTAAATTATATCACTTTTTCTGGTAGGTTTTCACCAGCTACTTGACTTTTTTTCCATATGGTAAAATATCTATAAATAAAATTTTTAAATATTGTCAGTTGGTTTATCTCAACTTTGTATCTGACTTTTTCGCTTAGCAAACTAGCACATATTTCTGAAGAAAGGGAAAAGTGAAAGTTAGTCACTCAGTTGTGTTTGACTGCTATCCCATGGACTGCAAACTGCCACACTTCTCTGTCCATGGAATTCTCCAAGCAAGAGTGCTGGAGAGGGGTGCCATTTCCTTCTCCAGAGGATCTACCTGACCCAGGGATTGAACCCAGGTATTGAATCTTCATTGCAGGAAGATTCTTTACCATTTAAACCACCAAGGCTAATTTATTCTTATCTTATCATAAATTCTTGGGATGCTTGTTTCCTAATGGTTGTATTCATAGTTTTTGTTGTTGTTCAGTCGCTCTGTTGTGTCTGACTCTTTGCGACCCCATGAACTACAGCACGCCAGGCTTCCCTGTCCTTCCCCCTCTCCCAGAGCTTGATCAAACTCATGACCAATGAGGAGGTGATGCCATCCAACCATCTCATCCTCTGTCATCCCCTTCTTCTTCTGCCTTCATTATTTCCTAGCATCAGAGTCTTTTGTAATAAGTCAGCTCTTCACATCAGGTAGCCAAAGTATTGGAGTTTCAGCTTCAGCATCAGTCCTTCTGATGAATATTCAGGACTGATTTCCTTTACTATTGACTGGTTTGATCTCCTTGCTGTCCAGGGGACTCTCAAGAGTCTTCTCCAACACCACAGTTCAAAAGAATCAGTCTTTCAGTGTGCAGCCTTCTTTATGGTCCAACTCTCACATCCATACATGACCACTGGAAAAACCATAGCTTTGACTACACAGAACTTTGTTGGCAAAGTAATGTCTCTGCTTTTTAATATGCTGTCTAGGTTGGTCATAACTTTTCTTCCAAGAAGCGAGCATCTTTTAATTTCACAGCTGCAATCACCATGCAGTGATGTGGGAGCTGAAGAAAGCAAAGTCTATCACTGTTTCCATTGTTTCCCCATCTATTTGCCATGAAGTGATGGCACCAGATGCCATGATTTTCATTTTTTGAATGTTAAGTTTCAAACCAGCTTTTTTACTCTCTTCTTTCACTGTCATCAAGAGGCTCTTTAGTTCCTCTTTGCTTTCTGCCATAAGGGTGGTGTCATCTGCATATCTGAGGTTATTGATATATCTGCCGGCAATCTTGATTCTAGCTTGTGCTTCATCCAGCCAAGCATTTCACATGATATATTCTGCATCATAACTTAAATAAGCAGAGTGACAATATACAGCCTTTACATACTCCTTTTCCTATTTGGAACCAGTCTGTTGTTCCATGTCCAGTTCTAACTGTTGCTTCCTGACCTCCATACAGATTTCTCAAGAGGCAGGTCAGGTGGTCTGGTATTCCCATCTCTTGAAGAATTTTCCAGTTTGTTGTGATCCACACAGTTCAAGGCTTTGGCATAGTCAATAAAGTGGAAGTAGATGTTTTTCTGGAACTCTCTTGCTTTTTCGATGATCCAGGGGATGTTGGCAATTTGATCTCTGGTTCCTCTGCCTTTTCTAAATCCAGCTTGAATATCTGGAATTTCTAAGTTCACATACTGTTGAAGCCTGGCTTGGAGAATTTTGAGCATTACTCTTTGCTAGCATGTGAGATGAGTGTAAATGTGTGGTAGTTTGAGCATTCTTTGGCATTGCCTTTCTTTGGGATTGGAATGAAAATTGACCTCTTCTAGTCCTGTGGCCACTGCTGAGTTTTCCAAATTTGCTGGCATATTGAGTGCAGTACTTTCACAGCATCATCTTTTAGGATTTGAAATAACTCAACTGGAATTCCATCACCTCCACTAGCTTTGTTCGTAGTGATGCTTCCTAAGGCCCACTTAACTTCACATTCCAGGATGTCTAGCACTAGGTGAGTGATCACACCATCATGATTATCTTGGTCATGTAGATCTTTTTTGTACAGTTCTTCTTGTATTCTCACCACCTCTTCTTAATATTTTCTGCTTCTGTTAAGTCCATACCATTTCTGTCCTTTATTATGCCCATCTTTGCATGAAATGTTCCCTTGGTATCTCTAATTTTCTTGAAAAGAAAATTATTGTTTTCCTCTATTTCTCTGTATTGATCATTGAGGAAGCCTTTCTTATCTCTCCTTGCTATTCTTTGGAACTCTGCATTCAGATGAGTATATCTTTTCTTTTCTCCTTTGCCTTTTCACAGTTATTTTTAAGGCCTCTTCAGACAACCATTTTGCCTTTTTGCTTTTCTTTTTCTTGGCAGTGGTTTTGATCACCGCCTCCTGTACAGTGTTATACATCTCCATCCATATTTCTTCATGCACTCTATCAGATCTAATCCCTTGAATCTATTTGTCACTTCCACTGTATAACTGTAAGGGATTGATTTAGGTCATACCTGAATGGCCTAGTCATTTTCCCTACTTTCTTCAATGTAAGTCTGAATTTAGCAATAAGGAGTTCCTGATCTGGGCCACAGTCAGCTCCCTGTCTTGTTTTTACTGACCATATAGAGCTTCTCCATCTTTGGCTGCAAAGAATATAATCAATCGGATTTCAGTGTTCACCATCTGGTGATGTCCATGTGTGGAGTCATCTCTTGTATTGTTGGAAGAGGGTGTTTGCTATGACAAGTGTGTTCCCTCTGACAAAACATGGTCCACTGGAGAAGAGAATGGCAAACCACTTCAGCATTCTTGTCTTGAGAACCCCATGAACAGTATAGTTCTTATTGGTATTGGCAACTATTTTGAATATGTGGTCTTTAAAAACCATGCTAGAGGGACTTCTCTGGAGGTCCAGTGATTGATCCCACCTTCCAGTGCAGGGGACACTGATTACATCCCCAGTTGGGGAAGTGTGATATCACATGCCCCAGGGCAACTAAGCCTATAAGCCACAACTACTGACCCATAGAGCCACAGCTAGAGAGAAGCCTGTACACCACAACAAAAGATCCCACATGCCGCAACTAAGACCCAATGCAGCCAAAAATAAATAAATATTTAAAAAGAAAAAAGTAATAAAAACAGTGCTAGAATGAACATCTTTATACACAAAGCATTTTTCAGGTCGCTTACTTAAATTAGAATTTGTCCTATATAATAGCATCTGCTGGATATATTGTATCTACACATGTTAAATGTTAACCTAGAAGATCCAAGGGCTGGATAGAACACTGACCCTTTCTCTTGAGCAGGAGGTTCCAGGAGAATTACTTCTGCAGTTGAAATCTGAGGCACCAAATGCACATGCAGTCTAATGGTATTTTTCTTTTGCTTCCTAATCAGCTTCCCGTGCGATTCCAAAGACTTGGACACCTGGTGGCTCTGATGGCTCTGCTGTGTGGGGACCCACTGAAAGAGGTGGCCGAGGAGGCGGCGGAGGGCATGCACTATCTGCTGCACATCACCCTGAGGCTGAAGTGTAAGGCGCTGCTGGAGGCAGTGAGGCCCTGAGTCAATTCTCCAGCAGAGCACAAAAAGCACCAGGCCTCCCCGGGCACTCACTGCCCACATTCTAGAAAGACTTTTACCCTGGTTCATAGAGAGACAGGTACCCCATCCCTAGGCAAAGATAGAGCCACACTGACTTAATAGTTAGAAGGATAACACTGGATCAGACCCACCAGCATCAGCCATGTGCATGCCCATGGAGTTGGAGCAGAAAACGTGTGGCCCTGTGGACAAGTTGGAGTAGTTAGTTTAGTTGCAAGTAGAAGAAGTTCTTGCCATCCCTTGGGGCTGCCTTTATGTGTTTATCCCAGAAATGTTTACTGAGTCAAATGGCAACCCACTCCAGTACTCATGCCTGGAAAATTCCATGGATGGAGAAGCCTGGTGGGCTACAGTCCATGGGGTCGCAAAAAGTCGGACACGACTGAGCGACTTCACTTTCACTACTCAGATCTAACAGTAACTAGAAAATATGTGGTCCAGTCCTTATGTGGGCTTTGCAGGGGGCGCAGTGGTAAAGAATCTGCCTGCCAGTGTAGGAGATGCAGGAGACATGGGTCTGATCTCCGGGTCGGGAAGATCCCTTGGAGAAGGAAATGGCAACCCACTCCAGTATTTTTGCCTTGGACAAAAGAGCCTGGTGGGCTACAGTCCGTGGGGTTGCAAAGAGTCGGATACAACTAAGTACACACACACACACACTCCTTAGAGGTAACACACGATCTAGTGGGGGCATCAGAGAATCAGAGGGTCAACAAATAACTGTTCTTATAAACATTTGACTGCTATGAAGGGAAATGACAGAGGCCATGTTGTGGGGTTCAGAAACGGCCTCTCTGGAGATAGCCTAAAAAGTAACATTTAGTCAGGTGAAGTGATAAGAAGAGTGTATTAGGTAGAAGGAACAATGTGAGCAAGGACACTCAGCAGGTATGAGCTTGGGGAGTTTGAATAACAAAGAGAGGGCCATGGTGGTCAAGGAGTGAGTCACTGATCCCCACAGTTGGGAGAAACTTCAGAAGATATCTAACCCAGACTTCCCCCAGTGTTGAGTCTGAGTCTATTTTATCCCTACCCAGCAGTTGCCCGGCCTGGGCTTGCTTATACCAAGGACAGCATAGCGCTCTACTTCCCAAAGCAGCAGTCTCATTTCTGGGCAGCTCTGAGTATGAGCTTTGTCTGCCGAGACATATAGCCATGGGAACACAGCTGGTTGTTCATTCAGCAAATATTTATGAAGCACTTCTTGTTCAAGGGATGTGTTGGTAAGTAAGACAGGCAAGGTCCCATCCTGCAAAGAGCTTATAGTTGGAGAAACAGTATCCTCAGCCATGAGCTCAAATGCTTCCTATAGATCAACCATAGGCTCAGATACTTCCTAGAGATCAACCATGAGCTCAGATACTTCCTAGAGATAAATTTCCAGTGAAGATGAGTCACAATAAAACAGGAGGAAAACAAAGCACTCTTAGGGCATCTTGGCAGACTCGGTATCAGCAAAACTAGACACATAGACAGTTCTGATTGCAGAACTATCAAACTCAGTACAAAACTGTGTAAATTTTTGTCGGGACCTAAGCTTCATAGGAAGGAAGACTCTTCAAAAGTCCTAACCAATGGGGAAATAAATGGTTTAACTTGCCTCGTTTGTATTCCCAAATCACTCAAAAACTCTTACAAAGAGCTCTCCTTTTTTCTTTCAGCTCTTCTTATATATTGCTCCTCCACAGAAGAGAAGCAAATCAGATTAACACACATTCCTTCCCCCATTTTTATGGGAGGGGGTGTAAAAAGTAAAAATGAGCATTTTTACTCAAATGAAATAGACAAAAATAAGACTAGGGATCCACTTCAACCTGAAGATCAACCAGCCTTGCAAAATCAAGAAAAAGGAAATAAGTCAGAAAGTATTAATATGCTATATTATTTTCTCAGGTATCACTTACAACAAGAAAAATCGCCAGTGCTTGAAAAGAGCAGTGAGAAAATGTCGAGAACTCCTAGAACTCTACAATATTAAACAGTTCTATAGTTGTCCCTTCAGAATTGCCCAGGTAATCAGAATGACTAACATTTTAAAGACAGACAGTTTGAAATGTTGGAGAGGATGGGAAACAATCAGAAGTCTCATACATTTATTCATGGGAATGTGAAATGATAAAACCACTTTGGGAAAAGGCCTGTTAATTTCTTATAAAACTAAACATACAAGATTGCCAGAGAATTTGCTTTCTGAACATTTCATAGTTTGGAGATGAGGTAATGGCCATAACTGTTACACACTTTGCCCTGTGAGTTTAAGGGATTTAGGTCAGACCGTCAGTGAGGCCAGTATCACTGTGTGGACATTTTTTCAGACCAGCTCTGTGCCCGTTTGCTCTCCTAACCCCCCCCCCAACTCCTTGCAAATGTAAATCTTGTCACAAAAAGAGACCTCAGGAGGGTGAATTTGAGGGACTTCCCTGGTGGTCCAAGGGTTAAGACCACCTTCCAATGCAAAGAGTGCGGATTTGATCCCTGGTTGGGGAGGTGAGATCCCACCTGCCTTGTCGCCAAAAAACCAAAACATAAAACAGAAGCAATATTGTAACAAGTTCAATAAAGACTTAAAAGAAAACTCTAATTTTTAAAAAATGGGTGTAATTGATCCAAGTACAACTATTAAAAACCCACACACTTCTTTGTTGATGTAATTATTCAATGCTCCACAAATACTAAACATCTTCTAGATAGCAGGGTCTTCCCTGGTGGCTCGGTGGTAGAGAGCCCACCTGCCAGTGCAGGAGACGTGGGTTGGGAATATCCCCTGCAGAGGAAATGGCAACCCACTCCAGTATTCTTGCCCGGGAAATACCATGGACAGAGGAGCCTGGTGGGCTACGGACCGTGGGATCACAAAAGAGTTGGACACAACTGAGAGACTAAGCAATAGGTGATACACAGAAAAAAGGCCTACAGATCTTATTCATGTATGGTCTAAAGTATCAGGTAAATTGTTTTTACATCAGTTTCTTCATCTGTATATGAAGATCTGTAAAAATAGGATAATTCTGTTGTTGTGAGAGTCAAATGAGATACAGTATAGAAAATGCTTTGCTTAGTGCCAATCACTTGGTAAGTGCCTAGTAGATTATACCTATTATAATTATGTGGAGGACTTTATTCACTGTCACATACAAACTGTGGAAAATTCTTAGACATGGGAATACCAGACGGCCTGACCTGCCTCTTGGGAACTCTGTATGCANTTTATCTTTGGCCATGATCCACAGCTTGCAGGATCTTTGTTCCTCAACCAGGAATCAAACACGTGCTCCCTGCAGTGGAAGCACAGAGTCCTAACCACCAGACTGTCGGGGAAGTCAGTACAAGCTTCTTTCTAAAAGTCAGAGTTGTAAGAAACCATGCACAGTCCCTTGGGACACTGGTTTGCTTCCAATTTTTCACTTCTGTAAACAGTATAGAACTAAAGAGCCCTGAACGTCTTGTATGCTTCTCTGATTGTTGACTTAGAATTGTTTCTTGTTCAGGACTCTTCCTGTTAAACCATCCATCTTGAAAGTTCATTTTCCCTAAATCATCTCAGGTCTTCGAAGTTTTTCTCAATTCCCACGAGCTCTACCAGTTTGTAATGGCTACCCTGGATGGCCTGAAAACCCTGAAGCATCCGCACACACAGCGGTCAGCGGGGGAATTGCTGATAGCATTGGTGAAGAAAGCACAGTCCCGGTTTGAGAAGGTAAAGCACTCAGTGGACATTTCTCGAGTTTAAAATGCAGGCAGAGACCTGTCCCCACCTACAGATGCTAAGGCCTCTCCTGCTGTTCCTATTCAGCAGAATACAACTGAGACCAACCACTGAAGGGACCATGGTCAAAGCCTTAGTCTATTTAGTTAATGCTGAAAAATCATGCATTCAACAAGCATATACAACCACTATGTATGCAGCTAGGGATGGCAGGTTTTTGTTTGTTTGTTTGTTTTTTATTCTGAGGTATCCCTATTTTCCAAAAGACTGTAGTTTTTTGGGAAAATATAATTAACATACCTGAGAATGGTAACTCCAGTTTAGATCGTCATTCGGGTTAGTTAAAGGTACCAAAATTTTAAAAATCAAGCCATCAATGATCCTAGAGGGAGGCTAACTTAGTAAATTTCAAATCAAGAGAATTTATTTTAATGAAATTGATACATGAAGAAATAACCGTATGGTTATATCATCTATGAATGTGGAAGGACATACTGGAAGAGAGAAAATGGATGAAAGTAGTTGTCTCTGAAGTGTGGACCTGGGGAGTAGGCCAGAGAGAGCCTTGAATACCACTGGACTTTTAAAATTGTGTGCAGGTTGCACTTTGATAAAAATTAAAATAATTTTAAAATGATGAAAACCCATTTTTAAATCTATTAAAGTAGCAAAGATACAAAAAGATCAGTACTATTTTGGAAGATGGTGAAATGGGCATTTGTATCTTTTGGGTACTTTCAGTTGTAAAAAAAAAAAATTTGTGAGAAGCTTATACAAAGGGTTTACCAGCTCATATATTACGAAGTCTGGAAGTAGGGTATATTTTCTAGGATGGGTCCAGCAACTCAACAGCTTTATAAGAGAGCCAAGGGTTTTTCCATCATTCCCACTTAATCTGTTCATATATTCATAAGTAAGACAGCCACCACAATTTCCAACTCTCTAAGCAGATAAGACTACCCAGCAAAGAAGAGAGAGGTTGCCTGCCTTTAATCAGAGAGAAAAATCTTTCCCAGAAGCCCCCAGCTGATTTTCCTCCAAGTTCATTGGCCAGAATGTCATCACATGCCCATCCTCAAACCATTTATGGCAGCTGGTGGTAAGAACAGCTATTTTATATAAGGCTACTAAGGACTGTATTTTGAAAAGCTGACATTTTCACAGAGACCTTGAGCCACAAGTCTAGGAGCAGGAAGAGCAGTCCAAGCAGGGAAATGGATCAAGCCCAGTGGCTTTTGTTTAATTTACCTGAATATGATAAACTTCTGCAGGAAGAAGGCAGCTATGACTCCCCTGCCATTCTCAGAGCCAGAGTGGGGAAAAACCAGCCTCCTTCCAGCTTTTATTAGTTTGTCTTATTGTAAAACCAATACATAATATTAAAGAAAAATTAGAAAAAAAATATAAGCAAAAATGTAAATATCCCATCACTCAAAGACACATTAATATGTTTGGATATATGTTTTTCCAAGTCCTTTTATGTGCATATACATTCATACAGGTATACTTTGAGTAATTTTGATAATAATAAACTTTTTGAAAAATAATAAACATTCTGTATTAAAAGTCACCCCCAGGACCTCTTCAAAATAATGACAGTATCCTCAGTAACTATCCATGTCCCACAGCAGTAAGGTCTTAAGCTATTTCTTTTCCTTCTTCAGGTGCCAGAAATTATGGGCGTTATCTGTGCCCTGCTCTCCACAAGCAGCCAGCCTAATGTTCGCCAACAAATCACAAATATTGTGAGTTTGCTTATGTCCAGGCCCAAGTACACAGATACAGTGATCGACCACCTTCTGTGTCACCCAGTACCATATGACAGGTAACGGAGTCTGGTACAGCCTCTGGATTAAGTAGGAGTGTGTGCTACACCTCTGAGTACTGTGGAGCAGGGTTGCCCTCAAAAATCTAAGGATGTTCTTGTTGAGATATGATATAGACAGATGTCTGCAGGGTAAATCAGAACATAATGCGTAAAATAAGGAAACAATCCAGAATGAAGAACATTTTACAAGATAGTTGGACTGAACTCTTCAAAAATATTATCATGAAAGAAAATAATTGTGCCGAAGGCACTTGATACTAAAGTGAGATCAGTTCAGTTCAGTCGCTCAATCGTGTCCGACTCCTTGCGACCCCATGAATCGCAGCACGCCAGGCCTCCCTGTACATCACCAACTCCCGGAGTCCACTCAGACTCACGCCCATCGAGTCAGCGACGCCACAACCAAATGCAATAAATGACTTTGATTGGATTCTGAAAGAAAAGCAAAAGCTATAAAAGAAAATTTTCAAGAGATTTAAATATATATACTAATTACTAAATTAATGTAATCTTAGTTGAGAAATAATATGTAGAAAATTTCCTTAAGAGACAGATAATTTAAGGGAGATTTAGGGGTGAATGTCATGATATCTGCAATTCATTTGAGATAAATTTAGCAAAAAAAAAATGTAAAAAATAAAGTATAAATATATATATAATAAAGTATAAATATATACACAAATAAGAACAGAATCACAGAGAGGAACAAAGAAGAAGCTTTTTTATGACTAGTGGTGTTGAGTTGGAGGCAAGGCACCCTGGAAATTCCAGGAAATGCTTTATGGGGAAGGCAACGAGGCATCCAGGCCCCATTCCACTTTAACCAGAACAGCTCTTCTATTTATCTGCTTTATATACTGTGATTCTGGGTAATTACTATTTTGAAAGAAAGATTTCTTAGCTTTTTAAAAATTGAAGTATATTTGTTTTACAATATTATGTTAGTTTCAGGTATACAGCAAAGTGATTCAGTGTTTGTATTCACATTTTTTCTAGATTCTTTTCAGATTCTTCTCCATTATAGGTTATTACAAGATATTGAATATATTAATAGTTCCTCGTGTTATACAGTCAGTCCTTGTTGTTTAACTATTTTATATATGGTGGTGTGTAGCTGTTAATTCCAAACTCCTAATTTATCCCTCACCCCCCACTTTTCCCTTTGGTAATCGTAAGTTGTTTTCTATGCCTGTGAGTCTGTTTCTATTTTATTAAAAATTTCAATTGTATCATTTTTTTAGAGTCCGTGTGTAAATGATACTATATAATGTTTGTCTTTGTCTGGCTTACTACACATAATATGATAATTTCTAGGTCCATCCATGTTGCTGCAGATGGCAATATTTTATTCATTTTTATGACTGACTAATATTCCATTGTGTATATATACCACATCTTTATCAGTTCATTTGTTGATAGACACTTAAGTTGCTTCCATGTCTTGGGTATTGTAAATGGTGCCACTATAAACATTGGTATGCATATGTTTCCGAATTAGAGTTTTTATCTTTTTCAGATATACACTCAGGACTAAAATTGCTGGATCATATGGCAACTCTATTTGTAGTTTTAAAAGGAACTTCCGTACTGTTTTCCATAGTGACTGCACCAGTCTACATTCCCACCAACAGTGAAGGAGGGTTCAGTTTTCTCTACACCCTCTCCAGCATTTATTATTTGCAAACTTTTGATGGTGGCCATTCTGATTAGTAGGTGTGAGATAATATCTCATTGTAGTTTTGATTTGCATTTCTCTAATAATTAGCGATATTGAACATCTTTTCATGTGCCTGTTGGCCATCTGTAGGTCTTCTTTGAAATTACTATTTAGGTCTTCTGCCCACCTTTTGATTGGATTGTTTGTTTCTATACTAAGCTGTATGACCTGCTTATATAATACATTTTGGAAATTAAGCCCTTATCAGTTGCATTGTTTGTAAATATATTCTCCTAGTCTGTAGGTTGTCTTTTTGTTTTGTTTATGGTTTCCTTTGCTGTGCAGAATTTTAGGTTTGGTTAGGTCTCATTCGTGTATTTTTGCTTTTATTTCTTTTGCCTTGGGAGACTGATCTAAGAGAATATTGCTACGATTTATGTCAGAAAATGTTTTGCCTGTGTTGTCTTCCAGGAGTTTTATGGTCTAGGAGTTTAATGTCTTATGTTTAAGTCTTTAAGCCATTTTGAGTTTATTTTTGTGTATGGTATGAGAGAGTGTTCTAATTTCATTGATTTACATGCAGGTTTCCCCGCACCACTTGCTGAAGATTCCTCAGCTTTAAACTGTTTGAAAATTGTTTCAAAACTGATTTCAATGAATGGGTTTCATATAATGTCTTGGTGCAGTGCTAATGTTTTCTGTAAGCTGAAGGAGAGTTTAGTTGCTCAGTCGTTTCCAACTCTTTGCGATCGCATGGACTGTAGCCTACCAGGTTCCTCCGTCCATGGGATTTTCCAGGCAAAAGTACTGGAGTCCGTTGCCATTTCCTTCTCCAGAGGATCTTCCTGACTTAGGGATCGAACCCGGGTCTCCCACACTATAGGCAGACGCTTTGCTATCTGAGCCACCAGGGAAGCTGAACTTAGACGTTTAACCCCACTGCACCAAATAAAGGAGAACTTTTTTTTTTTTTTACTTTTTTTGCACTTATTTTTTGCGGCATTTATTCCCCGCCCATAAGTTTTTGTTTCTTCAGTTTCTTCTGGGATATCTTTTTCCTCTGTGCAACCTCCTCTTCTGGTTTAGGAACAATCTGTTCTTTTGCAATAAGGATCATCTCAATGTGGCAGGGAGAGCTCATGTAGGGGTTGATCCAACCTTGAACTCTATAAGTCCTGCATCACATTTTGGGGACTTTGTTCGCCGGGATGTGCTCAATGACCAGAGAATCTACATCTAAGCCCGTAAGTTTGGCATTACTCTGTGCATTTTTTAGCATGTACAGTAAAAATTCAGTAAAAAAAATACAGTAAATAAATACAGTAAAAAATTTTTGGGTCACCAACCCTGCATCCAGCCCCACTGTTTGGCCTGTGCACACCTACCAACTCAGCCTTAGTAACAATGGAATGGCACACATTGCTTCTCTAAAGTGATATCCTTCAGATATTTGATGTCTTTTTGGATATGCATATCCTTAATGGCCTGGGCACTTTCATGAGTGTTCTTAAAGTGAACACAAAGATTTGAACCTCTTGACTTGCATGATTTTGTGGAGTTTTCTGGGTTGAGTGAATAGCGCACCATTTTTAGAGGTCACCTCAGGCCACTTACCAGAAAAGGAATAAAGGAGAACTTTTACTCATCCAGAAGAAAAATGAGTTACTACAGATTGTCTAATGGTCTTAATTTTGTGTATTTCTCTGGAACACTGTTTTTAAATCTTTACTACTTGGTTCAGCTTACCTATTAGTACACTAGATTCTTATGTAAAATATATGATTTGGTATAAAGTATTAACTATATTCAGTTGATTTAAATGTAATTTTAGCATTATTATATTTTTTTGTGCTTGTTCTAGTTCTTGCAAAACTATTGCTTTAGGTCAAGTGAGAACTGTAGACTGTTAGAAATGAAAATGATGTAGGAAACTTAGAGTACAGAGTATGTGATAGGGAAGTTGTGAGATTGAAAAGATATGTTAGGACCAGTTTGTGAATGATCTTAACGTCCATGCTGAGGTTGTGGGAACCTGAGTCTATGAAACCTTGGGAGTTACTGTTGTGAAATCAGATAGCGATTCTGAAGAATCGAGCCTCAGAGAGGAAAATCTCTTATAGATTAGATTCCAGACGGATTCTGGGAAGCTTGTGGTCATGGTTGGCTTAGGATAAGCCATTCTTCTGAACCCTCTTCCTCTGGGATTTCTAGGCATCTGGCTGAGTTGTGGAGAACTCTTGAGGTGGAGCTACCCAAAACGACCTGGATTCTCTGGAGACTCCTGAGGAAGCTGCAGAAATGCCATGATTCTGGCGCCCAGGAGAAGATGGCCTATGTGGCTGTTGCTGTAAGCCCTTGAGCTTTGCCCCTCCAAGTTTAGCCCACCATGGCCCTCCTGGATAATTGGCCCAGCACCATCTGGAGAGTGTTCCTTTTGGTTCCTCTCAAAGTTTGTTTCCCTCATCCATTTATAAATCCACCAGTGTCGCCACCAAGGAATGGATGTGGAGGAGGTTGAGATGAGTGAAGGAGTCAGTATGGTTTCATCTATCTTAAACATTCTTTTTCTCGTCTTTTAAAATATGTGCATCATCATAGTCAAGAGAGTGCAAACATTTCAAAGAATATAGAAGAATATAAAATAGAAACCAAAGGTCTTCCTTTGAAAAATTGTTTTTATTTTCTATTTTTTATTTAACTTTTTTTTGGCCACACCTCGCAGCATGCAGGATCTTAGTTCTCTGACCAGAGATCGAACACGCACCTCCTGCATGAAAGGGCAGAGTCTTAACCACTGGACCACCAGGGGTATCTCCCAAAGGCCCACCTTGAGCAGAGGTTGGCAAACTTTTTCCGTAAAGGACCAGGTGATCAATATTTTAGGTTTTTCAGGTCACATATAGTCTCCAGTCTCCACCACATATTTTTGGATATATTTTTAAATAATCCTTTAAAAATCAATAAACTATGCTTAGTTCATGGCTCTACCATGTCCTTAAAAATGAGCTTTCTGCAAGTGTTTATAATGTATAAACTTCTTGTATATGTACTTGGCATACTTTTTCCCTCTGTATTTTTCCTTTTAAATAAAATTTTTTAGAGCAGTTTTAGGCTCACAGCAGAACTGAGCAGAAAAGTACAGAGAGTTCCTATATATTCCCTGCCCCTCTGCATGCACAGCCTCCCCCATATCCATGTATATTTTATTTCATTTTATTAACAATGTATTAATTTCTACTATATAGGAAGGTGATTCAGTTATTCATATATATATATGTATATTCTTTTTCATATTCTTTTCCATTATGGTTTATCACAGGATATCAAATATAGTTCCCTATGCTATACTAAACAGTAGGACATTGTTGTTTATCCATCCTGTATATAATAATTTATATTATTAAAGCAAACTCCAAACTAATGAAACTTTTAATCCACCCCACTTCTACCCCACTTCATGACTACTTTTTAACTTTATTTTATTCCCTACCAGTTTATAGTTCTGCTTTCTCTGACCTAAGTTATTATCATACTTTTTTTTTAGCTTTCAGAATTACTTTGAAGTCTCTAATCTGCTACTCTCTTCTCTCTTATGCTTTCTGTTCTTGTGGGTTTATGCCTTTTAAAAAATCCCTAAAATGTCCTTTTAGTGCAGTTTTAGGTGTTAGGGCAGATGAAGGTATATATTTAATCTGATTAGTCCATGAAATTCTGTAAGTGTATTAATAACATCACAGTACATACCATTTGATGACCTGCTGTTTTTCATTTAACCGTACACAAACTACTTTCTGTATCAATATGTAGGGCTGCATAGTAATTGGTTTTAATTACCTTTTAAAAAATAGGTAATACATGACACAGAACCATTTATTTCATTATTGTTTCCTATTAGTGAACATTTGACACTTTTCAAACTTTTGTCATGAAAACAGTGCTATAACAAATTTAATCATGCTTGCATCAGTTTTGTTATACATACCCAATTATTTTCATAGGATAAAGTCCACTGAAGGGGAATTTCTGGGCCAAATGGTGGGCTCATTTAAACTTTTGGTACTGTTCCCAAATGACCCTCTAGAACACTGCCCTTCTGTCATCACGTGTGATCATGGCCTTGCCACACCAAACATTGTTGTCTAGCTGCTAGGTGAAAAAGGAACATATTCTAATTACAGTTCCGTCATTGGCAAGGTTCAACATTTATGTATGTTTTTCAGTTGGTCATTTGTTTCTTCTTTCTTCATGTCCTACACACCAGTGCTTCTCAGTTTTAATACACATGCAAACCACCATCATCTAAGGATCTAGTTGAAATACACTCTCTGATGCAGACATTCTGGGCTGGAGGAGGGGTGCTTGTGATTCTCCATTTCTAATCAGCTCCAGGTGACGCCAGTGCTCCTGGTAGGTGGCCTACACTTCCCACACTTTGAGTAGCAGGCCTTTTCATTTGTTCCTCCTGACATATAAGGGCATTGTATATATTAAAACTATCGCATTTCTGCAAATTATCTGTCATCTGACTTTGTTTATGAACAATTTTCTTTTTGCCCGGGCTTTAAATTTGTATGTGGTCAAATATGTGAATGGTTTCCTTATAGTTTCCTTCTGGATTTCAGGATGCCCCTTACTGTGGCAACTTTTAGTGACAACTTCACTCCTATCCCATTACCCTGTCACTTTCATGTCCCTGCATTACTTACCACTGCTATTCTGCCTGTGATTTAGTAGAACCAGAAAGCATGTTCTGGAATAAGCAGAAGTAAAACGAAAGCAAGACTTAGGACTAGCGGGTGTTCAGCTCCACTGTGTGCTTTTCTCCACAGGTGACAGATGCCCTTTATGAGGTCTTTGTGGGGAACAGACTCCGAGCAGCTACGTTCCGGCTCTTTCCTCAACTTCTCATGACACTGCTCGTCCAGGTTCACCACGCCATCGGCCTCACCATGTCCGATGTTGCCATCCCCAGTGGCCTGTACCCAGAACAGGAAGTGTCTTCAGAGGTTACCCCCTTGTGGTATTGTCCATTGTGATTTTGTTGACCAGGAATCATTCTGTGCTCTCACTGGCTTTCTTTGGTCTTACTGGTGAAAGTTGCTCAGTCATGTCCGACTCATTGAGACCCCATGGACTGAAGCCCATGAGGCTCCTCCGTCCATGAAATTTTCCAGGCCAGAATACTGGAATGGGTAGCCGTACCCTTCACCAGGGGACCTTCCCAACCAAGGGGTCGAACCCAGGTCTCCTGCATTGCAGGCAAATTCTTTACCATCTGAGCCAAGAAATATTGGGAAGCCCAAGAATACTGGAGTGGGTAGCCTATCCCTTCTCCAATGGATCTTCCCTACTTAGGAATCAAACTGGGGTCTCCTGCATTGCAGGCAGATTCTTTACCAGCTGAACTACCACGGAAGCCCAGTCTTACTGGTGTCAAGGCAAATTTGGCTATCTGAGTTCAGATGCCCTGCAAAATGATGGATGATAGCATGCCAGCCCTTTCTTGGTAAATCAGGTAGCGACAGAGACAAGCAAGACAGCCTTAAACCTACCTCCAAGACCATACTGATCCAAAGCTGAGTATTTTCTCATTTCTGCTTCATGTATAGGGAGGTATTTTTAAATTTTCCTTTAGGGTGTCAATAGAAAATTCTCAGTATTTCTGGGGCACATGGATTTCTTTCTGAGGAAGTGATCTAATGTGGAATGTTTAAGAATGCCTGACTAAGAGGCAGAAGAACTTGAGTTCTGATTCCCATTCATTTTTTGTATAAGTATTTATTTCAGGTTCTGCTGGGTCTTCATTGCTGCATGCAGGTTTTCTTTTGTTGCAGTGAGTTGGGGGCTACTCTCTAGCTGCGTCTCATTGCCTTGGCTTCTCACTGTGGAACATAGGCTCTAGATGCATGGACTCAGTAGTTGTGGTAGCTCGAGGGCAAGGCTCCATAGTTGTGGTGCACAGGCTTAGTTGCCCTGCTGCATGTGAAAGCTTCCTGGAGCAGGGATCGAACCCTTGTCCTCTACACTGGCAGTCAGATTCTTAACCTCTGGACCACGAGGGAAGTCCTGATTCTCATTCCTTTAAATAGCTCTGTACTCGGGGCAAATCTTTCTGTTGTTCTGTGCCTCCTATTTTCTTATTTGTAAGTGAGGTCAGCCTAGGTATTCTCCAAGGACCTTCCCAGCTTCAAGATTCTCTGATGTTATGTCCAAAGTACTAGTTCGATAAGTAGTTTTCAAAAGCAATTGAGTAAATTTTAGGGAGGTATAAATTCTATCCAAATAAAGCTGTAAAGAAAAAAGCAGTGAATCTCAGTTTAGCATCCTACATCATTTGTTTTATCATAGAGTTCTTTCCATCCTCCCAGGAAAATACAATTTTATTGGACTTCTTTATGCTTAGAGTTTGTGTGAAGGGCCTTTCAAGTATTAAAGCACTGAGAATCTTTAGGAAAATCTAGAAAGAATAGAATTACAGTCCAGCAGCTATCAATACATGGCCCTCCGTGCTGAGAGCAGGTGATTTTATGCTCTTCGGTTGGAGGGACCTGTACTATATTTACTTGTACTATTTTTGTTGGATTAGCTTCGCCATACAAGCTACAAAGACTCTCCTCCTCAGAACATTCTGCTGGCAGGAATTCAACATCATGGAAAAGAATAAAGGATGGACCCTTCTGGAAGGAAAAGATTGCCATCTTCAGGGAGTATCCCTCCTTGCCAAGTAAGACTTCCTTGCCATGCATCCCTGCTCTAAATCAGCTGTGTTTTAAGGTAATTTTCCCCCCTTTTAGTTATCACAGCCATCAAAGTTGAATAACCTTCTCATCCCAGAATGGGCAAATGCCCATAATTCCAGCTAAATTTTTCAGCCCTGCCTTACCCTTGGGAGGAGAAGGGGACGGCAGAGGATGAGATGGTTGGATGGCATCACCAACTCAATGAACATGAGTTTGGGTTGGTAATGGAAAGGGAAGCCTGGCATGCTGCAGCCCATTTGGTTGCAAAGAGTCAGACACAACTGAGTGACTGAACTGAACTGAACTTACCCTCTTGTGCACCTGAAGCTGAGGAAAAACTTGAGAGCACCCTCACCCCCCACCCCTGCCCTGGGAGCATTGCTCGCTGAATAAGAGCATTTCTGAGAGTTGTTCTGTGTTCTGTTTTGCAGTGCATTGCTGGAGAGAAATCACCTCCTTGCACATAAGGTCATGTACCTGTTAGTGCCTTTTCTTAACCGAGGGAATGATAAACATAAGCTCACATCGGCAAGCTTTTTTGTGGAGGTAGGACTTCTTCAGAGGCTGTATGTGTTCAGGAAGCCTACAAGGCAGCTGTACCAGCCTTCCTAGGCCATGTCCAAATCCAGTTCAGACATAGGATAGAAATGGTCCAAATTTAACCTTATTGAAGTTCTTTTATCCACATACTCAGTGTTCCTTAAGTCCCTGCAGTGAAAGCATCATCCTGTAATGTATGTGCTGTGCAGTAGAAGTTTCAAAGGAAAATAGATGTTTTGGAGTTGATGGGAAGCTGGCTCCCCTCATGAAAAAGGGCTAAAAGATAACTTCTTTGGCCACTTTCTGGGTTCTTTCAGCTTCTTCAGAGTCCAGTGGCTCGGAGATTTCCCAGCATATACTGTGTTGCCCGCTTGAAAGACTGGCTACTTCTTGAAAATAATCCCTTTAAAATTCTTGCCCTGCGGGGACTGTGCTATCTTACTAGACAGGAAGAAATGGTAAGACCACTGATTCTATTTTTTAATTAATTAATTTTAAAAATTATTTATTTTTAATGGAAGGATAATTGCTACACAATGTTTTGTTGGTTTCTGCCATACATCAACATGAATCAGCCTCAGGTATACACATGTATGTAAGTTCTTTTGACTTCTCTACATATCAGTCCTGCCAATACTGAGAGATGGCATCAGGCCCTCTTTAATTCTCTGTTCTGGGCTGGCCAAGACAACCAAAACCTCAACAAGCACCAAGGACAGAGCACAGGCGGGAAGCCCTACCCTGGTAACAAAGCAAGTGCCATCGGGAGGGCTGGTGATTCGCTGTTTTGGGCACACAGAGGGAAGACATCAAGAGCCTGCTGCCGTGCATCCTAGACCTTTTATGTGAATCCGACGAGAAGATTGTTTTGTTAGCCATTCAGATACTCCTGCAATTCGTCAGGACAATGGATTTCACCACCCTGACTGCCATGATGAGGACCCTCTTCTCCTTATTTGGTGATGTAAGATAAGGGGAGAGGAAAGACTTTCCTGGGGGAAGGTAATTGGCATAACAGCAAACCGAAGTTGGGATAGTAATAACTCTATTTTAGATTGTACTTTTTTGTTAAGAGCACTCGTGATGTTGGTAGGGCTGGTGTTACTGTTATTCAGATTTAAAAAAACTGAGGCATAGAGACTTGCCAAGGTACTCCCCTACTTCCTGGGATGAAGAAGGAGTTTCTATAAGAAAAGACATTGTCTTTTCTTTCAAGGAACAATCAGGATTGGGTCAGGACTAAACTTGTCTCCATCTCAGATCCCAAAGACCTGTCAAAAAAAAATACACGGGGAGACTTCCCTGGCTGTCTAGTGGTTAAGACTCTATGCTTCCACTGCAGGAAGTGTGGGTTTCATCCCTGGTCATGGAACTAAGATCCTGCATGCTAAGTGGCCCAGCCAAAAATAAAAGAGAAATATATGTGGCACAATGAACTACATTCTGAAGAGTCAAATATGCCAAGGCTGGAATTTTTAATTTCAGTAAAACAGCATGTGCTGTGTGTGTGCTAAGTCACTTCAGTTGTGTCCAACTCTTTGTGACCCCATGGACTGTAGCCTGCCAGGCTCCTCTGTCCATAGGATTCTCCAGGCGAGAGTACTGGAGTGAATTGCCATGCCCTCCTCTGGGGGATCTTCCCAACCCTGAGATCAAAGCAGTGTCTTTTCCATCTCCTGCGTTGGCAGGCAGGTCCTTTACCAATAGCACCACCTGGGAAGCCCAGCTTGAGTGGATGGTTAATACTAGGAGCAGATACAAGCGGTGATGACCCATTCTTAGAGTGAGAGGATGAGCCATGCAAAGCAGCAAATGGGACTGTCTCCACATGTATTTGGTTTCTTGCCCTCAGCTGCCAACATCTAAATATCCTCCTGTTAGGACTGGCATTTCAGTCAAGCTAGAGCTCTTATAAGTTAAGCATGAACACATTCAGTGAGTTGCTTCCCTTTGAACATCCTTCATAGGTAAGACCAGATGTTCATCGTTTCTCCATGACCCTCTTTGGAGCCTCCATAAAGTCTGTGAAATACACAGATAAGAAGGGTGTAGAGAGCCAAGTCCTGGACAGCTTGGTCCCACTTCTTCTGTATTCTCAGGATGAGAATGATGCAATCGCTACGGTAATGCCTACTGTTAACTTCTTTCAGCCCTGAATAAGTTCAAATCCAGAGCCAACTCTGCAAACAGGCACTCATTTCTCCAAGGGCAGGGACTCTGTGGTACCATCTTTACTCCCCATTCCCTCTGGCACAGGCTTCCTTTCAATTATTTTACCCAAGTGAATTGTGTGAAAAATCTTACTCCTTATTTCTATGTAGCAAATCATTATCCTATGTGGGTGAGAATCATGTATTATTATACCTTTCTGTAGCCCCTCCAATATTCAGCCTAGCCCAGACCTCTCAAAACACTGCCCAATTTAAGAAACTCTTTCTGTTAATGACGATCACAGTCTGTTGTCTTTTCTCTTTAATTCAAGAACAGCCTTGTGGCCTTGAGACAAATAGACTAGTGTTGAGGCTAAATCAGGAAGAGAGAATCTTCTCTGAAATCTGGAGATGTCTTTGAAATCTCCTTAATCTCCCACAGGTTCTTCCATAAGAATTGTGGGAGAGATGACATCATCTTTAGTACTGTCCCATACCTCAGAAGCTGGTCTTTTTCAAGGTTCTGTGGCCACCAGTTATAGCCGACCAGAGAGGTGGGTTTAGGCTGCGAGGAGTCTGGGAAAATGCTGGAGCTCCCACCCACCTATATTCTTCCTTACAGAAAGATTCAGAAACAGGACTAAAGATTACGGTGGACCTTGGCACCTTGTTATGGGGGAAGTGTTATGGCCTTGTAGCCATAAATATAAAATATTTCAGACCCCAGTGAAGTATAGCTCAAAGCTTCCCTACCAAGTGATGGAAAATTGTGCCCCATAGAGGTCACAGACATGGGACAGACAGTACTGATCCCTAACCCCCACCCTGCACCCCAGCCAGCTGTTGGCGATCAGGCAAAGCCTAGAGCAGTCAAGACTCTAGGCTTATTTTCCTTCAGACTTTGAACACCTTCTAGCCAGCTCATCAAGGCTCCTCAGGAGGTGCCCTAAGCAAAGGGGAGGGATCTAGCATAAGGTTAGGAATCACTGGCACTGACAACATAATTTAAAACATCAATACACCTACCACCTAGGCTGAGAAATAAAACCGGAAAAAATCATGCAAAATCTCAAATTTTGTTATCATTTCTGAGGTATTATTTTTCATGTTTTAAAACTTTATCTGAAAAAAATTTTATACATTAAAAAACTTTGTCCATATCATTTGTAAATCCTTTCAGCAACTTGCTTTTCTTTGTTTAACATATTTAGAGGATATATTCATGTTATATAGCCCTAATTCACTTATCACTGCTATACAGAATTCTGTCTTATAACTGCAACTTATCCCATTCTTTTATTCCTGGACACTTAGACTGCTTTTATTTTTTCCTTATTATAACGCTGCAGTGAGCATTTTGGTAGATGTCTTTGTGTACATGTCTGAGAGTTTCTTGAAAGTTTCTTGAGGGTTAGTTCAGTTCAGTTCAATCGCTCAGTCGTGTCCGACTCTTTGCGACCCCATGAATCGCAGCACGCCAGGCCTCCCTGTCCATCACCAACTCCCGGACTTCACTCAGACTCACGCCCATCAAGTCAGTGATGCCATCCAGCCATCTCATCCTCTGTCGTCCCCTTCTCCTCCTCCCCCAATCCCTCCCAGCATCAGAGTCTTTTCCAATGAGTCAACTCTCCGCATAAGGTGGCCAAAGTACCGGAGCTTCAGCTTCAGCATCATTCCTTCCAAAGAAATCCCAGGGCCGATCTCCTTCAGAATGGACTGGTTGGACCACCTTGCAGTCCAAGGGACTCTTAAGAGTCAGTAGCTCTCACTTATGCCCTCGACCAGTGGTTTCTCCATTTTCCCCAGAACCCTGCATATTTTATGGGTTCTCTGTAAGATTGTTTGGGAAAGTTGAA
Source organism: Neotragus moschatus (assembly GCA_006410615.1). NCBI lineage: Eukaryota > Metazoa > Chordata > Mammalia > Artiodactyla > Bovidae > Neotragus > Neotragus moschatus. Next base: position 3,163,665 of record SJYA01002112.1, on the reverse strand, counting down.
GGAAGGCACCTTGCCTTCACTTCAAAAAAGATAATTCTGAGTTTATCATATTAGACTTTAGGGTTTTATTTGAAGAAAGGTAATCTCAGCTAAAACATGTTTGAAAATGCTAATCTCTGATCATCTTTTTCCTAGGAGAGCAGGCAAGTGCTAACTATATGTGCCCAGTTCCTGAAGTGGAAGCTGCCCCAAGCAGTGTACTGCAAAGATCCCTGGTTCATCAACCCTAGTGATGTTGCAACAATCTGCAAGTTCTTTGTATGTGAGCAATAATGGCTTTGTTAACTGCTTAATATGCTGACATGCTTATTTTTTTTTTCAGACATAGTTTTTAATGAAGGAATATGACATAAAGGAAACATTTCCCATCCTTCTCACATCAACACTTGATATCTATGATCGGTTTTGTTCTATGAATCTATTTTTCTGTAGTTTCTTCCCAAATGAATCAAAATTCACTTTCTCTTACCACCCTTCCTCACTGAAAAACCCTGGTGAACTCTTGGGAACTCCACTAANATGACATCATCTTTAGTACTGTCCCATACCTCAGAAGCTGGTCTTTTTCAAGGTTCTGTGGCCACCAGTTATAGCCGACCAGAGAGGTGGGTTTAGGCTGCGAGGAGTCTGGGAAAATGCTGGAGCTCCCACCCACCTATATTCTTCCTTACAGAAAGATTCAGAAACAGGACTAAAGATTACGGTGGACCTTGGCACCTTGTTATGGGGGAAGTGTTATGGCCTTGTAGCCATAAATATAAAATATTTCAGACCCCAGTGAAGTATAGCTCAAAGCTTCCCTACCAAGTGATGGAAAATTGTGCCCCATAGAGGTCACAGACATGGGACAGACAGTACTGATCCCTAACCCCCACCCTGCACCCCAGCCAGCTGTTGGCGATCAGGCAAAGCCTAGAGCAGTCAAGACTCTAGGCTTATTTTCCTTCAGACTTTGAACACCTTCTAGCCAGCTCATCAAGGCTCCTCAGGAGGTGCCCTAAGCAAAGGGGAGGGATCTAGCATAAGGTTAGGAATCACTGGCACTGACAACATAATTTAAAACATCAATACACCTACCACCTAGGCTGAGAAATAAAACCGGAAAAAATCATGCAAAATCTCAAATTTTGTTATCATTTCTGAGGTATTATTTTTCATGTTTTAAAACTTTATCTGAAAAAAATTTTATACATTAAAAAACTTTGTCCATATCATTTGTAAATCCTTTCAGCAACTTGCTTTTCTTTGTTTAACATATTTAGAGGATATATTCATGTTATATAGCCCTAATTCACTTATCACTGCTATACAGAATTCTGTCTTATAACTGCAACTTATCCCATTCTTTTATTCCTGGACACTTAGACTGCTTTTATTTTTTCCTTATTATAACGCTGCAGTGAGCATTTTGGTAGATGTCTTTGTGTACATGTCTGAGAGTTTCTTGAAAGTTTCTTGAGGGTTAGTTCAGTTCAGTTCAATCGCTCAGTCGTGTCCGACTCTTTGCGACCCCATGAATCGCAGCACGCCAGGCCTCCCTGTCCATCACCAACTCCCGGACTTCACTCAGACTCACGCCCATCAAGTCAGTGATGCCATCCAGCCATCTCATCCTCTGTCGTCCCCTTCTCCTCCTCCCCCAATCCCTCCCAGCATCAGAGTCTTTTCCAATGAGTCAACTCTCCGCATAAGGTGGCCAAAGTACCGGAGCTTCAGCTTCAGCATCATTCCTTCCAAAGAAATCCCAGGGCCGATCTCCTTCAGAATGGACTGGTTGGACCACCTTGCAGTCCAAGGGACTCTTAAGAGTCAGTAGCTCTCACTTATGCCCTCGACCAGTGGTTTCTCCATTTTCCCCAGAACCCTGCATATTTTATGGGTTCTCTGTAAGATTGTTTGGGAAAGTTGAAGGAAGGCACCTTGCCTTCACTTCAAAAAAGATAATTCTGAGTTTATCATATTAGACTTTAGGGTTTTATTTGAAGAAAGGTAATCTCAGCTAAAACATGTTTGAAAATGCTAATCTCTGATCATCTTTTTCCTAGGAGAGCAGGCAAGTGCTAACTATATGTGCCCAGTTCCTGAAGTGGAAGCTGCCCCAAGCAGTGTACTGCAAAGATCCCTGGTTCATCAACCCTAGTGATGTTGCAACAATCTGCAAGTTCTTTGTATGTGAGCAATAATGGCTTTGTTAACTGCTTAATATGCTGACATGCTTATTTTTTTTTTCAGACATAGTTTTTAATGAAGGAATATGACATAAAGGAAACATTTCCCATCCTTCTCACATCAACACTTGATATCTATGATCGGTTTTGTTCTATGAATCTATTTTTCTGTAGTTTCTTCCCAAATGAATCAAAATTCACTTTCTCTTACCACCCTTCCTCACTGAAAAACCCTGGTGAACTCTTGGGAACTCCACTAACCTGACTTAGGGGCTGTAGAGTCAGGGTGATAGTACATGCTCAAAAGCTACTTATGGGGTGAATGGAAATGGGGTTATGTTTGGCCTTTGCAATGATCTTTAATCCTTTCTTTGGATATAGTGGATTATTTTACCCTCCATCAGAGCATGACCCCCAAGCAAGGGCTGCCGTGCTGTTGTAAGCCTTGCAACACAATGGCGGCATGCCACTGGCTCTCAGAGGCCCCAGATGGCATCCTTTCTCTTTACAAACTTGAGAGAGTCTACTGTGACTCATCTTAGGGGCATGCTTAAGCCAGAGCAGCCTGAGGAGGCCTATCCATGGTTTTCTAGACAACTGAGTCTAGAACCACTGGGATCTTATTATGAAGACCCCATGACTAACTCTTCCCAGGGACCTTCCATATGTGTAGCCATTAAGGTCCCAGTAGAGCCTCCTCTGATCAGACTTACCAGCCTAGGAAGCCCCACAATGCCCTTGTGTAAGGCTTTCCATGCAGGATTATCTCTCTGACCTGCGATCAAACCTATCACAGATGCACTAATGACAGTTACTTTTGCAGCAAGAAATTCAGTGCTGTCGGTCGATGAGACTACATATTGTCCATGTTAAATCATAAGTTCTATAAAGAACAAAATCCTGTCCTCTTCCTGTCCCCAAGGTGCCTGGTAAGAGATCCACTGAGGAGCGAATTCATTCATCCAATAAGCGTAACACGCTCAACAGGCCTCAGAGAACCCAGAAACATGCCCAAGATGAAAACTTGTAAGGGGAGTTTACAAGCTAGTGAGGGAAATTAAACCTCTGTGAAACACTGAATAGAAATGCAAGGTGGAAAATGATGTGCTGCCAAGACAGAAGGACCTGCAAAACACTCGAGTACAGGGTTAGGTCAGGAAGGAAAGAGCTGTCAGGGAAGAGCTATTAGGAAGGCAGAGCTCAAGACTGAGCTTAGAGACCTGAGAAGACTTATATACAGAAAAGAAACGACAGATTAGAGGCACTGCAGGCACAGTATGCGGGTGTGAGCGAGGTATATTCAGCGGATTTAACATTGCCAAGGGCCTCCTTGTTGTGGCATAATTCACTGAGCACCTGAAGTTATTTCAACCTCTATACTCTGTATGTATATCTGACATAGTCCCTATGTAGTGAGGCTGATAAAAATAGTGTTGCTACTTCACTCCTTGATACTTTTTTTCCCCCCACTTAGGGAAAAAAATGCAAGGGGAAGGTCAACATCTTAGCCCAAACACTGATGTTCTCCAAGGATGCAAAACTTCCTATCAGAAGAGCAGCAGTCTTATTTGTAGGTACAGAGAAAATCCTTTCATTTCTACAGTCACTTTTATCCTGTGCTTTCCCAAATTGCGTTTTTGGGTGTCCCCATTCTTTATGAAATGACCTTGAAAATACTTCTTTGGATAAGGGTTTATGTTATCTGTAGGTAACTATCAGGCACTTGGAGGAATTCAGTTTTTGGAAAATCTAATTATCAGAAGGTCAGTTGTGCCAGCTTCGTAAAGCCAGATCCAGATCACAGACTCATGGACTTTATCCTGCATTTAGGGCTCTTATCGAAGTACGTGGATCACAGCGAACTCGGGACGAAGGGTACTGACTGGATAGAGGATGGTAAGTGGTAAACGCTTGGACTTGGGGTACCCCGTGTTTGGAAGGTACCTGAGGCAGACTCTGTGGTAGAGATGAGACTGGGAACCAGAGAGCTTGACTTTTGTTATTTAAATAAAAGCTCTTGGAGGCTTCGACCAAATGACAGTCTCCTTCCAGGCCAGTTCTTTCTTCAGGAAAAGACATGACCCTATTTGTCTTGGAAACTCGCTTTGATGAATGTCTCAGGGGCAATTTCTGAATTTCATCTTTCAGAAAATAAATTATGTAGAAATATTATCTTAGTAAGTTATGGTGACACCTCATGAGTACTACACAAATTGACTGCAGCCCTCTTTTCTGTAAGTGGCTGTTGTCCTGTAACATGGGGGGGACTTGCTAATAGAGAAGTTTTATAGTCCTGTAAGGCAGTTGTCCTGTAAGTGGATTTCTACAGTTGTACAGCTTTGGGGAGCTGTCACTCAGAGAGTATTTATTTTCATTTAATAAGTAGTCCTACAATCAGAAAGTACCATGAAATGCTAAGTCTCACTATTCAAAAGCATGTACTTTGAGAACCAAATTAAAGTCCTGAACAGTTCATTGCTTTTAAAATAAAAATATGTAACTGGTAATAAGAGCCAGAAGCTGAAACTTACTTAAGAAAGATCATGTCACTTTTCTCTGTGGTGCTCTACCTCCCCATAGATATCAAAAGCAAAAGTGAAAAAGAAAAGTCATGTAGTTATTTTATTCTGTGAGATGAGATTTCACACGGTCAATTCTGGTCAATTAAAAGGAAATTATTTTCTAGTCTAAAACGCTAGGGAACCAAAGTTCTTTTTCCATTCCAAATGTATCTCTCTCTATAAAAAAATGTATCTGTACAGATGACTTAGAATACGTGTGTGTGTGTGTGTGTGTGTGTGTGTGTGAGAGTGTGTGTGTGAGTGTGTGTGTGTGAGAGAGTGTGTGTGTGTGTGAGTATGTGTGTGTGTGTGCATGCATGCTTAGTTGCTCAGTCATATCTGACTCTCTGCAACCTGGTGGACCCACCAGGCTCCTGTGTCCATGGAATTTTCTAGCCAGGAACACTGGAGTGGGTTGCCATTCCTACTCCAAGGAATCTTTCTGACCCAGGGATCAAACCCACATCTCCCGTATCTCCTGCACTGACTGATGGATTCTTTACCAATGAGTCACCTGGGAAGCTCAAAGATATGTATAGGGCTGGCCAAAAAGTTCATTGAAGTTTTCCTATTACATATGGAAAAACCCAAATGAACTTTTTGGCCAACCCATTGTGTAAATGATATACATATACACCAGAAAGAACCTTATTAAACTGCCATTTTGTAAGGCAAAAACAGTCAAATATCCACAGTCTCCCGTGGTTAAATCTAATGGAATAATTCCAACCTCTTTCTTCCTTTACAGTGGCTTATCTGTTTTAGAAACGGGGTAGAACATCTTAGCGCTCTTTTTTGAACAAGTTTATGTCATTTATCACAATTAATTTTAACCTAAATTTGAACAAAAAAAATAACAAAAATTTAAATATGAATTGAGATGAATTTCATGAGAAAAATAAGTTTCAGTTCCTTTGGATTCCCAAATTGATGTCTGTTCTTTCAATGTTCTGTGGAACACATCAATCTTCATGCAAGAACTGTAAAAAACTAGTCAAATATTCCATTTTTTAAATAAGTATGATGAATTTAAAGACTAAACTACCACTTAAATAAAAGCTCCAAACTATGAAAAGGTCCTGAGTATTTTTGAAGTCTTGGAGAATTAGAAATTAAAAAGAGACCCTTTTTTCTTTTTTTTGTCTTTGCCATGCTGTAAGTGGGATCTTAGTTGCCTGACCAGGGATCGAACCCATGTGCCCTGCAGTGGAAGCATGGAATCCTAACCACTGGACCACCAGGAAGTCCTGACCTTTTTCTAATATGATTCAGACACATATCCATAAAGTAAAATGATAGCTATTTCTACATAAAATTTTTTAAAAAACCAACTTTGAAAAATAAAGAAGCAGACAAAACTGAAAAATAGGAAATAATATGGCAGGAGTATATTTACATTAGGATAAATGGTTACTATCCTTAAAACACATCACTACTTCTGCCAAAGAAAAGTGGCAAACAGTATGACTAAGTAGTCCATAGAAAACCAATAGCCAATAAGTATATGAAAAATATTCCTAGTAATCAAAAGTTCGTGAAATAAAACAATGATGAGATGACAGTATGTGTTTTTCTTTCAAAATGGCAAAGATTACCAGTTAATACTGAGTGTTGATATGTTAAGGGAAAACTGACATTATCATACACTGGTATGAGCATAACTTTTCATGACATACTCTTTAAAAAATTTTGTTTGGCTGTGCCGAGTCTTAGTTGAGGCAGGCAGGAACTTCAGTTGTAGCATGTGAGCTCGTAGTTGCAGCATGTGAGATCTAGTTCCCTGACCAGGGATCGAACCCAGGCATCTTGCATTGGGAACGTGGAGTCTTAGCCACTGGACCACCAAGGAAGTTCCTGAGCATAATTTGATACAACTTTTTTATAGGGAAATTTGGCAGTATGTATGAAAACCCTTTATTTTTATTTATTTATTTATTAAAACTTTTTTTTTATTTACATGGCCCTGCTGGGTCTTAGTTGTAGCAGTCAGGATCTTTAGTTATGACATGCGAACTCTTAGCTGCAGCATGTGGAATCTTTAGTTGCGGCATGTGGGATCTAGTTCCCTGACCAGCAATTGAACCCGGGGCCCCCTGCACTGGCAGCACGGAGTCTTAGCCACAGGACCACCAGGGAAGTTCCTATCAAAATCCTTTAAATAAACATAACACGCTGACTTTTTGATCCCACTTCTAGGAAATTAAACTATGAAAGTTAGCAAAAATTGTTACAGGAATGTTCATTTAAGTGTTATTTAAAATGGCAAAATAGGGAGCATCTAAGATTTAAAAAAATAGGAAATTAGTTAAATAGAGTTTATCCATATTGTAGAATCATATATGTACCCATGAAAAATATTTAAATGACTTATATAAATGATGATGCAATATTATTAAATAAAATAAGCAATGATTAGATAATATGTATATTATGGTTCCATCTGGACAAAAAATAGAAACATACCAGTGTAAATGAATTAATGGAAATAGACCAAAAATGTTGACGGTGGTTTTCTCTGACAGGAGAATTTTAAGTGACTTTGATTTTCTTCTAGTTCTTGCTGCTAAGTCACTTCAGTCGTGTCTGACTCTGTGTGACCCCATAGACGGCAGCCCACCAGGCTCCCCTGTCCCTGGGATTCTCCAGGCAAGAACACTGGAGTGGGTTGCCATTTCCATCGCCAATGCATGAAAGTGAAAAGTGAAAGTAAAGTTGCTCAGTCGTGTCTGACCCTCAGCCATCCCATGGACTGCAGCCTTTCAGGCTCCTCCGTCCGTGGGATTTTCCAGGCAAGAGCACTGGAGTGGGGTGCCATCGCTTTCTCCGTCTTCTAGGGCTTATATACATGTATTGTCTAAATTTTCCACACAATGAGCATGTATTTCCTTTGCAATAAGAAAACATACGCTAAAAATTTTAAAGAAAAATTAAAAGGAAATATTGATTTATTAAAAGACTCTTGCTCCTTGGGAAAAAAGCTATGACCAACCTACACAGCATATTAAAAAGCAGAGACATTACTTTGCCAACAAAGGTTCGTCTAGTCAAAGCTATGGTTTTTCCAGTAGCCATGTATGGATGTGAGTTGGACTATAAAGAAAGCTGAGTGGCAAAGAATTGATGCTTTTGCACTGTGGTGTTGGAGAAGACTCTTGAGAGTCCCTTGGACTGCAAGGAGATCCAACCAGTCCATCCTAAAGGAAATCAGTCCTGAATATTCATTGGAAGGACTGATGCTGAAGCTGAAACTCCAATACTTTGGCCACCTGATGCGAAGAACTGACTCACTGGAAAAGACTGATGCTGGGAAAGATTGAAGGCCGGAGGAGAAGGGGTTGACAGTATAAAATGGTTGGATGGCATCACTGACTCAATGGACATGAGTTTGAGCAAGCTCTGGGAGTTGGAGATGGACAGGGAAGCCTGGCATGCTGCAGTCCATGGGGTTGCAAATAGTCAGACACGACTGAGCGACTGAACTGAACTGAATGATTTAAGAGTAACCTCAAAGAACAGTGAGGCTTGCCTGGTGGCTCAGCGGATAAAGAATCTGCCTGCGATGCAGGAGACCCGGGTTTGATCCCTGGGTTGAGAAGATTCCCTAGGAGAAGGGAATGGCTACCCACTCCAATATTCTGGCCTGGAGAATTCCACGGACTGTATAGTCCATGAGGTTGCAAAAAGTTGGGCATGACTGATCAACTTTCACTTTCCAAGTCAACACAGGAACTCACAAATTAACAGTGTTATATATGGTCTGCCAAGTCCATATAATTTGAACTTGGATTACTTGGCAGTTTGATTATTTTAAGGTAGTAAAATATTTGGTAACTCAGAAACAAGTAAGTTTTTAAGTGAAAACTGGAATTGATCTACAAGTATACACTTTCACACAGAGACTTGGAAAAAGGTCTCCATCTCAGTTGTTCTGGGCATACTGGGTCCTTTGTGTCTGACCAGTGATCGTTTCCATAGATCTTCACCTACAATTTGTTTTCTTACCACTTAGATCTGAAAAAACTGCTGCATGACCCTGAGCCATCTCTGCGCATCATTGCCTCCCAGGCTCTATTCCGAATCCAAAAGGCGGGGGCTGAACTACATTCCAGGCAGACACTGTATGGGCTGAGGAAGCTCATAGGTTGTTTGCCTATCTAGAAGCCCAAGGCAAGCAACACTAGGTAAAAACAAAAACAAAAAAAAACCTGATCCCTTCAGAAGCCCCAGAAGCACCTGGTGCTCCATTAGCAAGAAACTTCCTTCACCCACTTAATCACTTCACAACTATTTTTTGCTGTCAAAACCTTTAAGGAATGGCAGTATAGAAGAGAGAGCAGCTTCTGGTGTACCTTTGCAGAAACAGTGAAAATCTACTGAGATTCTGAGGCATGCCAGAACACCCATAAAGTTCTGGTCTTGATAAATAGGTCGAGGAAAGCTTTGAGAGATTTTCAGTGTTCATATTGCAGTGTTGGTAGTGTTGGCTCTTTTATCAAAGTTCAGTCTGCTTATCAACCATCTTAAGAATAAAGTAACGACCAGTTCTTATAATTTGATGCTGGTGATGTATTTTTTATAAAACTCCTTATGGCCTTTCTCCTTCCTCTTTCTCTTAAAAACAAGCAAGAAGCAGTTTCTGAAGTGGTGTAATACTAAAGTATCTGATATATGTAAAATTTCCACTCCTTACTTTCCCTCTCTTATTTTCCTGATTCCTCTCCTACAACAGCTATCGGATCCTCAAATGGTTCTAGGATGGGAATTGTTATTTGTTGTTTTAACTGTCTGTTTTAACCTTTAACCATAGATGGAGAAAATTTTCTTACAAGTAGACATTTTCTGGGAAAGAGATTTGTTTTTACTGAGTGAATAGTTTGATAAGCTGTGTGTGGAACTGCATGTTGGGACTAGATTAATTAGAGATGGTCTTTCATGGGCTAATTCCCAGGCTCTTGTTTGAGGAACCTAAGTGGAGAGCAGAGCTCAGTTATTTAAGGCAATGGAGAGGCATCTTGGAGGTGGGATGGGAAAAGAGAAAGGAAACGAGGCAACTGGCATATGAAGAAGAGACACATCCAATTGTGGATTGCATAAAGTTGTATGAATCCCTACCCCATCCCATATTCACCCCATCCCTCTGCCAAGACATCTTTAGGAACACATTTCTCCATGACTCATGGTAAGCTGGATACATTATGAGGGATGTGACAGCCAAGGGTGGCTTTAAGAGCAAGATTCCTACTCAAGAGAGGTCTTCATATTTGGGACTAGCAGACAGGAGTTTTGAGCTAAAAGGCAGGCTCCAGCTGCCCTTGGACTAACTCTTCACCCTCAAGCAGAGCTAAGAGTACACCTTGAGGGTGGCCACTGGATGCCAGCTTCAGTGCATTGAGCATATTGGAGTTACGTCCACCCCTTACCGCTTTCTCTTTGGTCTCACTACGTGCCGCCAACTCCACTCTCCCCTTTTGAACTATCCATTTTGTCAACCACGCAGTGAAGATGATTAATGCATATTGAGTGCTTACAATAAACCAGATTCTAAGTACACTGTATGGTTAACTCTTTTCATCCTCATTACCACTCCATGTATTATTATCTCCATTTGGCAGATGGGGAAGCTAAGGGACAGAACATGAAGGTGACTTGCCCAAGGTCACACAACTAGTAAATTCACAAACTCAAGTTCTGGCTCGAAAACCCACATCCTTGGGCGGTCTGCTCTGCTCCTCTCCAGTGTGCTGTTTCCAAACTTCATTGTGAATAAAGATTTCCTCTACAGTTCATCTCAGTTGTTGAATTCATGCCTGAAATTCATGTAATCAAACAAATGTTGTGAAATGTTATTGAGCCTCAGATTACAAATACAAAATTTGAACACTTCTTACCTAAAAGTTAGTGCATCTTATTTCCCCACCCCCACCCCCCANGGGATAGAATGCACATGCTACAATGTAAGGAGTGGAGTTAGAGCAAAAAGTGGTGATTATTCTTGAGGAATATTTTCCGAGTCCTTGGTTTAATCTCATGAGCTATCCGTGCCTCACGGCAGGAAACAGATCTTTTAGATTTAGGAAGCAGTTTAGACCTCCAGTGACACATAAGAGGTTGAGTGAATCCTTTCTCTATACTCATATTTACCCTAGAGTTGACCTCCAGGTGGTATTTTATTGTCTGAGTAATATCACTAACAGGGAGTAGCAACCAACAATGCTTATTCTATTTTATTTATGTTTATTGTGTTAAGATCCACAGAGAGAAGCATCCATTAAGAGAGGACTGCGCTTCACTCAACTACCTCAGTGGTTTGGGAAGGGCTGAAGAAACACTTAATAGTGATTGTATGAACAAGTCTATTCTAAATATCTCCATTACTTTTACATAAGGCTCTCTTCATAGATAGGTTTACGTTTTTATGGAATTTTAAAAATATACAAAACAAATATTTCTGGACACTTAATTTGTTGTAATATGTTGAAATAAACGTTTCATACAATTAAATATCATTTTGACTTTATTTTCATCATATACTTCTCAAATGTACTGTTTGTTATCCATTACTGGCCCAACCATGTCTTTATTATTTTATATTTTCTCTTTTTTAAAACTTTGAGTATCACTTTTCCTCCTTATTCTGAGATATGTATTCTTTCTTCTTCTTATTGAAGTCTTTCAGCCAACTAAACCAAACCTACTAAACGCTGAATTTAAGCTCAGAACATGTATTAGTTGATCTTAGGAAATCACTTTTGTGGCAAGAGGGGCAAAATACTAAGAAGGAAAAGAATTTCTAGGCAGTTCATGTGTTGTGACCTTAAAACTAAAGAAGCTGGTATTTCCAAGGATGTTTCCACTGCAATAGTTTTGGTGATTTTTTTAATACTTATTTTTGTATATTTATTTTTCTAAATTTGTTTTTTCTATATTTATTTGGCTACACTGGATCCCACAATGTTGCAGCATGTGATTTTTTAGTTGCAGCCTGCAAGATCTAATTCCCCGACCAGGGACTGAACCTGGGCTCGCTGAACTGGAGGGGAGAGTCTTAGCCCCTGGACCACCAGGGAAGTGCTGTTTTAGTGATTTCTAAAGAGTTTTTGTGTTGTATTCAGTTCAGCTCAGTTCAGTCGCTCAGTCATGTCCGACTCTTGGCGACCCCATGAATCGCAGCATGCCAGATACTACCCAGATTATCATTTTAGGTCAAGACCCCTTAGAATTTATAAGTCTGGCCAACCAATTCCATTGCATTTTAGTATTTTATATGAAAAAAATTTTTTCAAACAGGTTTTAGGCCAAACACTTTTCTACAACTTCCTTTGTGGTAACCTATTTTAGAGCTTTAAATAGTCTTGTCACGTTTTGGGTTTTTTTTTTTTTTTTTTTGATAATACATAAATAATTTAATTAAAAAAATATAAGACTTACAGCAAAGAAACAAATATATAATGGCAAATATTAAGGCAACAAAATATGAATAAGAAAAGGTGATTTTTAAAGCCAGGATCATTACCAATGACTCAAAATCATACAATGCATAAACTATGCCTATAGTCTACCGAATACTAACATAATAATATCACTTATAAAGAAAACAAAGTATAAGCATTCCAAAAAATCAAAGCAAAGTAGGTATCATTTAAACATATATATATATATTTTTGATTACAGTTTCAATTTGCATGCTTGTAATGGGTCTATTAAGATTTTCTATTTCTTCCTGGTTCAGTTTTGGAAAGTTGTACTTGTCTAAGAATTTGTCCATTTCTTCCACGTTGTCCAATTTATTGGCATATAATTGCTGATAGTAGTCTCTTATGATCCTTTGTATTTCTGTGTTGTCTGTTGTGATCTCTCCGTTTTCATTTCTAATTTTATTGATTCGATTTTTCTCTCTTTGTTTCTTGATGAGTCTGGCTAGTGGTTTGTCAATTTTATTTATCCTTTCAAAGAACCAGCTTTTGGCTTTGTTGATTTTTGCTATGGTCTCTTTTGTTTCTTTTGCATTTATTTCTGCCCTAATTTTTACGATTTCTTTCCTTCTACTAACTCTGGGGTTCTCCAATTCTTCCTTTTCTAGTTGCTTTAGGTGTAGAGTTAGGTTATTTATTTGACTTTTTTCTTGTTTCTTGAGGAATGCCTGTATTGCTATGAACTTTCCCCTTAGCACTGCTTTTATGGTGTCCCACAGGTTTTGGATTGTTGTGTTTTCATTTTCATTTGTTTCTATGCAAATTTTGATTTCTTTTTTGATTTCTTCTGTGATTTGTTGGTTATTCAGAAGCGTGTTGTTCAGCTTCCACGTTTTGGGTTTTTCGTGTTTTTTTTTTTTTTTAATTTCTAAGCCAAAATTTCTGGCAAAGTCATGTCCATCTCCTGCATTTTTAAGATAAAAATAATAGAAATTTTTATTAAAATAATTTAAAATCTTTTTAAATTATAAAAGGATTTTCTAACTCAGACCTTCAAAGCTTTTCTTATTTTACAGTTAATGAAACTGCCACAACATCATGGCTGCTAAAGAACCTGGTAAGATATTTAAAATATTAGTATCTTACCACCACCCAGGTCTTATCACTGCCAAAAGTGAAATAAAAGTATGAAACAGACATTATTAGTGAAGTACTCTTGTGTTGAAACAAAATCAGTAAATGATTGAATCTGAAAATAATCAAGATATTCATCTCTGCATCTGATTCTTTATATGAAAGCCCCGACCTTAATGTACTCCTTTAAACTTAGGATATTAAGTCAGCTGGGGTTATTTGAAGTTAAAATACAGTATTTTTCAAAAGTTCAGAAAACTGTTTAGTCTTATTACAGATTAAAGTGGTAATGCATGTGTGTGTTCATGCATCAGTCATGCTAAATCACTTCAGTTGTGTCCAACTCCTTGTGACCCTTTGGACAATAGCCTGCCAGGCTCCCCTGTCCATGGGATTTTTCAAGCAAGAATACTGGAGTAGGTTGCCATTTCCTCCTCCAGGGGATCTTCCTGACCCAGGGATTGAACCTGCGTCTCCTGTGTCTTCTGCATTGCAGATGGACTCTTTAGGCTTGAGAAGGTAATATTTGAGCAAAGAGTTAAAGGAAGTGACGGAGGTGGTTAGGCAGATCTAGGGAAAGAACATTCTGGGCAGAGGAAATAGCCATTTCTAAGTCCTAAGGCTCCAGGGTCCCCTAGGCTAGTCAAGGAACCACAAGAAGGCCACTATGACCAGGGTGGGGTAGGAAAGCTGAGAGGAGCAAATGAAGACAGAGGAAAGTGAAGTGATAGACCATGACAAAGAGTTGGGCTTGACTCTGAATGACCTGGGAGTCACTGAAGCATTTTCAAACTTGTCGATTTTTGCCAATTTCAGAGTTTTTTTCTTTTTTTTTAATGGCTTTTCAGTGGGTTAAGTTTGTATTTTCTCTTATTAGAAAAGTTGAGCATCTTTTCATGTCTAAATGCCATCTATATTTCCTTTACTTAGACTGTTTTCACCTGAGAAGGAAATGGCAACCCACGCCAGTACTTTTGCCTGGAGAATCCCAGGGATGGGGAAGCCTGATGGGCTACCGTCTATGGGGTCGCACAGAGTTGGACATGACTGAAGTGACTTAGCAGCAGCAGCAGCAGACTGTATTCAAGCCCTTCCTCCATTTTGAGATTTGTCTTTTTCATGTTGATTCATAAAAGCTTTTTATACTCAAGAAATTAGCCTTTGGTCTGTTACTTTAGTTACAAATTCACTTAACACCTTAAATAGTCTATTCACCTTAATTTTGCTTTCCTGTGTTGCATTTCAAACTTTAGACATTGGCAAAGATATTGCAATTTTATATGAAAACTGACTCATGATTTTTCACCCCTATGTTAAATCATATATACAGAAAATCGTTTCTGAAATAAAATGTTAAGAAGTTCCTAGAAGCAGATTTTAATTAACTGTTTATCCATAAAAACAAGTATAAAAAAAGTATTTTAAGTATCACTGTATACATATGTGATGGTCTATTTATTTTATAGCATAAATTTTCTTTAGTTTTTGGCATAAGTTCAAAGTTTAAGATACAAAAAAATAACACACTAAAAGTAACTTTGTTCTCAGCTCACCACTATCAAATTTCTCTTCCCTTAAGCAACTACTGCTCCCACTTTCTCATGTATCCTTCCAGATATTTTATACAAATGCACAAACTGTTTTCTCTAAGTGAACACATTCCCAATCTCAGTTAATCTACATTTAAGAATCAGTAATATTGAGACATGACACACGTGGAAAAAAAGTTGATCAGAGTTGATTGTAAAGCATCCATCTGTTTCTGATGCAGTAGAAAAGCAGTCGAGGAAACAGTAGTTATCATTGTTCTTTGTATAGAACTTTCATGTTATATTTTTTACCTTGAATTGATTGTGTAATTTAGATATTATTGTTATCGCCATTTAACAGATGAGGAAGACTCAAAGAGGTTAAAGCCAGAGAGGATTTTGTGCTAACAGTGCTAGGACTGGAGAAGGCAATGACACCCCACTCCAGTACTCTTGCCTGGAAAATCCCATGGACGGGGGAACCTGGTAGGCTGCAGTCCATGGGGCTGCGAACAGTCAGACACTGTTGAACCCAACGGTTCCTCGCCGTGAATCCATCGCCCCAAAGACCACCGAGACCAGGTTTCGATGCAAACAGCAAGAGGATTTTATTGTACCGGCGCACCGGGGTTCCGTCTCCTTAAGCAAGGAGCGAGAACCCTGAATGTTGTTACATGGCAGCTTTTAAGCACAAGCAAGCGGAAACAGATTGGTTACAGGTGTTGACCTTTTCGAGGATTCGTCCATTGATAACAGGGTACAACTGTTGACCAGGTGGCGCCCCTGTGGCGGGCAGTTTCTCGGAACAACAGCTCTTCTGGAAAAGTCCCGAGAAAGTTTCATAGGTTACAGAGATATGCGTGAGCTCGGGATGGGGTGCCTATGCATAGTCCTTTCCCAGTTACAGCTGAGAGAGTAAGTTTGGTTGCCCCCTCGTTTTGCCACCTGCAGGTTGTATGGGGCTGAGCAATGTAATCAGAGATAAACAGGCCACGTTTCCATGAGTCAGAGATAACCCTGGGGCAGTTTGGAAAGTCTCTTATACTAAAAAATACATTCTTACAACACGACTGAGCGACTTCACTTTCACTTTTCTCTTTCATGCATTGGAGAAGGAAATGGCAACCCACTCCAGTGTTCTTGCCTGGAGAATCCCCGGGACGGAGGAGCCTGGTAGGCTGCCATCTATGGGGTCGCACAGAGTTAGACACGACTGAAGTGACTTAGCAGCAGCAGCAGCAGCAGTGCTAGGACTTAGACTCAAGACTCTTGATTCCAATTCTCTGAACTTTCTTCAGTAGCTCCATAGGTAATAGCCTTAGCTGTTTCGAAGAAAAAAAGGAAAATATCAGCTTCCCTAAATCGAATGAGGAAGTTGAAATGAGGAAAAAAGCAATAGAGATAGTCTTGCTGAGACTATTTGCTATTGCCATCTTTGGGTGTTACATACATCTCTTTCATATGGCTTAATTTTTCCACCAAGACTTTCTCCTTAAAAGGGTTATACCTGGGGTGGGTTTTCACTAATGTTCAGTTTTCCAACTTCTCTCGGAACGCAATGGAGCAGGAGTTACCAAAGTATGTATAGATGAGGAAACAAAAGTGATCCTAAGTTTTGGTTCCAGGTAGAATGAAGTCAATGTCAGGACAGTTTCTTAGAGGAAAACTTAAAAGAAATACTGTTCTGAAATTTCTTCTAGTGACTGAACTGAGTCCCCAGGACACAGGTTTTGGTGGAGAAAGCCTTAGAATGAACATTTTTAAATTAAATTGGGCTTTTCAGTTTTTAATTTCCTTATCTAAAGTCTGAAAGAGGTAGATAAAACATAAATTGTCCTTGTGAGCAGGGCGGGCTCTAATTTCTCTCTAGGGACCCACTAGAGGACCATCACTTTTGCTTTTTCTTTGAGGAACAACAGTTAAGAATGATGAGGTCAGGTCTTGCCCCTCCCCCACTATTAACTGCCTTTTTTTTTTCTGTCTGTTAAAAGGTTAGGTGGTGAGTAGATTTTCCTAAGAGGGGCATGTGCTAACCAAGTAGTTGCTTAGGGCAGACTATCCCTGTTGCTTACAGCAAAGCTGGGGGACAAAAAAATTTGGGGGGGGAAAGAATTTCAAAATGAAATAGTCATGTTGGGGAAAATAATCAAAACTTCGTTGTACTTTCATACACTTATTTTGGGGTTTGTAATTGTTTATATTTTGAATTATATTTGGGAGGGTGTAGATTATAATCTTTTTAGTCTTGGAACCTCTAAAGGTCTGAATCAGGCTCTTGACACATGCTCCAAGGAACTCTGAAATTTTAAATCTACAACTGGGAGGCTGCTAATCATATAGACACTATGGGATTAAAATATAAACAACCTTCATGACATATCTGGATCAGAAATGGTGAGTAAATCTATCTTACCACCCATAATTCATTTTCTATTCAAAGAAGCTCAATTGAGTGTTAACACAGCAGGCCATCGGATAATAATGAAAAATAAAAACCAACATGTACCCTGAGAAGCAGGGAGAGCATATTGACAAAAGAGAAAAGAAAAAAAAAAAAAAATGAAGGTGAGGCTGGATCAGTGCTTACCTACCTAAATTTGATTCAACTGGTAATAATGAAGCCCTGAAGAGTCTTGAGAAAGAGACATGATACAAATGCTGCTTGAGAAAGACTAGACTAGTAAGTAAACATAAGATTGATTGGAAGAGAAAATATAACATGTTGAAAGACAACTAGAAATCTGGTGGAAGAGGAATCCACAAGATTTTGTGATTAGGTGTAGGGGATGAAGGAGCAGGAGAGTCAGTGATAACAAAAAGGACAGCATGGGCTGGGTTTTTTTGAGTTTGGCAGTCCTGTTTATTGAAAACCAATGACACAGTTTAACAGTCCAAAAGAAGTGGGCGGGGGCGGGGGTGGAGAGTACAGTTTAAATCTGCTTTATTTCATAAGGGAAAGAAGGGAACTCAAGAGTATTTTCCTTTTCCTTTTATCTTGGCCTCATTTCCAAAGCTTGCACTTTCTAATAGTTCACTTCAGGATAGTCTGAGAATTACTACATGGCAAAAGGAAGACGTGAGCAATTAATTGAATGTAAAGAGTTATAGATCAAATGAATCAAAAGACAGGAGAGGAAAATGGGAGGTTCACGTAGACAGAATAATCACGTATTGAAAATCCAAAGTTAGAGCACAGGCTCACTCCGGAGGAGAAAAAAACCCAGCATGCAGTATTTCTCATTTTTTGTTTGGTGGATGACCTTTGACAGGTGTGTCTTTTGTTTCTAGGTCATTTTCAAGCCAGCAGAGCCCCTCAGTTCAAATCTGGATGATCTGAAAGTCACAGCAAAAGAAGAATCAGTATCTTGCACATAGTAGGCATTCAGTAAACATATTTGGAATGAAGAAATGAAGAGTTTTCAGGACTTAGTGTGTGTGTATGAAGCAGGAAAACAAATCAGAATCATTCAGCTGCAAAGAAGAAATGGCCGTATAGTACATATACTGCAACTCACTGGAAACCCCACTACTGACTAAAAAGATGACAAATGCAGCAATGACTCTCTGGTTTTCTTTGGCTTATAATTCCTGAGAGCTGTTTCCTTTTATCTTGGTTTCTTTTCAAGACCAGAATGACCCTCTGAAGTTCAGATCTGGATAAAAAAGAGATTAATGAGTTATGGCAAAGGCAAAAAACTTGAGGTCTCTCAGCTCTTATGATCTTGTCCATGACCAGCTATGAAAGCCAAGACCCCATGGGGTAGTCTTATTTTTATTCCACTTTTCTTCAAAACATTCCAATCATGATGTCTGTGTTTAACAGAGTCAGGGATACTTCTCAACAAAGAAATATCCAAACCTTTACCACTGTCATCTCCCAACTGCATGTTGCTATTTTCCACTCACCAGGGTGCATAGCAGGTCTGTTTAATCTAGATGTGCGGTGATAACCTTCCAGAAAAGAGCTATGAAGAGGAAGCCCAGGCTCTAGATCCCTGTCTTAGACACCTCTTCCAGGGCCTGGCTACATCGCTGACCTCTTTATCTTCAGTCTTTGCCTGTCCCTGATTATTCACATACTTGGCGTTTTCCAATCCTAGAAAATACCCTTCCATTTGGCTCTCTTCCACCAGACTACGTAAAGACAAGTTTTTACTTCGTATTACAACTTTCTGACCTTCCTTCTAGCAGCCTCTCAACCACAGTAATCTGGCTTCTACTCCCAATGTGCTAAAGACAACTGCTTCTGGCAAAGGTTACTGAAATCATATGAAAGATAATATAGGAGGTCTTCGTTGAATTCCTCATCCTATTTGAATTCTCTGCAGTGTTGGACTCTATGGAGTACTTCTCTCCCGGCCTCTGAAATACTGCTCCTCCTCCTTATACCTTCCTGGACAGTTTTTTTTTCTTTTCATTCACTCCTACAATTTTGCCTATTGCTGAAATGTTGGTACTCCTAGAGGGTCTACCCTTGAGTCTCTTCTCGTGCCAACACACTCCCTGAGTGATATGAACCTGCTCCCTTAGCTTCAGGTACTGCCTGAAAATTCCCAAATCTTCATGTCCAGTCTGCCTCCACTCTTGGAGCTCTTAAAGACAGATGCACAGCCGTTTAATTAGAAAACAAATGATCTAGGGACTTACCTGGCAGGCCAGTGGTTTGATCCCTGGTCAGGGAACTAAGACCCTGAATGCCAAGTGCTGCGGCAAAAAAAAAAAAAAAAAATCTAGTACAAGAAAACCTTCATCCATTTCATCTCTACTAATCCTGACAGTTCTTTGCTGACAGGAAGTTAGGAAGAGGGACAATGAGCCTTGTTAGAGACTCCTTGACCCTGGAGACAGATCTCCCTTTACCTGCCCATAACCTCAAAGTAAAATCTCCTAGGAGGTGAGTCTCCATGCAGATACTACATGCTGATACCCCTTTCAGAAGATAATGAGATGGTCCTGAAGTCAGCTAGAAGAAAGCAGAGCTGAAAGTACCACATTTGAGTTTTGGTGGGGGAGTTTGAGTTTTTACTCATTTGATACCCAGCCTGCAGATGGTACCCAAGTGCCAACCCTCTCTATGTGTGGGGAATGTAGAAGACTGGGAAAATGCTCAGGGGAGAGGGGCGACCTTCTAAGATCCCCCACACAACAGTTCCAGAACTGATCTTATCCCTCTGGTTATATACTCCATTCTAGTTGAGAGTATCACCTTCCGTAGCCCAAAGGGAAACCTATGTTATTGGTTTCCTATCCTCTTCAGCAGGGCCCCCTTCAGCTCTAGGACAGAGCTGTCTCTGCAGGCTGGCTCCTATCTATGCTGGACTCATCTCCCACCATCTCCATACCTCTGCTCTCTACCCCCAACTAACCCACTTGTGACACCCAGAGGAACCTGCCTGCACAGACTTCACCTCCTTTTATTAAAATCTCCATGCTTTTACTCTTCTGAGATCCTTTGCAACCTAACTGGACCTGCTTCCGTTTTCTTCTCTGGTGATTCCTTCCCTCACCCAAGCAACAATGGGCTCTTTGTCATTTTTAAACACACCATACTAAGTACTGAGTGCCAACTATGCCAGTCACTAATCCATAAACTCTGGAATACACTGAAAATAAAAAGAAGGTTCCTGCTCTCACGCAACTCACATTTTAGTAGGAAAAGCCAGCGAATAAACAAGATAATTTCAGATAGTAATAAGGTGCTATGAAGACAATGATACGTGTGTGTGTCTGTGTGTGTGTGTGTCTGTGTGTGTGTGTGTCTGTGTGTGTGTGTCAGAGGAGAGATGCAGTTAACTATTTTAAATACAGTGCTCAGGGATAGCTTGACAAGGTGACTTTTTGTTGAATGATGATCTGAAGCCAGACAAGCAAAGATCCGGCATAGAGTATTTGGGGTTGTTTGACAAGCGTGTGAGAAAGGCTTTGAGGCAAAATTTAGTTTGGCAGCTTGGCATGTCCAAGGTTCCAAAACAAAGCAGGTTGGAACTTATTACATAGCCAAGAAAGAGGACAATGCCATAGATGAGGTGGGACCAGATCACATGGGGCCTTACAGGCCATGGAAAGAAGTTTGGAAATTATTTTAAGAGCAACAGGAATCTATTGAAGGATCTTGAGTGAAGGACTGAGGAGCTTTGGTTTACCTTTTTAAAAGATTCTGGCTCTTCCCAGAGAAAGGTTTTTGATGGAGCAGAAGTGTAAGCCTTCAGGCCAGTTCCATTCCTTCAGGCTTATGCTCAGGCCATTCCTAAATCTGGAATGACAAGTTTTTACTGGGTTCCAGGGTCCCAGTTCCTAGGGCCCAGGGAGCTGAGGAAGTGCCCCCTTACTCTCAGCTCTTTCAGCCCAGGTTTAGCCACCAAAAAGAGATGGACAGGTGTCTGCTAATATCTTTACTTCATCAACCCCTCAGTGATTCTAAAAGACTGCTCTCTAAGCGCTGGAGACTCTGAGAGTGTCCGACGAGGCCCTCCCCCGCCCTGGATGCTGTGGGACCACTTTTTTCAGTCCCCTCCTCCATTTCCTAACTCAGCAAGTTCCGATCAAACTGTGATTGGAGTCTTGGGGCAGGCAGGCCCATGGGTTGGCAGGGCAGAAGACGTTTCTCCCTAAGATGAACGGGGTCACCTCGCTATTGGTAGCCCTGCCTGAACCAAACAGCCACCAGGAAAGGGATGCACCGCTGGCGCCAAAGCTGGACACAGACTACAACTCCCGGCAGACCCTGCGCACGGACTGCCGATCCCTCCGCTACCAATTTGCTCCGCCGGCTGTGTCCACCGCTGCCCGCCAAGGGCAAAGTCCAGGTGTTTTAGGCCCCGAAGTCGGTCTTCTTATCACATATCCGGAGAGGGACGGCTGGGAGCCGTGGAGGAGAAACGGACTTTTTTGAGGAGAAACGCGGATGCAGACCATCGAAGAGACTTCGTCCTACAGCTCCCGATTTTCGCGCGCTTTTGGCGCGAGTGGTTGTGGGTAGCGCGCCCAAGACGGAGAAAGGAGCCGGGGGGCTGTGACCGCGCCGCCCGCGGGGCCTGAGGGGATGGACGAGGACGATCCCCACGCCGAGGGGGCGGCAGTGGTCGCCGCGGCCGGGGAAGCGCTGCAGGCCCTGTGCCAGGAGCTGAACCTGGACGAGGGGAGCGCAGCCGAAGCCCTGGACGACTTCACTGCCATCCGGGGCAACTACAGCTTAGAGGTGAGCGGCGGCAGGTGGGGCGGCGGGACCGAGCTCGCCAGACCCCACCCCCGCCCCGCCCCTACCCCACCCTGTGGGGCGGTGGGAGTTTCCCCACCGGGAAGGGTCTCTGCCCACCCGGGCGCCGAGGAGTGCGAAGCTGGAAGGGAGGCTATAGAGCCCATCTCTCCATTTATTTTGAGGCGGGAAACCGAAGTCCAGAAAAGGAGTGGCTTTTCCAAGGTCACACGCCACTCAGGGGTCGTCCCCTGGTCTTCAGACCAGCGCCACAGACGTCTTGGGACTGCCTTTAAGTCTGTTTGAGAAGCAAATATCATAACGATAAAAGCCTAAATGACTTGTGTGCCAAGACCCTGCTGCCCAGAGCTTTAGACGTGTCGTCTTACTTGGTTATCTCCGCAACCCTTTTGACTATGTTCTGTGATCCCCATTACACAGATGAGGAAGCTGAACCCCAAAGAGGTTAAGCCCAAGGTCTCCCGGTTAATGGTGGAGCCAGACTGAGTCTGAGCCATAATCTCTATACCCTGCCGGCCCGAAATGTGGATTGCTTTTTTTTTTTTTTTTTTTTTTTTTGCGGTTTTTCCGTGGCACAGCTATTTCATCAGAGCCAATTGTGCACACAAGGCTTATCTCTAGGCCCCAGATTCCTCCTTCTTCAGACGGGGATAATTAGATGGTCTTGACGCTAAACACAGTGTCTGTCTCTGAACAAAATAAAATGTAAGGTATCATTAGATTTTCTCTAGCTATTCTTGCGTTAAGTCCTCACGACAGTCTGTGACATGACAGGGCAGGGAGTATTAATCCTGCTGTCCAAGTATCAAGGCCAGGAGGATTGTGTTGCCCAGGTTTGTTCTGCTAATCATCGCAGAAACCCAAACAAGCATAAGCCCAGTATAGAGGTAGAATTATGATGGAATATATTTGCAGTGGCCTCATGATCAAAAGTTTTTGTGATCTAAGAGAGCTGGACTCAGAGTGTTGTTCTGACTCATCATCACCCAGTAGAATAGTTAATCGCTGAGTTCAAAGGCATGGAGTTGGAAATTTGGAGTTGACTGTGTATGTGTGTGTCAGTATATAAGGGAGAAGAAGAGAGACTCTTGTTTGTCTCCAGGGTAGGACTGGATAGACTGGATTAAGGACAGTCATCTGCATCTTTGGGTGACACGACTGGAAAGCTGAGGAAAGGAGGAGAAAGTAAGGGAGATTATAACTTACAGCCTCTCGATTGAAAACAAGCTTTTTAGAAGCCAGAGAAAGCATTTCTGACATCCCAAGTCTTCATTTAGTCTCTTACTGAATGCACATTGCTGGGTGTAGACTGTTGAAGGCATTAAACTAGGCGCCTCTTTCAGATTCTTGCCTAGCTTGCTCCTAACTTTTTCCATGCAAGCCCTCTGCCTGGAAACTTCACTCCCCACTCCTGGGAAAGTTTAAGAGCCGAATCTCCAGTTAGGCAGAGTTGATCAGGATATCTTAATGTTTGACTTAATTCACAGTTGTGTTGAATTAAGATTTTGTGTTTATTCTATTGAAAGTGTTTTGTTTTCCTCTTCTTTGTTGCTTTGTTTTTGGTGAAAGGCATTTTCATGTATCTGCTGCTTCTTAAGAACCTCTCTGCCCAGTCCCTATCCTCTCTAGTCTACCTGACAAGCTCTTTACCCACCCCACTTACCCATACATTTTGGTGATTTATCACCACTTACCACTTATGTCTCCTGTGAACCCTTCTGTGACCACCCTCAGTCAAAATCAGTTGCTCACTATACTATATTTTCCCATAACACTTTATTTTCAANTATCCTCTCTAGTCTACCTGACAAGCTCTTTACCCACCCCACTTACCCATACATTTTGGTGATTTATCACCACTTACCACTTATGTCTCCTGTGAACCCTTCTGTGACCACCCTCAGTCAAAATCAGTTGCTCACTATACTATATTTTCCCATAACACTTTATTTTCAATTCTTAAAACATGTATCTCACCAATTATAGATAATAGTATCTGTTCCTCTTAGTTCTACACTTGGAGTTTTATAAGGTCAGAGTGTTTTTGTATTTTGAAGGCCTAGTATCAAGGAACTAATTTAAATACTATAGGTGCTTTTTATTTTTAGAAAAAAAGTCAAAGTAGTAATTTTGGTTCTTAAAGTTTCTCTATATTAATAGTGTTTTCGTCTAGTAGCCTGTATCCAAAAGCTCTGTAATACTTGGGTGTTATACCCAAACAATTCATTAATCAAGGCTTCTAAAAGTATTCAACCTTAAGCTTACCTGCCTCAAGCAATTAAGACTGGTTCACTGCTTTAGGGCAGGAACACTAGGTCTTAGATTTATTAGTAGCTACCCATTTCTGCTCACCCCTTTTGGATTATTGCAGGAAATCTTTATTAGTCATTTTTATTCTGCTAGAGTCTGGTCTTAAAGAGGATCTGCACTACAGTATTGTGTTATGCTATGAAATTTGTGGCTAGTTCTTAATTTCTTGTAAAGCTCAGCAATGAAGTCATAAAGTGAATCTAGCTTCAATAGCTCAAGTCTAGTGTTGAATTCTTAAATGTCACCTTTTTTGTAGCATTGTAAATTGAAATATCTGCTAAGATAGGGAGCCATACTTAGACTGTTTTAAAGATTAGGGTAAATAATTCCCCCAATTTCTACTTCACAAAACTGACAATCTCCTTTATGTTGAATACGATAGGTATTCGTTTTTATATGCGTGATTCTTTTGCCATCATTTTACTCTGTTCTTTCCTTTTCTCTGCCAAAGCGATTAAAAAAGAAACAAAATGATAGAAAGGAACTTCCACATCATCAAGACCATGACTGGTGTTAAATTATTGAAAAAGCTAATGCTGAGAAATTGAGAACTTTTTCAGTAATATTAGATTTGGGGTAGAGATGAGAGATCTATATTTAGATTAATATCAATTTACCATGTTACACAGGACTGAGAGTAAGGAATTTTATACCCATTTTTGCAACCAACTAAGCTTTCTGACCTTGGGCAAATATCCTCACTTCTCTCGCCTGTTAATACAGTATGCAAATTAGACCAGATAATCCTAAGGTCTCTTTTGAGTCTAGAATTCAAGTGTTCTAACGAAATATATCCATTTTGCTGTTTTATCTTTTGCCTGCCAGGGAGAAGTTATACACTGGTTGGCGTGTTCATTGTATGTTGCTTGCCGCAAAAGCATCATTCCAACAGTTGGAAAGGGTATCATGGAAGGAAATTGCGTTTCACTTACCAGAATACTGCGTTCAGCTAAACTAAGGTAAAGCACTTTGATTTTTCAAACATTACTTTATAAGTCCTGAATTTAACTTTAGAATTTAATTTCTCTTCATTTTAAATCATTTAGCTTCATCCCATTCTAAGTTTTTTTTTATAGTTCTCACATTTTTTCCCCAGTTCTCACATTCTTTCTCTGACTTTCTTCCTCAAATTCTAACTTCAACCAAAGGCCTCTGTTCTAAATCTTTTTTTTTAAATTGAGTTACAATTTATAAGTCATATAATTTACTTCCTAGTACAATTCAGTGATTTGGGGTATTTTTTACAGAGTTATCTAACTATCACCACAGGCATTACAGGCATAGAGGTTTTGTTTTTTGGGTTTTTTTTTGGCTGCACCATGCAGCAGGTGGGATCTTTTTTCCCCAATCAGGGATTGAACCTGTGCCCCCTGCATTGGAAGCATGGAGTCTTAACTTCTGGACTGCCAGGAATGTTACTAAATCTCTTTACCTATGATTTTTTTCATTAATATTTTAAGTTTGAGAATAATGTGAAGCTTTCAGAAAAGTTACAAAAATAAGAAAATTACAAAGATCATCCATACACCCTTGACCTAGACTCACCTTTTAGTGACATTTTACTCCATTTGCTTTATCATTTAATCTTTTTCCCTTAAATAATGCATTTTCCTCAACTACTTCAATTTAAGTAGCATCCATTATAGCCCTATACCCCTAAATATTTCAGTGTGTGTTTCCTTAAATAACTATAGCACAGTTATCCATGTCAACAAAATTAATCTTGAGACAATAAGTTTCTATAATCTAACATCTCTATTCTAGTTTTATTACTCGATGCAGTAAAATTTTTTCTTTTTTTCCGCTATTCTGGGTCCTTGTTGCTGCTCGTCGGCTCCTCTAGTTGCAGCACAAGGACTACTCACTGCGGAGCACAGGTGCCAGTGCATGTGGCCTCAGTAGTTGCAGTGTGTGGGCTTAGTTGCCTTGTGGCATGTGGGATCTTAGTTCGCCAACCAGGGATCAAACCTGTCCCCTGCATTTGGAAGGCGGATTCTTCACCACTGGGCCACCAGGGAAATCACTAATTTTAAGTGACTATGTAGATCTTTATAGATTTGGGAAAATATGCATCAAATATTGCTAAATCATACTGTAAAATACTGTAGAAGTATAGATTCATACATAGACCTATAAAACTAGAAGATTTTTATTTAGTATTTACCTGTGTGCCAGATATTATGTGCCAATAGTTTGCATATCTTTATTCATTTAATCCTCACAGTAATCCTATCAAATAAATCTCATTTTAAAGATGAGGAAGCCAAGTCACCATGAGGTTAAATTATATCTAGTAGTTATATACCTAAGTGGCAGAGCCTCTGAAGTCCATGCTGTATTACTTATGTATCAGTAAACAAATATACATTAGTGTGTCTTCTTTTGAATTGTATCTTTAATTCAGCTTCAGTTTCCAAAAAAAAAATTAGCCTAAGCAATTTCCAACTTAGAAAGTTTCATGTGGGAATTCCCTGTCTGTCCAGTGGTTAGGACTATTCACTCTCACTACAAAAGACCTGGGTTTAATCCCTGGTCAGGGAACTAAGATCCTGTAAGGTATGAGGTGCTGCCAAAAAAACCAAACAAGTTTTATGTAAAAATTTGTTCTACTGTTAATAGTGTTAAAAATTAGTATCTATGTTATAATTTGAATTTTAAATTCTTAATAAAGCAGTTGTCTAAGTCTCATTAATTAGTGAGAAGTAATTTTTCCTTATTTTTTTACAAGTTTTTTAGTAACTTGTGATTTAAATCAAGATTATTTTCATTCACTTATTTTCATATTTATTAGAACCTGAATGAAAAATTATTTTTCATAATTTTAATAGAAAATTGATATTAATTTTTTACAAAGTAATTTTCTTTTTTGCCTTTTGAGTACCCTTAAAATTAGATAGTGTGCCACTATTGGGACATATGTTCCATATTACCATCTTTTCTTGGTACTTGGTTTTTGCTGGCAGGGTGTCACAGCTCCAGTAAGCCATGCAGTCAGGAGGGTAAGCAACCAATACATTTATAACTATTCTCTCGCACAGCCATTCTGTTTTTCACTTTCAGTAGAGTATTTGTTAAATTATGTGAGATAGTCAACACTTTTTTTTTAAATAAAATAGGCTTTGCGTTAGATGATTTTACCCAACTGTAGGCTGATGTAAGCATCTGAGCATGTTTAAGGTAGGCTAGGCTAAGTTGTGATGTTCAGTAGGTTTAGGTATATTAAATGCATTTTCAGCTTATATTTTCAACTTACAGTAGGGTTACAGGTTATATCCTGTAACACCATTTGTAAATCGAGGAAGATCTGTATGCACATAAATAACATAAAGAGAGGTGCATGACAAAACAAATATGCAAAATGCAAAATTGGTGAATATTGGTGAATAAAGAAGTTCTTATATACAATTCTTGCAACTTTTCTATAAGTTTGATGCTATTTCAAAATAAAAAGTTTAAAGGATAAAAAAGAATGTTTAGATACATTTATGGCACATCCATATAGTGGAATAAAATCCAGCTCTTAAGATTATGGAAGGACGTTCATGTGAACTGAGAGGAAATGATCTCCAAAATTATAGCTAAAAAGAGAAGTATAGAATATCTCTTGTAGGTAGTATGA
Organism: Neotragus moschatus; assembly: GCA_006410615.1. Classification (NCBI taxonomy): domain Eukaryota; kingdom Metazoa; phylum Chordata; class Mammalia; order Artiodactyla; family Bovidae; genus Neotragus; species Neotragus moschatus. The sequence continues at coordinate 3,135,716 of SJYA01002112.1, read as the reverse complement.
TTTCATTTGAGTGGGGAAAAAGTATTTACATAGGATATGTATTCATAAATACCCTAAAAAGTTCTGCAAGGATAAATAAGAAACTAGTAACAATATAATTGTGACTTTATCTGGCTCAGCAGTAAAGAATCTGCTTGCAGTGTAGGAGATCTAGGTTCACTCCCTGGATAGGGAAGATATAATTAGTCACAAAGGCAAAGTTGGTTGCTTTAGTGGAAGAAAACTGGGAGGGAGGTGATGGACAAGGAGAGATACTTTCCATCATGTATCCTTCAGTACCTTTGAAATTTTGTAATTATGTACATTACTTATTAAAAAAAGAGAAAACTGTCATAGGATAGCATGATATGCGTCTTTGTATAAATATTGTTGCCTATATCTTTGACTCTCTCCTTAGATTCTCATAAAAATCAATTTTTGGATGAAAGAATTGAGTGTTTTTAAGACTTCACATTCATGTTGCCAAGTTGCCTTTAGAAAGGTAATTACTAATACTTCTAGCACATTTCACTGTATCCTTTTTGGAGTAGCATTTTTTTTAAACAGCCCTATTGAGATATAATCCATATATCCATTTAAAGTATATAGCTCAACAGTTTTTAATATATTCACATACTGACTACAATTTTAGAACATTTTTATCACCCCAAAAAGAAACCTCATACTCATTAGCATTCACATGTTATACCCCCACTAAATCCCCTTCCTCTGGCAACCACTAATTCACTTTCTGTCTTTTTGCCTATCCTGGATATTTCCTATAAACAGAATCATACAGGATATGATATTTCTTTGTGATTGGCTTCTTTAACTTAGCATAATGTTTTTAAGGTTCATCCATGTTGTAGCATGTATCAGCATTTTATTCCTTTCTATGACTGAATAATTTTCCATTGCATAGATATAAACATTTCATTAATTTTTTGGTTGATGGACATTTGAGTTGTTTCCACTTTAGACTCTTATGAATAATGTTGCTATGAATGTGTACAGCTTTTTATGTGGACGTATTTCTCGTTTCTCTTAGATGTATATATAAGAATTGTTATCTTTTTTTTTTAAGATTTACTTATTTGTTTATTTATTTATGGTTCTGCTGGGTCTTTGTTGCTGCACAAGCTTTCTCTAGTTGACACGAGCAGGGACTACTCTAACTGTGGTATGTGGGCTTCTCATTACAGTGGCCTTTGTTGTGGAGCATGGGCTCTAGAGTTCATGGGCCCATTAGCTGTGGCTCCCATGCTCTAGACCATAGGCTTAGTAATTGTGGTGCATGGGCTTAGTTGCCCTGCAGTATGTGGGATCTTTCCTGATTAGGGATCAAGCCTGTGTCCCCTGCATTGGCAGCAGATTCTTAACCACTGAACTACCAGGGAAGTTGCTATCTGTCTTTTTTTTTAATAGTTAAGTACCCATGAAGTGGTGTCTCATCATGGTTTTGATTTGTATTTCCCTAATGGCTAATCAAGGCTATGGTTTTTCCTGTATGGATGTATGGATGTGAGAGTTGGACTGTGAAGAAGGCTGAGCACCGAAGAACTGATGCTTTTGAACTGTGNAAACAGTGTCAGACTTTATTTTTTTGGGCTCCAAAATCACTGCAGATGGTGACTGCAGCTGTGAAATTAAGAGACGCTTACTCCTTTGAAGAAAAGTTATGACCAGCCTAGATAGCATATTCAAAAGCACAGACATTACTTTGCCAACTAATGTTCGTCTAGTCAAGGCTATGGTTTTTCCTGTGGTCATGTATGGATGTGAGTTGGACTGTGAAGAGGGCTGAGTGTCAAAGAATTGATGTTTTTGAACTGTGGTGTTGGAGAAGACTCTTGAGAGTCCCTTGGACTGCAAGGAGATCCAACCAGTCCATTCTGAAGGAGATCAGCCCTGGGATTTCTTTGGAAGGAATGATNCTAATGTTCGTCTAGTCAAGGCTATGGTTTTTCCTGTGGTCATGTATGGATGTGAGTTGGACTGTGAAGAGGGCTGAGTGTCAAAGAATTGATGTTTTTGAACTGTGGTGTTGGAGAAGACTCTTGAGAGTCCCTTGGACTGCAAGGAGATCCAACCAGTCCATTCTGAAGGAGATCAGCCCTGGGATTTCTTTGGAAGGAATGATGTTAAAGCTGAAACTCCAGTACTTTGGCCACCTCATGCGAAGAGTTGACTCATTGGAAAAGACTCTGATGCTGGGAGGGATTGTGGGCAGGAGGAGAAGGGGACGACAGAGGATGAGATGGCTGGATGGCATCACTGACTCGCTGGATGTGAGTCTGAGTGAACTCCAGGAGTTGGTGATGGACAGGGAGGCCTGGCGTGCTGGGATTCATGGGGTCTCAAAGAGTCGGACACGACTGAGCGACTGAACCAAACTTAATTTCTGCAAGACACTGTTCTTGTGTGAGAAACATTAGATTTCATCTTTCAGTTCAGAGCAGTTCAGTCACTCACTTGTAGCTACTATCTGCTTTGTCTTCTCAAAGCCTGCCACTGTTTTATCAATTAAGTCTGGTGGTGGTTTAGTTGCTAAGTCATGTCCGACTCTTGCAAACCCATGGACTGTGGCCTGCTAGGCTCCTTCGTCCTTGGGATTCTTCAGGCAAGAATACTAGAGTGGGTTGCCATTTCCTTATCCAAGGGATCTTCCCAAACCAGGAATTGAACTCGTGCCTCTTGAATTGTGTGCAGATTCTTTACCAATTGAGCTATGACTTTGGCCACCTGATGTGAAGAACTGACTCATTGGAAAAGACTCTGGTGCTGGGAAGGATTGAAGGCAGGAGGAGAAGGGGATGACAGAGGATGGGATGGTTGGATGGCATCACCGATTTGGTGGCCATGAGTTTGAGCAAGGTCTGGGAATTGGTGATGGACAGAGAAGCCTGACATGTTGCAGTCCATGGAGTTGCAAAGAGTCAGACAGAACTGAGCGACTGAACTGAACTAAACTGAACTGAACTGAACTATTTGCTCATCACATATGGCAACTGAAAAAAAAAAAAAAGAGCCATCTAGAGAATTGTAGCTAAAGTAATCCCCTGTTCTGATGTAGAAATTATAAGATGCCAGATGCTTACGGTTGTGTGCCAGACGCTTTACACACACAGCCTTCTTTCATCCTTATGCCATCCTCAATGCTATTATCGTCCTCTTTATGAAGACGAGGAAACTGAGGCTTGGAGAGACCAAGGAAATTCTCCAGCAGGAAGCTGGGGTGGAAATTCAGGAAATTCTGTCCAAAGTTGTTTTCTGATCTACCAGGCAATCCTAGATACTGAGGGCCATAATCACCTGGCTCTGTTAGCCACCGCAGGGCACAATGGTACGAATTAATACAGTTCCGTCCTTAAGGCCATCACAGTCAGCAAAGAGCTGATGTGGAGGGAGCTGGCCTTGAGGCTCATCCACCCATCTGACAAACACATACTATGCATCTACCCTCTGTCCAGTACTGAACAATAAACCAGAAGTTCAGAGAGGAATAAAGCATGGCGCCTGTCCTCAAGGAGTCCAGAGTCTGGTGGAGAGATGAATCAATCAAAGATGCTCACAGGCAATGAGAAGGTCATATGGGGCCAGTGGAAGCCCAGAGGTGAACCTGGGGTGGGAAGGAGGGCTGGGGGCTCATAGATGATCTCATAGAAAAGGAAGATCTTGAGGTGAACCTTGGGACATGAGTAGGTAGGTTCAGATGGCTTGGAAGAGATACAGCATTCCAGGCTGAAGGTATTGTGTGAGCACAAACCTAGCATGCTTATTTGGGGAGCTGCTTATTCATTAACCTTGGAGGGTAGGATTCCAAGGTGGGGCACAAAGGTCAAGGGGGAAAGGTTCACAGAAAGAAAATCTATACTTGGATGGGACTGTGCCTTCTGAGGGTTTTGGATGTGAGATCCAACCCTTCCTCCAGGAACTTAGAGTCTGGCTGGAACACAAAGGGCTGATAATGACAGAAGCAACCACATAGCCAAATTGAAAAGATGCTCAGTACCTCCAATAATTAGAGAGATCATTATGCAAGTTAAAACAATAAATTCATAGAGTTGGCAAACATTAAAATGCAAGTATAAGTGAGGAGAGAAATGAGAAGTCACATACATTCCATGAATCATGAGTCCAGAACAGCAAGGAAGAATTTAGCAAGGTTGAAATTCAATTTTACAACCTAGCACTTTAATTGCTGCATAGCTTAGAGAGACACTGAAACATGCACACAAGGAAACTCATGCAAAGATATTCATTGCAGCATTGTTTGTAACAGCAAGACAACGCACAGATCTGTTAGGCAGAGAATGGACAACGCGGGTAATTTATGACAGTGGAAAGGGCCGAACCACATCTACATACACCAGCATGGAAAAATCTCGTGATATATCATAGTGGGTGGAAATGACAGGCTGCAGAATGAGCTTTACAGCATGAAATGTGCCATTTATGTAACCTTCAAAAAGCATACACCCAACAGCTTCATTGCTCATCAGAGCTGAGCAATTTTCCACCTTCACAGTATGGAAGGTGAATTGAAAGGATACTGCAGAAATTCAACTTCACATTCCATTTGTTTTGTTTCTGTAACTGCTTTGTTTCCTGTAACTGCTGGCGAGAGCTGGCAAGATGCCCTCTGAGAGAGCTCAGATGTTCAGGAAGAGCCTCCGAGTAACAGAATGTGGGGAAGGTGATTTTAAGTTAAACGAGCAATTTCAATTTGAACAAAATGAACAAATAAACAAAGACATTTTATGCCTTTGCTTCAGTTAAAGATTTTATCTCTGGACATTAAGAGAAGCCCTTTTTAATTAAACATTGAATATTCTGGAGAGAGAGAAGCTGCAATCTTGGCAAAATAAAACATGCACAGCTTTTAAAACTTAAATGAGACTTTAATTTCACTGGTGCTGTTTCCAACAGTATTCCTTGTTCATTGTATTTCTGAGGTCATTAGATGGTGTTGGTGGTTTAGTCGCTAGGTTGTGTTCAACTCTTGTGACCCCACAGACTGTAGCCTGCCAGACTCCTTTGTCCATGGGATTCTCCAGGCAAGAATACTGGAGTGGATTGCCATTACCTTCTCCAAGGGATCTTCCTGATCCAGGGGTTGAACCCAGGGCTCCTGCATTGCAGGGAGATTCTTTACCGACTGAGTTACGAGAGAAGCCCATTAGATGGTAGATATGGTGATTCTTAAGTTTCTAGGAGGTACAGGTACCAGGTCTTAAGTAACATTAGTGAATAGAATGGAAAAGTTATTCATCCTTCCATTCTTGCAGGACTTCACTTACTCAAAGTGATTCAGATCTGTCTTCATATTTTCTGTGATATTCAAGTACCACCTGAGGGAGAAACCTATAACAACTTCCAGTGCTCTATCCTGGGGACTCGGGCGACCAGCTGTACCTGGCTATTATCCTAGTCCAGCTCACTCCCTGGTGGTAGTGTCTCTAAATTACAGCAAAGTACTTAGACCTTAGAAATCCAGCACGTATGTGCTAAGGAGCGGACCCAGAGACCATTTAATTACACCTTTCTAACCATGTATTTCCTGCTCTTCATTCATAGCTCCATTTTATAGCTGTGGAAGCTAAGGCCCAGTTGAGTGAATTTCTGTTTAATCTGAAAGTGAACAGTACACATAGTCAGCTTTGCAAATCCAAACTGTCAGTGACAGTCCAGAGTGGCTGGAAGAGGCTTTCTGCCTTCTCCCTCTGGGAATCATTGTCTCTGTGGTAAATGGGAGCTAGCAGGAACTATAATAAATTCCAGCTTCCCCGCGTGGCCCAGCAGTAAAGAATCTGCCTGCAATGCAGGAGATGCAGGAGACCTAGGTTTGATCCCTGGGTCAGGAAGATCCCCTGGAGAAGGAAATGGCAACCCACTCCAGTATTCTTGCCTGGAGAATCCCATGGACAGAGGAGCCTGGCAGACTACAGTCTGTGGAGTCACAAAGAGTCAGACATGGCTGAAGTGAGAGCACGCATGCATGCATGCATGCACGCACGCAGTAGGTCCAGAGGAAGTCCAAGAGGCAACAAGAGACTCTGCAGCCATAATGACTCTCTAGCTGGGCTCTAGTCCCTGAGGAGACAACCCTGCTTATCAGAGACTCATTCTCCCTTACCTCAGGGGGAATAACATCAGTCTCAGGACTGTCTGAGAAAATGCATGTCCAGCATCAGGCATAGCACATAGCCCTCTTTCAGGCATGTCATAAATGCTTATTCTTTTCTTTCAGGCCTAGGTTTCCCAACTATGGTTCAAGAAACACTGGGACATATTAATAAGTATGATGTAAAGAATTGTCCCATTGTCTAATGGGTGCTGCAGATTTAATTTTCTTTTTGTGCCAGATTTCTTAAGACCTGGAGTATGCAAAGATTCATTGTGCCACTGCAAATTATTGCCTAGTCTTCACCGTTTTCCATTGTGCCTAGCACAGACAGAGAAAGCCACCAAGAGCTGTAACAATAAAACTAACTGATTTTATTAAAATTGCAGGTTCAGAAGCTTGGGGAATCATCTAGGGGAGAGGAGCCTTGTTTTGTTTTTTTTTTTGGCAGGGGGAGAGTGGTGGTGGATGGACTCATGTGTCAACCAGGATGCTATGTATCAAGGCCAAAGGGTCTGGCCTCCTCCCTCTGGCCAAGCATGCAGGCATCTCATCTGGGAAGCTTATAAGTAATAAGAGAAGGCATGAGCCTGTCCTTAGGACAAGGGGGTGAATTTCATGGTGATCCTGTGTGAATTAGGCCACGTGAGGGATAACCCAGCCTCTTCTCCCATTCTTGTGCTGCTGGCTTCCCTGGATTATAAGCTAGAGAGTGACTTGCTCCAGGTAGTGGCCAGAAGGCAGGCCTGGATCTCCCCCATTCTTAATCTCTTTCCGGTGACTTGCATTTACCAAGTACCTAGTAGGTACTGGGTGTTTGGCACCATGGAAAAGATAGAGATGAGTTGTCCTTATGTTCAGAGGGCTCCCAGGCTACAGAGTGATAATAATAGAGGACAGAGGGAATTCCTTGATGTCTAGTGGTTAAGACTCTGCCTTGCAGTGCTGGGGATGTGGGTTTGATCCTCGTCAGGGAACCAAGACCCCATGTGCCATGGAGCAACCATGCCTGTGCAACTTAGAGTCTGTGCACTGCAGTGAAAGACCCTGCATAATGCAACGGAGATTCTGTATGCTGCAGCAAGACCTGACATCAGCTCAGTTCAGTTCAGTCGCTCAGCCGTGTCTGACTCTTTGCGACCCCATGAATCCCAGCACACCAGGCCTCCCTGTCCATCACCAACTNAGTCTGTTGTTCCATGTCCAGTTCTAACTGTTGCTTCCTGACCTGCATACAGAGTTCCCAAGAGGCAGGTCAGGTGGTCTGGTATTCTCATCTCTTTCAGAATTTTCCACAGTTTATTGTGATCCACGCAGTCGAAGGCTTTGGCATAGTCAATAAAGCAGAAATAGATTTTGGGGATAGCAATGTGTACATTGGATTTATATGATAACATATTAGTCATGGCTCTTATTTATTAAAAAAAAAAAGATACCAGCTACCAACTTTGCCTCTCTTAAGGAGAAAAAAAAATGTATTGAAAGAATATTGGATAGCTGACAAAATCTTTAGGATAACTTGAGAAATTAGGCTTATAAAATGACCAGGAGAAAGACAGGCTGGCTACACAATCAAAGAGCGTATCGCAGAACCCATCTAATAGGTTCACAGCTTGCATGGCCAGCAGTGCTGTCCCTGGATGTTGGCAATGTTTTAGTCCCTAGGAGCTGCTATTGAGCTCCGTAAGAATTTACCACTTCTTCATTTCTGTGCCATCACCTCCAGATTCAGAAACCGAACAGATATATCTGATTAAGGACCTCAGGTTTTATGCCTTCACCCTGAGTTCCAATGCAGCAGACCATTCTAGTAGAAAATCCTCAAAGGAAAGAATAGAATTTCACATGCTGTGCATCCCTGTCTCCAACAACGTCCTCTATAGTCTCTCTCTATAGAGAAACTATGATTTTGTCAGCCAAAAAAATTTTAGTAATCTAGTTTTTTTCTTTTTTTGCTGCTCTTGATAAGAATCTTTTAAAAAGACTCAAATTCTTAGATTTCATTCAGCATGTCTGGAGTTTGAACTTCTGCAGACAACTAATTGATGATTTCTTCCACTACCTTTAAAAAAAAAAAAATTACATGCATTTTGTAATATCACTAGACACTTAAATGAACTTTAACACTACAAAATTTCAGTCCAAGACCATACTAACATGGGAACATAAAAAAATCCACTTATAATTGTATAAACCAGAAATGTAGAGCCATAGTCCATTAAGTGATTTTTCTGGGTATGTTCTACCTTCTTAGGTATATATTGATATTTGATAGTAGAACCACGTGTTGTAACACAAACACTTGAATTTTATTCTTTCCCTATAACAGTCTGGTGCTTTGTGAGCAACTTCCAGAATCTAATATTGAGACAGGCTGTCTTTCCTCAGACTAGTTTTGTGAACTCATCAGTCTGTTGACTAACATTTACTTTGTAATTTATATGCAGAGTATTATCTAGGTACTACAGGGAATAAAAGAAGTAGATAGGTACTACCTGCATAGTCAAGGATATTTTATGTATTGACTGTTAATTCAAAGTTTACATTCTCACAGTGATTCTGGGAACCAAAGTAATTTCATAGCACTTGAAATGGGTTTTTTCTTCTCTCTTTTTTTAAAAAAATAAATTCATGGATTTTAATAAAGATTCTTAGGTATAAGTAGAGTGTCTCCTTTTCCTACCATTATATGTATTCATTTTAAATTTGCTTTTTTCTGTTTGTTTAGTTTAATACAGTTTTTTAGTAAAATGAAGAAATGGATGGACATGTCAAACCTGCCACAAGAGTTTCGTGAACGTATAGAAAGGCTAGAAAGAAATTTTGAGGTGTCTACGGTAATTTTCAAAAAGTTTGAGCCAATTTTTTTAGATATATTTCAGAATCCATATGAAGAGCCACCAAAGTTACCACGAAGCAGGAAGCAGAGGTGAGACACTTTATCATTTAACTGCCATAGAAATTATGATACAAACTTATTAAGGGCATTTGCATTTTACAAGTCAACTTTTTAACCCCATTTAATAAACCATGGTTGTCTTTCCTTTGTGAATGGGATTGTATATATAATTTGACTTTACTACTTGGTGTATTTGCTGTTTCAATTTTTAAGTGACAAATGTGTAATGATATTTAGTAAGTTAGATAAAAAGTACATTCCCCCTGCCCCTTTTTTAGGAGGATTCCTTGCAGTGTTAAAGAGCTCTTTAATTTCTGCTGGACACTGTTTGTTTATACTAAGGGTAAGATGACACTTTCAGTTGCTTTATATTTCTGTTGTGGGAACTCAGTGCTCTTTGACATGGAAGGTTCCTGGGTTTTATGTCTCTTTTTTCTTGTAAAGGTAATTTTCGTATGATTGGAGATGACTTAGTAAACTCTTATCATTTACTTCTGTGCTGCTTGGATCTGATTTTTGCCAATGCCATTATGTGCCCAAATAGACAAGAATTGCTAAATCCATCATTTAAAGGTGAGACCTTATTTATTTTTGAAAACTGATAATCAGTTTTTAGAAAAAGAGTATTAAAAGTCAGTCATATTCTTTTTTCCATCCATTGTTTCTTATACCCTGTCAAACTAGGTTTACCATCTAATTTCCAAACTGCTGACTTTCGGGCTTCTGAAGAACCTCCCTGCATCATTCCTGTACTGTGTGAACTGCATGACGGACTTCTGGTAGAAGCCAAAGGAATAAAGGAGCATTACTTTAAGCCATATATTTCAAAACTCTTTGATAGGAAGGTACTGTACTTACATTTAAATGATTCAGCTCCTGTGGGTCAGCAGTAACAGCCTCCAGGAGAAAACCATATTTTAAGAAAGTTCTTAACATTATAGTACTCGGGCTCAAGTTCCCAGGTTTCAGCCTCTGCTGTGATGCAGTCCTGGCCTGTGATTTTCTGTGATGTGCAAAACTGAGCTGTGGAAGAATGTGACCAACCGTATGTCCTGTTAACTAAATGCACAGCCAGAGGCATCTGTAGGAGGTTCTGATATAGAATTAATGAAGGACAAACATTAGAGTAAGCCTAAGGAAAAGCAGGAGGTCAAAGTAAGCTAGTCTATTGCCACAGTTTGAATACTGTTTACACAATTTGCTGTTTACTAAAAGTAGGATGATATATAACAGCTATAGCTTTAATTCCATACAAGTAGAGCAAGAGTCCCTGAAAGGATTAGGTCATTACTAACTGGGTTCTTCTCTTATGTATACTTTTGTATCTAGTCTTATCTTTCAATAAACAACTATTTATGTGTATATACACAATATATATATTTCTGTGTGTGTGTATACTCAAAATATCTCTTTCTATAACTTTAATCTCCAGCAAAGTAAAGTTTAAAGGAACTGAAGGATTTTGTCTATTGTGCTCTGTAGAAGCAGTGCCCTAGTGGCTCATGGGTATTGTGACCATACATCTTGGTTTGCCTGGGTTATCTGGGTTTTGGCTGTTGGTGTGGCATAATTACTAGAATGTCTCCTTATTTCACTTCATAAGTATCCTGGTTTGAACAATGGTTCTCTTGCCCATGGGCCACAGACCGTTTATTTGGCCTGTTTAGAGTGTTTTACATTTTTATTTTGTCCAGTTTTTAGCTTAACACATGAAGACCTTTTATGTGAAAATTTTTAAAAAATCAGAATTGGCAATATTGGTAACTGCATAGGTAACAATTGTCAAGCTCAATAATGGCTACCTCTTAGGACAAGGAAGTGTGCTTTCTGCCCTCTTCATTTATGTATGTTAAACCCTGACCCCTGAAAGCATTTGAGTTTACAATCCCTGATGTTTGATAATCTAAGAATAGTGTGGATACACAGACAATGTTAATAGCAGTGTAATTTTCCCTTCTCACCAGTTGTTGTTAGTCACTCAGTCGTGTCTGACTTTTTGTGACCCCATGTAGCCTGCCAGGCTCCTCTGTCCATGGGGATTCTCCAGGCAAGAAAACTGGAGGGGTTGCCATTTCCTTCTTCTCACCAGTAACAGTAGCTATATTCCTTTCATATCTTTTGCTTGTCTGACACATACCATCATTTAATAACTGTTAGTTTCCATTCTGTATAGACAATCTTTAAAATTGGACAGCTTTCATCAGAATCATTTGGGGAATTTGTTAAAACTGCTGCCTTAGTTCAGGCTTTGAGGTCTGTCAAGTCCGCCTTTTTAACAAGTTCCCCTACATGATTGTTACATCATGGATAGACTAACTTCAAAGTATTTTGAAATCTTGACATTAAATGTTTTTTAATATTTTATTTGCATACTTAATAGGAGTTACTGGTCTGAAAAAAAAATTTAATAATTCTGTTTTGTGTTTGTGTGTATTAATTTAGATAAATGTAATGTTCTTGTGTGTACGTTAATATGCTTACTTATATAATGTCACAATGACTTTTTCTTCCCAGATTTTAAAGGGTGAATGCCTTCTGGATCTTTCCAGTTTTACTGATAATAGGTAATTATCTAGCACTAAAAGTATCAGGCATATCATATACTGTCAGTAATGATTTGTTACAGTTGGTTAAGTGATATGTTGTATCAAGTTAACAGCTCCAAATTCAAATTCAGGTTTCTTCTGCATTGGTGGCATTCAGTGAGTGTTATTGCTAAGCCTTGTAGTCTTAAATTTTTCAGAAACCATTGGCACTTTTATCTGCTCTCCTGAGAAACTCATAAACAGACCCAGTGACTTCTGTATTTGAGTTCACATTCTTTCACTAATCAAATATTGGCAAATTCAGAATGTACTTATATTTCAAGGCCATACACAGTTGTTTCCTCAATGATCAGGCCTTAATTAGGTTCAACTAGTTTTCAGATTAAGTACAGATTCTTTTCAGTCACCTTGCAAAGTAATTTATTGCCATATATGTGAACGTGAAGAATGTCCATGATCAGATAGAAACCTCAGATATTGTTAGATGGGCAGAGTTAATAAAAACTAGAAAGTCATGAGCTTTTCCATGCTATGGAGTCAAAATATATCTTTAAGATAAATTCATTGTGTAACTTAGTTGTATCCTAGGAGCTTAAAAGAATTCTCTTTTCAGCAAAGCAGTGAACAAGGAGTACGAAGAATATGTTTTAACTGTTGGTGACTTTGATGAGAGGATCTTTTTGGGAGCAGATGCAGAAGAGGAAATTGGAACCCCTCGGAAGTTCACTGGTGACGGCCCATTAGGGAAACTGACAGCACAGGCTAATGTGGAGTGTAATCTTCAACATCACTTTGAAAAAGTAATGTAACCTAGCCTGGCCTCAGTCTTGAATGGTCTTTTTCTGTGTGTGTGTTTCTACTAACAGCAAAAAAGTGAAGAAAGTGAAAGATGCTCAGCCGTGTCTGACTCTTTGCAAACACATGGACTATACAGTCCACGGAATTCTCTAGGCCAGAATACTGGAGTGGGTAACCTTTCCCTTCTCCAGGGGATCTTCCCAACCCAGAGGTTGCACCCAGGTCTCCTACATTGCAGGTGGATTCTTTACAGCTGAGCCGCAAGGGAAGCCCAACAGCAGAAGCATCTTTCCAAGTTAAATCTTAAATTATCTTCTACTAATTCATATTTCCCGTGAAAACTTTAAAGAATAATTTTCAAAACTATAGCATATAGTATTTAGCTCATTTCTTGCTATTTTTCATATTTGGATATTTTCCCAGAATGCCTGGATTTTCAGTAGACTGTGTGTCTTTGGATGTGAAGACATACTTTTTTCCTGTTCTTTTCTTTGTATCACTTTAGCTGCTGCTTTCTTGCTTTAAAATTTGCTTCCTACCATGTGCTTTTCTCAAACATTAGTCATATTACTCTGGATTTGACTGTTAATAGCCAAGGCTTAATTCTCTGTTTATGTGTTAGGTGGGTTGGAGTATGAGGTCTGCTGGAAAATTCATAGAAACCTAAGTTTTAGTACCAGCACTTCCATTACTTTTGTCAGCTGTTTCCTTGCATGTAAAATGAAAATGTGCATGTTATATTTCAAATGAATTTTATGAAGATAAATGAGATTATAGAGAGAAAGCACTGTGAAAAAGTATTATTCAGAGATAGGATGTTATTAGCATAATATTGCTAAAAATGTGGTGGGTAACCAGAAGAGGGAGAAAAAGTAACCTACTAAACATGAATAGCGAGGATGGTATCTGTACTAAATTAAACATGTAATTTAGTAATTTTTAATGTCACATATATTTCTTTTCTGTCAGAAAACATCATTTGCACCTTCTACCCCACTGACAGGACGGCGATATTTAAGAGAAAAAGAAGCAGTCATTACTCCTGTTGCTTCAGCCACCCAAAGTGTGAGCCGGCTACAGANCTACTAAACATGAATAGCGAGGATGGTATCTGTACTAAATTAAACATGTAATTTAGTAATTTTTAATGTCACATATATTTCTTTTCTGTCAGAAAACATCATTTGCACCTTCTACCCCACTGACAGGACGGCGATATTTAAGAGAAAAAGAAGCAGTCATTACTCCTGTTGCTTCAGCCACCCAAAGTGTGAGCCGGCTACAGAGTATTGTAGCTGGATTGAAAAATGCACCAAGTGAACAACTTATAAATATTTTTGAGTGAGTATGATACAGTTTTTTTCCAAGTTTTCTTCTAATTTTAAATTAGATTCTATAGTTCATTCTGTTTTCAGTACTTCTGAATTCTAGAGATAATGGATATACATCTGACAAGTTTTACTATACCATTTCAATCACAAAGTATATTGACCTAAAATCAGGTAGAAGTACTATTAAAAATTATATATAAATTTAACTTTATATTATTATAGACTTTGAAGATTAAACGCATCTTAATGGTTATGTAGCTCTAGCATTCCACTCTGGTAACACCCCTAATTTATGCATCCCTGTTTTGTTTTCTTTTTTAAATGGATTCAATTTAAATGTCCATCAGATGGAAGACTGGTTACATATTGATCGTACAGCCATGAAATGGAATTTTATGCAGTTGTTGGAAAAAAAAGACATATTTTGTAGTAAAGATGATAAAATGAGGCCAGACCAGAGAAACTTATTTCCTAATACCTAATGAAATAACAGGATAATAAAAATCAGCAAACTATCAACAACCAAATGAAGGATATTATTTCATGCTATAATTTTCCAAAGTGATGGTCAAAAAAGGAAATGAATGCTCCTAGTATGTCCCTTATGATTAAACAGTGGAAGTGAGAAATAGATTTAAGGGACTGGATCTGATAGATAGAGTGCCTGGTGAACTATGGAATGAGGTTCGTGACATTGTACAGGAGACAGGGATCAAGACTATCCCCATGGAAAAGAAATGCAAAAAGGCAAAATGGCTGTCTGAGGAGGCCTTACAAATAGCTGTGAAAAGAAGAGAAGTGAANCGAAGGGGACGACAGAGGATGAGATGGCTGGATGGCATCACTGACTCGATGCACGTGAATCTGAGTGAACTCCGGGAGTTGGTGATGGACAGGGAGGCCTGGCGTGCTGCAATTCTTGGGGTCGCAGATAGTCGGAACACGATTGAGTGACTGAACTGAACTGAGTATGCCCCACCCCCAAGAAGCATTAGTGAGGGAAAAAAGGGTTTGTTAACAGGATCTTGAAAATGCTCATTAATACTCTAGATATGGAGGGAAACAAATGGAGTGAATAGGCAGATGGGCCAAAAGTCCTATTAATAGAAACCTCCCCAGGTGAAAGTTCCTCTATACCACCAAGATAGCAGCAGAAATATGAAAAATCCTTAGTGCCTTCCATTTTCTGAGGTTTCTACCTGATTTATGGCGAGATCCTTATAAAACTAGAAGGTATCCCTGACCTAGGTATAGTGAACCCTGGAATGGGGATATTTAACTAAATCTCAGATGAGAAGGCAAAGCCCTGGTCCTCAACAAAAGCTGAACCTAGCACCATCTGTGTTGTACTCACAGTCCCCAAACCTCAGTCTATAGAAAAGTGGACAGAACATTCATCCCCAGATTCAATCACAGCTCAGAAGATAAACAGATGGCAGGGTAAGTAGGAAGACACATGTATGGCAAGATGAATACAGTATTGTAAAGCAAAACAAGCTAAAAAATAAAAATTTAAACTTAAAAAAAAAAAAGTAGGAAGACTCATAGCATCTAATCTACCCTCATAGTATTTGAATGAATAGATCTGGACTGAGCTGTCCATTTAGCATGAACAAGTTAAAAAGAAATGGCAAAACAACTATGCAAACTTTTTAAAATCAATATACTTATTTATTATTTATTTGGCTGTGTTGGGACTTAGTTGCAGCCTGTAGGATCTTGAGGCATTGCAGTACATGGACCCTCTAGTTGTGGTGTGGGCTTAGTTGCTCCGTGGCATATGGGATCTTAGTTCTCTGATTAGGGATCAAACACTGCAAGACAGATTCTAAATACTGGACCACCAGGGAAGTCTCTGTGTAAACATTTTAAAGCACAAGAGAAGGAAGGAAGGAAGAAAATGTGGAATGCAAAAGACAACCTGGAAATAAATAAATGGAAAGACATTCCATGTCTATGGAGTATAAGATTTAATATTGTTAAAATGTCCACATTGCCCAAAGCAATTTACAGAATCAGTACAATCCCTATAAAAACCCAATGACATTTCTTATAGAAAGAAAAAAAAAATCTAACATTCATAAGGAATTTTGAAGGACTTCTAATAGCCAAAATAATCTTGAGAAAAAAGCTGGAGGGTTCATACATCTTAATTTCAAAAACATGTTATAAAGCTATAATAATGAAATCAGTAAAATATTGTCATAAAGACAGACATGTAGACTAGACATGGAATAGACTAGCATCCCAAAATGCAGCTTCATGTATATCATCAACTGATCTTTGACAAGGGTGCCAAGACCATGGTATAGGGAAAACTGGATATCCACATGCAGAAAAATGAAAAAAGACTCATTTACATATACAGAAGTTACTTTAGATACCTATTATAGGTGGAATCACGTAGCATTTGTGTTTGGCTGGATTCACTTAGTATAACATCTTCAAGGTTCATCCATGTTGGAGTATATAATAGGGTTTTAAGGCTGTATATATATAGAAATAATTAAATATCTATTATATTATTTGCATAAATAATAGAATATTTTGTATGTATATATGCACACACACACAGTTTATTCATTCAGTGGATCTGTAGATTGTTTCTACATCTTGGCTGTTGTGAGTATGCACACACACACAGTTTATTCATTCAGTGGACCTGTAGATTGTTTCTACATCTTGGCTGTTGTGAGTAAAGCTGCAATATACTTGGGTCTCTGAGATATCTCCATGCAAAAAAACGAAGACAGGATTTTGTCTTATGCTTTATACAGAAGTTGACTAAAAATGGATTAAAAACCTAAACATGAGACCTGAAACTATACAGCTAGAAGAAAAAAATTGGTGAAAAGCTTTGCAACATTGAAATAGGCAGTTATTTCTTGGATATGACATCAAAAGTACAGGTAACAAGCAAAAATAGAGAAATGGGACTACATCATACTTAAATATTTCTGTATAGCATTGGAAATAATAGGATGAAAGGCAGCATACTGGAATGCTTGCTTGCTTCTGCATGCTGAATCATGTCTGATTCTTTGTGACACCAAGGACTATAGCCTGTTAGGCTCCTATGTCTGTGGGATTATCCCGGCTAGAATAATGGAGTGGATTGCCATTTCTTTTTCCAGGGGATCTTTCCAACTTAGGGATCCAACTCATGTCTCCTGTGGCTCCTCCATTGACAGGCATATTCTTTACTCGATTAAAAAATGAAAATGTGAGTTTCTTAGTCATGTCTAGCCCCCCAGGCTCCTCTGTGAAAATCTCCAGGCAAGAATACTGGAGTGGGTTGCCATTTCCTTCTCTAGGGAATCTGACCTAGGAATCAAACCCAGGTGTCCCACTTTGAGGGCAGATTCTTTACCATCTGGGCCACCAGGGAAGCCCTATACTAGAATAGGAGAAAACAATTGCAAACTGTATATCAGATAAGTTAATAGCCAGCATATATAAAGAACTCCTACAACTCAAAAAAAAAAAAGAAAAAAACACTTCATTTTAAAAGAGGGCAAAAGACTTGACATTTCTCTAAAGAAGACATACAAATGGCCAAAAAGCATATGAAGAAAATTCTCAATGTTATTAATCATCAGATAAATGCAAATGAAAACCACAGTGAGATATCACCTCATACCCATTAGAAAGACCACTATCAAAAAAACAGAAACAAGTGTTGATGAGTATTAGAACTGGTGTTCTGTTGCTGGGATTGTAAATGGTATAACTGGTATGGAAAATATATGAAGATTTCGCAAATAATTAAAAATAGAATTTTTATGACCTGGCAATCCCACTTTTGGGTATATTTTCCAAAGAGTTGAAAACAGGATCTCAAAGAGATATTTGCACACCCAAGTTAATTGCAGCATTACCTACAAGAGTTCTAGAGATCTACTGTACAGTAATGTGTACATAGCTAACAAAATGTACAGTTAAAAATTAAGAGGGTGAGTTTATTATTTGTTTTACCACATAGTAAAAAAGGCAGTCTAGTTTGAAGAAAATACAAGTCAAGAAGTACAGCTTTGCACTAGAGGAACTCAATGAGAACAAAGTGTTTTTGCCACGTATGCTACCTGCCTTTCTACACATGATGCTGGTCCATTTGAATATGGGATTGGGAATTCTGAACCCTGTGCTTGTTATTTGGCTTTCGGCAAGTCACATTCTTTCTCATAGACTTGGATTTGACATTTCTGAATTAAGACCTGTGTTCTGTGGTAACAGAGTTAATACAATAATATAAAAGTAATAGCATTAATTGCTTCTGGCCAGATATCTTCCTTTTTGATGCTACATTTTTTTTTAACATGTTATTCTTTTGATTTTGGTAAAAATTACATGCAATTTATTTTTACACCACAATATATACCTAAACACTACCCATCATCTTGTCTTTTAAATCAGGTTTATTGAAGTATAGCTCAGTTGATAAAGAATCCACCTGCAATGCAGGAGACCCTGGTTGGATTCCTACGGGAAGATCCGCTAGAGAAGGGATAGGCTACCCTGCCCAGTATCGTTGGGCTTCCCTTGTGGCTCAGCTGGTAAAGAATCTGCCTGCAGTGTGAGAGACCTGGGTTTGATCCCTGGGTTGGGAAGATCCCCTGGAGAAGGGAAAGGCTACCCACTCCAATATTCTGTCCTGGAGAATTCTATGGACTATAGTCCATGGGGTCTCAAAGAGTCAGACATGACTGAGCGACTTTCCCTTCACTTTACTTGAAGTATAATTTATATATGAGAGTCATCTTTTTTACTGTACAGTTGTATGAGATTTGACAAATACATAGTTGTATCATCACCATAATGATAAAGACATAGAACAGTCCCCCCAAATTTGTGTCCCTTTATATTCAATCCCTACACCATCCCCAGCCTCTGGAAACCACTGATACATTTACTGTCCTTATAGTTTTGCCCTTCTAGAATTTCATATAAATAGAAGCATAATATAGAAGACATAGACTCCGCTATGTTGAAATTCTAAAACTGTGCCAAATGATTATATTTAAAGGCTGTAGACCAGTTTGAAATACCCTATGTTTACATATCCAGGTTTACAACTTAAAATAGGACTTTGGTCACTAAAATCCTGACTAATTCTTGAAAGAAGACTCGTTAGTAGTCTGCTTTGTTTTTCCTGGTCATTAGGTTCCTTTTGTGTTTTATAGGTCTTGTATGCGTAATCCTATGGAAAATATTATGAAAATAGTGAAAGGAATAGGAGAGACTTTCTGCCAACACTATACTCAATCAACCGATGAACAGCCAGGATCTCACATAGGTAAGGAGATAAAACTGAAATTGATACAGCATTGAAAGTGGACTGTCCCAAGAAAAATAGAAATCCAAGTTTTTCCTTCCCTGTAGTTTTAATATATCAGATTTAAGTTTATGTAAATTTTGTTCTAACAGCTACATTTCATTTTAGCACGTTTTCTTATTTCCCCTCATAGACTTTGCTGTAAACAGACTAAAGCTTGCAGAAATTTTGTATTATAAAATACTAGAGACTGTAATGGTGCAGGAAACACGAAGACTTCATGGAATGGACATGTCAGTAAGTAAATTCACTCTACCAGCCACTGGCAAGTTCCATAAATCCTAAGCCTGGAAGCTGTGTGTTGAGAGGCTCTGTAGTTCATTGTAGGTGGTTCATGGTCAGCAGTTAATGGCACACTTAGCCATAATGACATATTAATTGGCCTCCATTGTCTTTGGTACACCCAGTACTAGCCACTCTTGGCAGAAATGTGGAACATGTAAAATTTGTTTTCGGTACGCCATCATCTTTCCCCTTCAGGTCTGTTGTTTGTCCTTCATTCCTAGTTAACTAATGTTGAAACCCCCCCACCCCCTGCAACTATTAATCCAAGTGATAACTTAAATATGTGGTCATACCTCTCAGGGAATTTTAAGGAATAAAATGTTAGCAGCTTTTTTTTTTAATTGCTCTATTTTCTTTGAACTTTTGATTAAGTTGGATCCCTCTTTCCAATAGTTCAGTAAAGAAATTTTTCTAAAAAGTCAATCCTAGCATATGATCTTTGTTTCCTCTTCCTCCACTCTCTTTGTCACTTTTGGAGCCTTCTTACCTTAATTTCCAGTAAGAACAAGTTTATGTTTGGGGGTGCTGCTTTAACTGTTAAAATTTCTTTGTGTTTGCACCCTGGAAGCTTTCTTCTGTGTTGGTTCCCCATTTTTACTGGATTCCATGTTTTTATTTTTCACGATTTATTAATATTTGATGGAGCATAGGCTCCCATAACTTCCTAAGAAAGAAGTAAATTTTCAGCTTTTATTTTGAAATAATTATAAATTCACAGAAAGTTGCAAAAGTAGTACAAAGGATCTCATGTATTCAATTGTCCCCAGTGGTTACATTTTATATAGTATGATATCAAAACCAGGAAATTGACACTGGAACAATGTATGTTGCTCCCTTTACCATTGTATCAGGTGTGTAGATGAGGTAACCACCACCAAAATAAAGATACAAAATTGTTCTGTCATCATAAAGATCTCCCTCATGTTGCCCCTTTTTAAGTGACACTCGCTCTTTTTAGCCACTAATTTGTTTTCCATATCTATACTTTTATAATATTCTGTGAGTTCATTTTGTTTACATTTGTTGAGGTTTATTTTATGATGCAGGAATGGTTTATCTTGGTGAATGTTCTGCTCTCTTAAACAGAATGTGTGCTATATTTGGGTGAAGTGTTCTGTAAATGTCAGTTCTATCTTTTTGGTTAATTGTATTGTTAAATTCTTCTATATCCTTGCTAATTCTTGGTCTAGTTCTGTCAGTTAGTGAGAGGAGATAAGGGTATTGAAGTTTCCAAATGAAACTAAATTTATCTATTTCTCCTTCCAGTTCTGTTAGATTTTTTAAAATTCATATATTTTGAAGCTCTGCTGTTTGATGCATAGACATTGAGGTTACTATCTTCTTGGTGAACTAATCATTTTATTATGACAGAATATCCCTCTCTGAGTATGGTAATTGTCTTTGTTCTGAAAGCATCTGGCTGATGTTTATATATAGCCACTCCTGCTTTCTTTTGGTTAATGTTTATATGATACAAGCATATGTAGTTCTATTGTGCTTCACTTTTTTTGTGCTTCACAGATGGTGAGTTTTTAATAAAAGTTTGCAACAACACTGTGTCAAGCTTGTTGATGCTCTTTTTCTAATAGCATTTTCTCACTTCATTTCTCTGTGTCACATTTTGCTAATTCTTCAGTTCAGTTCAGTTCAGTCTCTCAGTTGTGTGCGACTCTTTGCAACCCCGTGAATCGCAGCACACCAGGCCTCCCTGTCCATCACCAACTCCCGGAGTTCACTCAGACTCACGTCCATCAAGTCAGTGATGCCACCCAGCCATCTCATCCTTTGTCGTCCCCTTCTCTTCCTGCCCCCAATCCCTCCCAGCATAAGAGTCTTACAGTATTGCAAACTTTTTCATTATTATTGTATTTATTATAGTGATCTGTTATTAGTGATCTTTGATGTTTTATTGCAAGAAGATTATAATTGATTGAAACCTCAGGTGATAACATATTTTAGTAATAAGTATTTAAAAAAATTTTTTAGACATGATGCTATTGTACACTTAATAGACTATAGTATAGTGTAAACATAGCTTTTATATGCATTGGGAAACCAAATAATTTGTGTGACTCATGTTACTGTGGTATTTGCTTTATTGCATATTTATTGCAGTGGTCTAGAACCTGCAGCCTATTTATCTTTTTCTACTCTTTTACGTTCATTCTACCTGTATCATCCTTTGAAATTAGTTTCTTGTAGGCAGTGTATAGTTGAGTCATGTTGTTCTGTATACTATGCAGGCTCTTTGTTTTAACAGATATTAGCTTACATTTAATTGTTACTATGTTAAGGGCATAAGTCTACTATTTTATTTTTTGTTTTCTGTTTTTTTGTTTTGTTTTTCTTACCGTCCCATGGATTACTTTGAGCATTTTTAGAGTGTATACATTTCGTATTAAATTTTTTTAGAGGTTACTCTAGGTATTACACTATGCAAACATAATTTCACAACCCACTGTTATAAACATTTTATTGGCTTAAGTGTGGAAACCTTACCTTGCTTTAAATTTATTTTTTAAAACTGCATGAATGTTTTATTTTAAACTAATACTTGATTAATAGTTGTCTGTATATAGGATTCTAGATTGACGATCATTTTCTTTTCTGATTTTGAAGGCATTGCTCCATTATCTTCTAGATCCCAGGATTGCTAATTAGAAGTCCAGGGGCATTTTAATTCTTTGTATTAATACATGACCTGTTTTTACTTTCTGGAATCTCAGTATGGAAGTCTTTCCTTGAATGGTGGATTATTCCTCAAATGTTAGATTATACCCTTGTCTTTCAATTGGAGGCATTCTTCAAATGTCTGCTTTTTGAATGAGTCACTAAAAATGAGACATTAATAAACCCTTATGTTGATAAAACAGTTTGGGTCAAAACTCTGTGTGCAAGAGGGAGAATAAAAGTCCAGAAGCCTCGAGTGATCATGTAATATAGGGACCCTCAACTGTTGGTGTCTTTAAAACTTATCTGGAGTATTTTGACTTGTCTAGAGAAGTATCTGCTAATCTCTTACCTGGCTATTGGTGTTATGGAGCAGAGCACGGAAGGGAAAGTTGGTCTCAAATTCAGTCTGCAGCCTTTTACCTAAAACCACAGTCTCTTCTATACCTGGTGTTCTGAGCTTTGATTCTCTCTAGTTCAGTTTTTGTAGAGACTAATTCTCTAAACTAGAGGCCTATCATCTGATTCCTTAGAGTGGATGTCGTATGGGAACCTGAAGAGTTCTGTTAATACTATAAACTTGCAGATCACCCATCCATGTCAGCCCTTGCCTAATAACCTCTACTTTCTATTCTGCCTGTGCCTTCAGTTGCTGTGTTTTTCTCAGGTTGTATGGAGCAAATTCACTTAAGTGTCTCTAGTCAGGCCCTTATGTTTGACCATCCTGCTTTCTGCTGGGTAATTTGTCATTCTTTCATCCATCTTCAGTCTACATATACAGTTTGTAGTTATAGGTAACTCCTTGTTTTATCCTAGGTATTTTCTATTTCTTATTTCTTATTCTATTTGTTGATTTGGAGTGGTATTTTTAAGAAGGATGACAAAAATACTATTTATAAAGCTGAAAACTTATGTTAAATTTTAAACTCAGTGGTAAAACAGGACTTTATCTTCTTAGTAAAATGTTTCTTTCTCTGAACTTCTAAAAAGTCTTAGCTGTGATATACTATACCTTTGATTTTAGTGTTTGATTAATAAATACTGTCCTCATGTCGAGAAAACAGGTAACACAAAACTCATTTAAATAAAGGAGCCAGTTCTTATGCTTGTCTCTTCGTGGGAATATTAATTATTTTATTATTTGCGCCAATTTCAAAGTAGATTGTTGTTTATGCCTCATTTACATTTAACATCTACCACTGACCAAGATTATATCTTACCAGAAAACTGTTTGTCAGTTTAAGAACTTGAAGTTTTATGTGTGTTAATCGAGTATAATGTAATATGCTGTTATAAGTTATAATATGATTATAACTTTTGTAAGTTATTTTTTCTGTAGTCCTCTTTATATAATGGCAGAGGCTAAAATCCTGAGAAATTTATTAAACTGTGGTCTTTCTCTTCCCCAAGGTTCTTTTAGAGCAGGATATATTTCATCACTCCTTGATGGCCTGTTGTTTGGAAATTGTGCTCTTTGCCTACAGCTCACCTCGTACTTTTCCCTGGATTATTGAGGTTCTTAATCTGCGACCATTTTATTTTTATAAGGTGAGATGAGAACAAAATTTTGTTAATGCTTTGCCTCACATAAACATTCTGTTTGTATTAGTGATGAAGAAGTGAACTGTAGTGATGTCTGGATAATATTTCCAGAAGTATTCTGAAAACATACTGCTTTTGGAGTGGAATCAACGACAAAGAGGAGAGAGAGAGAATCAATAAACTAAGCCAATCTCACAGCTTCAGACATCACTGAATTGCAAGTATGGCCAGGAACTAAGTACTTAACTTTGAGTTTTCTGTATTATGAATGAAAAATCATAATCCTGTTAAATAGAGGCATGATGAAGAACAGAAACTTTCTCCTAGAAGAAAGAAACATCTAAAATTAATTACACTCCTTCCCCAAATTTGAGCTAATTCATTGCAGATAAATCTTACTCCCCCTTTTTTTCTGCTGAAACCTTTTTCTTTTAAACCACAGAGGGCACAAGCTACAGTAACACTTAATATTAACCTGATTTCTGAATTTAAGATTGATGCTATTGTACTTGTTGGCATGGTTTAGTTAATATTTTGTCACCTATGTTACTTTCAAACTACTGATTATGGAGAAGTTAGTTTGGGACTTCCCTGAGGGTCCGGTCCAGTGGTTAAGACTGTGCTTCTACTGCAGGGGGCATGGGTTTTACCCCTGGTCAAGGAACTAAGATCCTGCATGCTGTGTGGGATAGATGGATAGATACAGATAGATAAGCAAGCAAGCCTAATGTTGTAGAAATGCAGATCACTGAAAAGCTTACCCATTTGAATTGTTGACTGTGTGGAATTTAACTTCTTAGTTTTCTGGGGGAAATTGCTTTTCTATATTTAATGTTTATGTGAATATTTCAGATTTTCCATTAGGAAATATATGTAGTTTTATTTGAGGAAAAAGTTTAGTTTTTGCCCTCACCTAATAGAAATTCATTTTTATTTATAACACCCTTTTTTTCATTCTAGAAGTTAAATACATTTGTTTCTTAATCATAAATAATACTCCCTGAAGAAAAATGAAAAGTATATACAGTTGTAAATATTAAAATCATACATTATAATCCTAATATAAATGATCATCACTGTTAATATTTTTTTATATATGCTTACAGAGTTTGCTCTAGATGTTTATTCTTATTGAAAGTGAAAGTTANTTTCTCTGAACTTCTAAAAAGTCTTAGCTGTGATATACTATACCTTTGATTTTAGTGTTTGATTAATAAATACTGTCCTCATGTCGAGAAAACAGGTAACACAAAACTCATTTAAATAAAGGAGCCAGTTCTTATGCTTGTCTCTTCGTGGGAATATTAATTATTTTATTATTTGCGCCAATTTCAAAGTAGATTGTTGTTTATGCCTCATTTACATTTAACATCTACCACTGACCAAGATTATATCTTACCAGAAAACTGTTTGTCAGTTTAAGAACTTGAAGTTTTATGTGTGTTAATCGAGTATAATGTAATATGCTGTTATAAGTTATAATATGATTATAACTTTTGTAAGTTATTTTTTCTGTAGTCCTCTTTATATAATGGCAGAGGCTAAAATCCTGAGAAATTTATTAAACTGTGGTCTTTCTCTTCCCCAAGGTTCTTTTAGAGCAGGATATATTTCATCACTCCTTGATGGCCTGTTGTTTGGAAATTGTGCTCTTTGCCTACAGCTCACCTCGTACTTTTCCCTGGATTATTGAGGTTCTTAATCTGCGACCATTTTATTTTTATAAGGTGAGATGAGAACAAAGTTTTGTTAATGCTTTGCCTCACATAAACATTCTGTTTGTATTAGTGATGAAGAAGTGAACTGTAGTGATGTCTGGATAATATTTCCAGAAGTATTCTGAAAACATACTGCTTTTGGAGTGGAATCAACGACAAAGAGGAGAGAGAGAGAATCAATAAACTAAGCCAATCTCACAGCTTCAGACATCACTGAATTGCAAGTATGGCCAGGAACTAAGTACTTAACTTTGAGTTTTCTGTATTATGAATGAAAAATCATAATCCTGTTAAATAGAGGCATGATGAAGAACAGAAACTTTCTCCTAGAAGAAAGAAACATCTAAAATTAATTACACTCCTTCCCCAAATTTGAGCTAATTCATTGCAGATAAATCTTACTCCCCCTTTTTTTCTGCTGAAACCTTTTTCTTTTAAACCACAGAGGGCACAAGCTACAGTAACACTTAATATTAACCTGATTTCTGAATTTAAGATTGATGCTATTGTACTTGTTGGCATGGTTTAGTTAATATTTTGTCACCTATGTTACTTTCAAACTACTGATTATGGAGAAGTTAGTTTGGGACTTCCCTGAGGGTCCGGTCCAGTGGTTAAGACTGTGCTTCTACTGCAGGGGGCATGGGTTTTACCCCTGGTCAAGGAACTAAGATCCTGCATGCTGTGTGGGATAGATGGATAGATACAGATAGATAAGCAAGCAAGCCTAATGTTGTAGAAATGCAGATCACTGAAAAGCTTACCCATTTGAATTGTTGACTGTGTGGAATTTAACTTCTTAGTTTTCTGGGGGAAATTGCTTTTCTATATTTAATGTTTATGTGAATATTTCAGATTTTCCATTAGGAAATATATGTAGTTTTATTTGAGGAAAAAGTTTAGTTTTTGCCCTCACCTAATAGAAATTCATTTTTATTTATAACACCCTTTTTTTCATTCTAGAAGTTAAATACATTTGTTTCTTAATCATAAATAATACTCCCTGAAGAAAAATGAAAAGTATATACAGTTGTAAATATTAAAATCATACATTATAATCCTAATATAAATGATCATCACTGTTAATATTTTTTTATATATGCTTACAGAGTTTGCTCTAGATGTTTATTCTTATTGAAAGTGAAAGTTAGTTGCTCAGTCATGTCCAACTCTTTGCGACCCCATGGACTATAGCTGCCAGGCTCCTCTGTCCATGGAATTCTCAGGCGAGAATACTGGAGTGGGTTGCCATTTCCTTCTCCAGAGGATCTTCCCGACCTAGGGATCGAACCCAGGTCTCCCACATTGCAGGTGGATTCTTTACCGTGTAAGCCACCAGGGAAGCCCATGTATTCTTATTAAAATGTAACTATAGTGTATATAGGCAAAGTTCCTTCTATATATGTTATTCATTTTCTTCTTCTGAGCTGTTGGGAAGAATAGTCTGAGAAAGGAAATTGAATTCAAAATAGCACTGGCCTGGAAACCCAAGACTTGACTTCTACTGTTGGACTGTTGACCAGTTTTATCTATCATTTTTTCAGTTTTCCATATACAGAATAAAACATGAAAACCAGAAATGTATGTGAAAGTATTTTAAAGATCTTTAAAAGTTCTTTATAAATTAAAATATATTAATAAGCCACAGAATTATGGTTCAGAATTTCTTGGTTCTATGTCATTAGTAAGACCCAGAGCTAGCCATACATGTAAGCCTGAAACTATATTACTTTTTCTGTTTTTTCTTCCCCAGGTTATTGAGGTGGTAATCCGCTCAGAGGAGGGACTTTCCAGAGACATGGTGAAACACCTGAACAGCATCGAAGAACAGATTTTGGAGAGTTTAGCATGGAGTCATGATTCTGCGCTGTGGGAGGCTCTCCAGGCTTCTGCAAACAGAGTTCCTACCTGTGAAGAAGTGAGTTAGGGCAAGGCTAATAATCCCATCATTTTATGAAATCTCTTTATTGAGACATGATCCCATACTGTATAGTTCACCTATAAGTATACAATTCAGTGAGTTTTAGTGTATTCATAGATACGTGAGGTCATCACCACAATCAACTTTGAAACATACCACCTCAACAAGAAAAATTTTAGGTATCACTTCCCTACTACCTGCACCCTCACCCACCCACCCCTGTCCTCTTCCTGACCCTACTGCTAAGTCGCTTTAGTCGTGTCCAACTCTGTGCGACCCCTTAGACGGCAGCCCACCAGGCTCCCCTGTCCCTGGGATTCTCCAGGCAAGAACACTGGAGTGGGTTGCCATTTCCTTCTCCAATGCATGCAAGTGAAAAGTGAAAGTGAATTTGCTCAGTTGTGTCCGACTCTTAGCGACCTCATGGACTGCAGCCCACCAGGATCCTCCATCCATTGGATTTTCCAGGCAAGAGTACTGGAGTGGGGTGCCATTGTAATCTACCTTCTATTTCTATTGATTTCCCTGTTCTGGACATTTCATGCAAATCATATAATATGTGGTCCTTTGTAACTGGATTCTTTTATTCATATAGTGATTTTCAAGGTTCATCCATGTTGTTATATGTATCAGCACTTCATTCCTTTTTATGGCTTACTTAATAATATTCCATTGCATGAAAATATGTATATATATATATATATATACACACACACACTCACACCCCACTTTGTTTATTCATTTATCAACTGGCGGTGTTTTCACCTTTTGACTGTGGATAATGCTGCTATGAACATTCATGAACAAGTATTTGTATGGACATACGTTTTCATTTTTCTTGAGTATATGGCTAGGAGTAGAATGGCTGGTCATATACTGACTCTAAGTTTTTAAGGAACTGTCAGACTGTTTTCCAAAGTGGCTGCACCATTTAACATTCCCACCATCAGTATATAAAGATTCCAATATCTCCACATCCTCTCCAGTGCTTATTATCTGTCTTCTTGATTTCTAGCAATTTTAGTAGGCATGAAGTATTACCTCATTGTGGTTTTATTTGCATTCCCTGATGGCTAATGATGTTCAACATTGATTCAAGTGCTTATAGGCCATTTGTATATCGTCTTTGGAGAAATATATGTTCAGATCCTTTGCCCATTTTTTATTTGGGTTGTCTTATTAATATTGAGTTATAGGAGTTCTGTACATATTTTAGATATACTCCTTTATCCAGTATATGATTGATAAAACCTTTCTGTAGGTTGTCTTTTTACTTTCCTGATGATGTCCTTTAAAAAAAAAAGATTTTAATTTTAATGATGTCCAATTTATCTGTTCTTACTTTCGGTATCAGAACTAAGAAGTCATTAATCTCATCATTTAAATTTTTCAAATAAAGAATTTCATAAAGAATTAAACATTCTTCATTAGTAGTATTTAGAATAAAAAGGTCAAAAGCTTCTGCCTAATACACTCAAATTGCACATTTAACAGTTTAGTATCATGAGAAATTGAGTTTTCTCCCTCCATCTCTGTGTTATTTTTTGACTCCTGTCTACATCCTTTGCTTTTTTCTGTCTACTTATACTTCAATCAACCATCTTGAATTTTTCCCTAATCTCAAACTACTGAAAGAACTATTTAAGACTAGGAAGAACTGAAAAGAAAATGATTTCTTAAATACTCTCTTCCATGCTTCTATTGTCTTTATGCAGACTGTGGTTAATTGGACAGTTCAGTATTCATCAATTTTTCCATTAAAGGATCCATTGGGAAATGAAAAAAACTATGACCTTGAAGGAAAAGGATTTGAGTTGAAGCCATTTCTCTAATACCTAGCAGTAGTTTCTGCTTAGGCAAATTTCACATTTTGAGCCTCAATTTTTTCAGTCCCTAAGTGAAGAACAGTAGTGCCCACCTCATAGGTTTACTTCCAGTGGTCAGTAATCTTAAATAGATAGAAAGTTAAGTAAGATGAACTCTTTACATAACTTAATATTAACTATTGAGCACTTTATACAAGTTGGTATATTTTGTGATGAGAGAAGGAAAGGGAAAACAGTAAAAAAGTTAAGATGTTTTTCTTACCTTTTCTGTTATATTTTGATCATTGGGTTTATCTGTATGTAAAGCAGAGGGATTTTGTTTTCTCCAGGTTATATTCCCAAACAATTTTGAAACAGGAAGTGGAGGAAATGTACAGGGGCATCTTCCCATGATGCCAGTGTCTCCTCTGATGCATCCAAGGGTCAAAGAAGTTCGGACTGACAGTGGGAGTCTTCGAAAGGGTAGGTTGACCATTGGTAAACAAAGAAAAATAACAAAGACTTTTTTTGTTAGAGAAAATTTCAAGTTTTGCCCTAATATGTTATTAAGAAACCAATTTTTTTAATCAAGATTTGAAAGGGGAATACTGTTTATGCCAATACCCTTTATAGCTAGTTATATATATTTTTATATTAAAGTAATAAGGTTTCCACTCTGATTCTGAATATTTTTTTTTAATTACAATGTCAATTATTGTAAAAATAGTATTTTGGGCTTTTTATAAATACACGCAACTTTTCCTCAATGCTAATGGAAAACTACTTAAACTAAGTACTCACCTTTGCAAATGTGACAGAAGTTATAGTCTTTCTCTATGTGTGACTTTATAGAAAAATAAACGTCTAAAGCAGAACAAAGAATTCGTTGGGATACTTAAGTTCATTTAATAAATTACTATCTGGACTCTTAAAATAGTTCTTTTGAGCCTTACTATAGGAAAATTTTAGTGCATTCTTCTTTATTTTTTCTTGTGATGTACCAAACTGATGTGTTTATCTTCTGGACTATATAACTCTTTAATTTTTAAAAATCAGTTAAACTCTTCTGACCACAGAATATCCCTGAAGAAACCTCAGATGAATAAATATTCAGGCTACTTAGTAAGGTAGCTCAAGAACCATTTTTGAACTATAATTCTGTGTGTGTGTGTATCTTGCTTCACATGTAGTGTAAGTTCACAAAAATACGCAAAGCTGTGCATACAAAACAATCTTCATTAAACTATAGGAATAATCAGGACTGTTTTATGACCTTTAAAAAATTGCCAAAACTAAAAACTTCCTTACTGTCAATTATTAGTATTTATTAAACGAAAAAACAGTAAAAAAAAAAATAATAATAATAATATATGCTTGGTGTAGTTGCTAAGTCGTGTCTGACTCTTATGACCCCATGGACTGTAGCATGCCAGGCTCCTCTGTCCATGGGATTCTTCAGGCAAGAATAGTGGAGTGGGTTGCCATTTCCTTCTCCAACTTAATATATACTATGATTAAAAACTGAAAACGTTGAGAATGAAAGTGTTTTGTTTTTTAAAAACTTAATAAAGAATCATTTAAATGATGCTTGCCACTTTCTTCTTATATAACTTGCGATACTGAGTGAGCTTCTTTCCTGTGCCTTGGTGAATTTTCATGTTCCTTTCACATTAAAGGAACGGCTTTCAACACTTTTATCCTTTCCTCTTTCAGTGTTGCGAGATTTTTTTCCGAGTTCCTTTAAAGTGAAGTTTTTGCCACTGTTACTTCCTGTTGGATGTCTTCATGCTGTTCATCATAACAACTTTGTATTTATATTAATAAGTCTCATCTTCACACAGTTCTTCTGGCTGTATATCTAATCTCTTGAACAGCAGCAGTGTCAACATTCTTAGGGTCAGCTATTCTATAATTTGATTGACAATTTTAATTTCACTTTCAGCATTATTACTCTTCATTTCTTTGTTGCACTTTTTTTTTTTTTTTGACAATTCCCTCTTTCATTTATTTTTGTAAAATGTGGATTTATCACTGGGAAACAAGGAGGCAACATAACTATATGCTTTGTGGCCTGTTGAACAGCAGATTTGCCCTCACCAATCACTGACAGACTTTGAAAGAAGTGACAGGATTAGTCACCAATCATGATGCACATCTATTATTTACATAATGATTTGTGGAAAAGTTTGTAGTTTATGCAATTACAGTTAATATACCAAGGCAACAGAAATTTGAAATTTGAACCTTTTTGTTAAGGCTTTTGTTAATTTCACTATGTTGTGGTAACTGAAATTCATGCATACTTTAACTGTACAAAGCATGAACTTTGTGTGTAGCGTGTGTGTATGTATTTGACTATAATTTATATATTTATGTTCTATGTGTGTGTGTTACCTGGAGAATTCCATGGACAGAGGAGCCTGGCAGGCTATAGTCCATCGGGTTGCAAAGACTTGGACATGACTGAATGACTGACACTGTGTTTGCAGCCTAGCTAGAGATCTCAGAACTAAGATCATGCAGAATGGTCACTATAAGGATTCTCTCTTAGTGGCGGGATTTTAAATGTTAACTTTTTCATTATAGTTTCTGGTGGTTGAATTTTTCAGTGAGCTTTTAAAACCTGAAATATAATTCACATACCATAAAATTCACCCTTTTAAAGTATGCAGTTCAGTGGTTTTTAGTAAATTCACAAGACTATACAACCATAATTGTATATATGCCATTGTATACATGCCATCTAATTACAGAACATTTTATCACTCCCAAAAGAATTCCTGTATCCAATAGTAATCACACTTTATTTGCCTCTCTACCAAGACCCTGCAACTACTAATCTATGTCTCTATGGATTTGCCTGTTCTAGACATTCATATAAATGGAACTATATAATATGTGACCTTTGTGACTGGTTCTTTTTCAGGCATGTTTTCAGGTATATATATATGTTGTACCATGTGTCAGCACTTCATTACTCTTTATAGCTAAATAATACTTGGGTCCAACTCTTTGTGACCCTGTGGACTGTAGCCCTCCAGACTCCTCTTGTCCGTGAGATTATCCAGGCAAGAATACTGGAGTGGTTGCCATTTCCTCCTACAGGGGATATTCCTGACCCAGGAATCAAACCAGCCTCTCTTATGTCTCCTTCATTGGCAGGCGGATTATTTCAAAACTGAGCCACCTAGGAAGCCCTGAGCAAAGATTTTTGAGCTTAATATGCATTACCTGAGAGGCAGGGTTCCCAGAGATGGGCCATTATGGATAATTTAAGCTTACAGGCAACATCTCTTTAGTGACTAACCTGCAATAAAGGTTCTTCCCTATTATACGGCAGTGGGATTTTGCAGTAAAGTGAGATTAAGTTCAACTCCTAGTACAACAGAGAAAGTAGGAACTTAGCTGATGGCGTTTGGGTTACTTCTACCTGTTGGCTTTTATGAATAGCACTGATGTGAGCATCCAGGTAATATATTATTTTTATAATTAGAAAAAGTTATTTACTTGTAGGGGTTCATGCAAGAGAATCAAATAATAGAAAATCCTTAGAAAACAATAATATTGAGCCTTGATTCTAGTGGGGAAAAGACAGTTTATTACTTTGTATACTTAATAAATTTTTATTGAATGTCTACTGCAACTTTTCCAATACTGTGCTAGGCAAAGAATCGTTTCAAGGGGTTTGCAGCTAACATGGTGGTTATAATGTGCATTTTCCCCCTTGAAATATCAGCTCTGAACATTCCTAGTTAGCTTCAAGGACTATACTGGTTTTCTTAGAAATAAGACATAAAGGTAGACTTCTGTTAAGGGATAATGGGCTACAGTAGAACGTCCCACTTGTTTGCTAAGGCTGCAAGTCAGAGCTACTTTCATAACCCCCAGAATTAAGAGATTTTTATTAAACCATAACTATTTCCCCAGTTACCTCAGAAATACAGAGTTGTCAAATTATTGCCAGAGGTGATTTTTATACCTTATAAACATGTTTGAAAATAGATGACATGTCTGTTACACACTAATGCCTCAAGTTAAACAGTCATAACACTTCTGCTCATATTCATCTTCTAGTGGGTTTGTAAAAGATGGTTCTGTGTCTACTAAATCAGAGAGCCAAAGCTATTGCCTTAAACTGTTTGACATGTAGATATGTGGGAAGAGAGAAAATTGTGAACCAAATCACTGGTCTTTCCTTTTTATCGGGAGGAGACAAGTTAGTTGGACTACTTTTCTGACTTAACAGTCCCTGCATTCTACCTCTCAGCTTCTACTTTCCCCATAATATTTTGGTTCTTTAACATAGGCAGAGGTTCAAGAAACTAGGAAGGTTTGCTATTGTAATTTTATTTTAAGATTTATTTCATTCTTCTCTCTCCCACTAGATTCAATATTGCATGAGGACAAAGGCTGTTATTTTAGCATAATAACTCAGTATCTAGGGCTTCCCTGTTGGCTCTGTTAAAGAATCCACCTGCAGTGCAGGAGACACAGAAAATGCAGGTTCAGTCCCTGGGTTGGGAAGATCCTTGGAGGAGGGCATGGCAGTCCACTCCAGAAATCTTGCCAGGAAAATCCCATGGACAGCGGAGCCTGGCAGACTACAGCCCATAGGGTTGCAAAGAGTCAGACATGACTGAAGTGATTGAGCACACAGTGTAGCACAACTCAGCATCTGTTGAACGAGTGAGTAAACCTGATTGTATCTGTCTGTTTGAAATACAAGTCAAACTGTTAAAATTTTTCTCTTTGTTAGATATGCAACCATTATCTCCGATTTCTGTCCATGAACGCTACAGTTCTCCTACTGCTGGGAGTGCTAAGAGAAGACTTTTTGGGGAAGACCCCCCGAAGGAAATGCTTATGGACAGGATCATAACAGAAGGAACGAAATTGAAAATTGCTCCTTCTTCAAGCATCACTGCTGAAACTATATCAATTTCACCCGGGCACAGTCTTCTAACAATGGCCACAGCCATAGTAACAGGGACAACAGGACATAAAGTTACAATCCCATTGCATGGTAATATTTTGATGCTTTTATTCTTTTTGAAATGGATAAAACTTTAAGAAATGTCTTATTGAATTATATCACATGGTCTTATTACTCCTGTATTTTCTCCTGAACCTGTACTTTTCTTCCTCTAGGAGTAATTTTAAGTTGGTGGCAAAATTGAGTCTTTCTTGCCATCAGTATCCTGCACCAGACTAGCTCATGTATTACAACTGATGAACCTTCATTGTCACATCATTATCACTCTAAGTCTGTAGTTTACGTTAGTGTTCACTCTCGGTGTTGTACATTCTGTGAATTTTGCAAATGTCTAATGACACATATCTACCATTATACTGTTATACAGAGTAGTAACACTGCCCTAAAGCTCCTCAGCACTCTCCCTTTAGTTTTGTTTTGAGTGTGTAGAGGCTTTCCTCATTTTATTGCACTTTGCTTTATTGAACTTTACTGATAACTTTTTTCTACAAATTGGATTTGTGTCAACCTTGTGTTGCTGGGTGATGATTAGTATCTTTTTAGCAACAAAGTTTTTTAACTGAGGCACATACACTTTTTTGAACATAATACCCATAACACACCCCATAGACTGCAGTATAGCAAAAGCATAACTTTTATATGCCTTGGAAACCAGAAAATTCATGTGAGTCATTTTATTATGTTATTCACTTTATTGTGGTTCTCTGGAACCAAACTCTTAATATCTCTGAGGTATACCTGCACAGTTTTTTGAATTTTCATATTTTATGGATTTACTACTCTGTTCGGAGTTATTTTCTTACCTGAGTTTTACAGATGAGTGCATTGAGCAAGAATTTTGTTTAATGGTTAAAAACATTTCCTTTAGACCACAAAAGAGAACAGTATTATTGTTTCAGAGCAGAAATAGAAAACAAGAATATCATAACCTAGAATTACTATTTTTGTGGCTTTCTTCTTCTAACATTACTATGCACAGATAGATAGTAAACAAGAAGAGGGAGGGAGGGAGGAATGAACGAGGAAAGAAGTATTGACAACTTTTCTGGGACACATTTCTAAAACTAAACTCTTGCTTGTACATTCAGGTATTGCAAATGATGCTGGAGAGATCACACTGATACCAATTTCCATGAATACAACTCAGGAGTCCAAACTTGAGAGTCCTGTATCACTTACAGCTCAGTCATTACTTGGTGCTTCTCCAAAGCAGACCCATTTGACCAAAGCACAAGAGGTACATCCAATTGGAATAAGCAAACCAAAGAGAACTGGGTCCTTAGCACTATTTTATAGAAAGGTATGTGTTTTTATAGCATCTAAAAAGATCTCCTTTAATCAATGCAATAAAGATTGAGTAACAGAGGACACCTTTGGCCTTTTTTTTGTATGTGGTAAAATATACATAAAATTTACTATTTTAACCATTTTTAAGTGTACAGCTAAGTATCATTAGTACATTCAGGTTGTTGTACAGCTTCCACCACTGTCCATCTCCAGAACTTTTTCATCTTCCTAAACTGTAATTCTGTAACATTAAACAGTAACTCCTCAGTCATCATTCTAATTTTTGTCTCTATGACTTTAGCTACTCTAGGTACCTCATAAAAGTGAAATTATATAGTTTTTGTCCTTTTATGATAGGCTTATTTTACTTGGCATAATGTCATCACAGTTTATCCACATTTTTGCATGTGTCAGAATTTCCTTCCTTTTTAAGGCTAATATTCCATGGTTTTGTCTATCAATTCATCTGTAGATGGACATTTGAGTTGTTTTTGAACCTGCCTGCCAGTGCAGGAAACAGAAGAGACATAGGTTCAATCCCTGAGTCGGGAAGATCCCTTGGAGGAGGGCATGGCAACCCACTTCAGTATTCTTGCCTGGAGAATCCCATGGACAGAGGAGCCTGGTGGGCTATAGTTCATAGGGAGGCACATAGTCGGACAACAATGAAACGACTTAGCACATGCATGTACCTTATGGTTATTTTGAGTGAGTAATGCTGTTATATTGGTGTGCAGATATCTAAGTTTCTGCTTTCAGTTCTTTTGGGTATATACAGAAATGGAATAGTAATTCTAAATTTAAATTTTGAGAAACTGCTATACTCTTTCCCGTGGTGGCTGCTGCTGCTGCTAAGTCGCTTCAGTTGTGTCTGACTCTGTGCAACCCTATAAACAGCAGCCCACCAGGCTCCCCCATCCTTGGGATTCTCCAGGCAAGAAGACTGAAGTGGGTTGCCAGCTGGAGTGGAATGGCAGCCCACTCCAATGTTCTTGTCTGGAGAATTCCATGGACAGAGGGAATTCATGGGATTACAAAGAGTCAGACACGACTGAGTGACTAACACTTTCACTTAAAAGAACATTATGATCTTGATGAGCTGTGTTTGGGCTCAAGTTCATAGAATTTGATTCCATTTCCTGATATGACTTAGGTTTCTTGCCAACTTCATTTGTATAACTTTAAGAAAGCAGTTGGAATTTACAGGAACTCTGGAATTTACAGAACTCCATTGTGTTACATTGCTTTGAAAAGTGAAAGCTGAAAGTGAAAGTTGACTCTGTGACCCCATGGACTGTAGCCTGCCAGGCTCCTCTGTCTGTGGAATTCTCCAGGCCAAAATACTGGCATGGATAGCTGTTCCCTTCTCCAAGGGATCTTCCCAACCCAGGAATCAAAGCCAGGTCTCCCACATTGCAGGCGGATTCTTTACCATCTGAGCCACTTTAGATTGAGTTTATTGTGGCACAAGTACATCTTAGATCTTACGTATAAGTTTAAATTACTGAAGATTTATTATTAAGATTTTGGGGATACTGTGGGGAGTCTACACAATTTTTATCGTAAATCTCATTTGTTACCCGTAAGATTTGACTAGTCATTATAATCCTAAAATTGTTTTAGTATTAATGCAGAGATTTAATATATAAATAATTTCTATCCTGCCTTGCTTTTATAAGCACCTTCAAGCTTCTGATAAGACAGACATGTTAATCAGATATTTGTAGCCAAACATGCTGCTGCTCTAAAATAAATCCCAGAATTGGGAGATATCTCTCCAGTCCACTCTATAACTAGTGGTTATCTAGCCCATTCTTAAAAATTGTAAATGAAAAAAAAAAGGCACTGTTTTTTTGTTTCTTTCTAGCATTGTGATTAGGGTTTAAGGCTTAAATTTTTGAAAAATTCATTTCTTTTTCAGATTATCTTTTGATACAAATTTAAGTTTATTTCCTCTGTCTAGTCTTTCTTAGAATATTTCTTGAGACACGTGTTCTTTTTTCCACCTCCCACTACCTTTTCTCCTCTTTCTCACCATCCCTACTCCTGCCCATGTCTTGTGCCTAACGCCTGTTTTTAAAGGAGATTTCCAAATGTAGTATTTTCTCCGTTCATTTCCTATTTTTAATTTTCAAAATAACAAATTGCTGCCTTTGATAATCTAAGATTGATAGAAATAAGGCTTTATTTATAAATTTTTAGTTCTGAATTTATTTCAGAATCTAGCCTGTCCGTTTCCTTTCATTTAATTATAGCTTATTTAGAAGCTGCTGCTGCTAAGTGGCTTCAGTCTTGTCCGACTCTGTGCGACCCCATAGATGGCAGCCCACCAGGCTTCTCCATCTCTGGGATCCTCCAGGCAAGAACACTGGAGTGGGTTGCCATTTCCTTCTCCAATGCATGAAAGAGAAAAGTGAAAGTGAAGTCACTCAGTCGTGTCCTACTCCGAGCGACCCCATGGAGTGGGTTGCCATTGCCTTCCCTTTTATTCCAAAAGGGAATTGAGATGTTCATATCTAACAATGAGTTCAAAATAACCATTTCTTGAGTAAATTGCAGCTGTTATCTATGCTGAACTCAGTGTGATACTGGGTGTCCTATGCCTGATTAGAATTTACTGTGAATTTTTTGTTAGAATTAGAAGCCTTTCAGAGGATGTATATCAGATTAGCTTCAGAGAAGTCTTTGAATTAGCTTTGTAAAAGATACTTAACAAGTAGTAGTACCTAATCCTTCTAGCTAGGGTTATATCTGTTATCTTCTCTTATCATGAATGTAAAGTTCTAGCATGTGTCCCACTGCTC
The DNA here is from genome assembly GCA_006410615.1 of Neotragus moschatus. Classification (NCBI taxonomy): domain Eukaryota; kingdom Metazoa; phylum Chordata; class Mammalia; order Artiodactyla; family Bovidae; genus Neotragus; species Neotragus moschatus. The sequence continues at coordinate 3,097,682 of SJYA01002112.1, read as the reverse complement.
TGATCCCAGTGGTTCCTATTTATTTCTTGACCAACTAGACCAGAAACAAAGGGATGGAATGCAGAGAATGAATTTCTCTCTATCAGATTAGTGTATTGGATAGTTAAAATTAATTTTAAAGCTCTAATTTGTAAAATTTTTTCCCTCTCAAAAGATATTTTGATGTAAAGAATGCCTTACTCTTATTTTTTCTCCTGACTGTTTAGATTTAAAGCCTTAGTTCAAACAGAATAGTTTAGGAATATCACAGTAAGGTTACCAGTTCTTAAAATAACAAAACGGAATGCTTTTTGGATGATCAGAAATCATTTTAGAATCTTTCAGGACCTTTGGGTCATTTTCATTAGTACCAGTTCATATAAAGACTCTGTATATAAAAGATTAAACTGAACTGAATTTACATTGAACTGAATTTACTCTGATATGTTTAAAAACAACTTGACAGAGACAGACAAATACTACATAATCTCATTTATATGTGGAATCTAAAAAACAAGCTCATAAATACAAAGAACAGGTTAGTCGTTGCTAGGGGCCAGGGGGTGGGTGAAATGGATGGATGAAGGGAGTCAAAAGGTACAAATTGGAAGATATAAAATAAGTAAATCATGGGGCTATAATGTATAGCATGGTAATTATAGTTAATAACACCATATTACATATTGAAAGTTGCTAACAGGATAGATCTTTAAAGTTGTTATCACAAGAAAAGAAATTATAACTATGGTGATGGATGTTGACTTATTGTGGTGATCTTTTCACAGTATGTGTGAATAGTGAATCCTGTTGTACACCTGAAAGTAATAATGTTTTATGTCAGTTATATCTCAATAAACATCAACAGTAAAATCTGGTGTCTCATTTACTTAACATTCCTTTCATGTGCTCATAAAAACAATGTTTAGAATATAGGGGAATTTTTTTAATGATTTTGCTCTCAGACTCATTTTTGAAGTCAGACATTTTAGTGTATTATTGACATTTTAGGCTTTCTAGCCATTTTACCTGAACCAAAAAAAGAGAGAGACTTCTGCTTTCTTAAAAAGTTATGTATTTATAATGGTCATAATGCTCATAAATCAAGCCATTTAGTTTTAGTATTTATCGCTTTACATAGTTCACAGCATAGATAGAATAGCATAATGCATCTTTTTCCCAAAAATTGTTTAGGGTAGTTTTACAAAGAGAATTTTGTTTTAATATATTTTCTTTAGCCACAGCAGTGAACTGATACTATAAAATAGGTATTTTATGTAATTTAATGCATCAGCAGCCTTAGGTGTTTATTAATCTTGACCTAAAAGCCCATCTTCATGGTAAGACATAAATTTGAGAAATTATTTGCTTGTTTTTTTGCATCAACGTGCTATCTCTCATCTTAGGTCTATCATTTGGCAAGTGTACGCTTACGTGATTTATGTTTAAAACTGGATGTTTCAAATGAATTAAGAAGGAAGATATGGACATGTTTTGAATTCACTTTAGTTCACTGCCCTGATCTGATGAAAGACAGACATTTGGATCAGCTCCTCCTTTGTGCCTTTTACATCATGGCAAAGGTAATGTGTAAGTTGGGGTGAGCTCCTTGCTGTAGTTACCTATATTTGAAGCATGAGGGGAAAATCTGTTGCACTCATTAGTTTACCTTAAGTGCTATAAGCCAACAGTGCCCACCTTCATTAATTAGGTGGTAAATTCCAGCTAATGCAATTACAGGCCATTTGTAGTAAGTGATTCACCACACTTTTAATAGAGAACCATTTCCATCTCCACCCCTGTAACTCCTCTAATCTTATACTTTAATCATTCTAGATCATTACATTTTAAGTGAGTAACAGAGACCCAGAGCTGAAAGTAACTTGGCCAGAACTACACAATTAGTGACAGCCTGTGGTCTCCTGATTCATAATTTGATGTAAAATAGCTTCCATACTATATTCCTTTTCAGTGATTTATTCCATTATCTTAGCATTTTACTTTCTAGTTGCTACAACATGTTTTAAGTCATAAAATGGCATATCTTACTTGGTTTTAAAAATTCTAATGTGTCTGAAACATTCATCTGTAACTTTGGTCTTCATCATATTGGCCACAGATCCTAGCAGATGAGCATGTTACAACCTAATTTTTCAGCTTCTTGAGGCAAAGGACATGTTTTCGAACTCATTTATGACTTCCTTTTCACATTGTCTCTTTAAAATCTCTATACAAAACATATATTAATAAATATTGTTAATTAACCTTTTTTAAAGTTACTACTATTTTTTAATTATTTCCTTTAAGGATACCAGAACTCTAAAAACCAGCCATGGGTTTATAATTTAGAGAGTTAATTTCCTTCTATGGTTACAATTTATATGCATTTATTCCACAACCACTAAATAAATACAACACAAAAGACTACATAGTTATTCCCCTTTTATAGTCACATGCTACATTGGCATCCATACCAGTAATCCTTTATATTTGTATTATTCTTTCCACTTTAAAACCACACCTATATGCATAGTTCATTTATTTTACCATTCTAAGAATCTCCAGGGAATTCCCCAGGAGTCCAGTGGTTAGGACTCTATGCTTTCACTGCTGAGGGCATGGGTTTAATCCTTGGTGGGAACCAAGATCCTGCAAGATATACAGCAAGGCCAAAAACAAAGGAAAGAATCTCCAAAGTCCGAACACTAACGACAACAAAACCCAAAGTTGTCCCAGAACTGATAATACTGCTGGGTTTCCCAGCAGAAGCAAACTGCTTTGAGGGATGAAACACTCAACCCTTAAACCATTCAGTATTCACATAAGTAAAACCCTTACTAAAGTAGAACTAAAAAATCAAAAATTATAAAACATTCAGGGAAATGAACCAATATGACTATGTCAACAGATAAAATTTAGAGCAGGTTAGATATTGAAAATTTTAGGTAATGAAATTATTGACTTCAAAGTAGGCAGTTAATAATGAGATGGCTGGATGGCATCACTGACTCGATGGACGTGAGTCTGAGTGAACTCCGGGAGTTGGTGTTGGACAGGGAGGCTTGGCGTGCTGCAATTCATGGGGTCACAAAGAGTCGGACACGACTGAGCGACTGAACTGGACTGAACTGAACTGAGGCAGTTAATTTAATGTGTTTAAAAGGATTCAGTGTATAAAAGAAAATTCATCTTATGAATAAAGACCAAGTTACTTTAAAAAGGACCCAAAAATTAAAAAAAAATTTAAATAAATAAAAAGGACCTAAAAGATGTCAAAAAGAACCAAAGGAAACTTGGAATGGAAACCCAGTGAAATTTGGATAGAAACAAAATTCCAACCCCAAAAGACTCAATCGATTAGAGATCTGTGGAAATGAAAAAGCAATGTATCACATAGAGTTAGAAAATACAAAAAAATCAAGAGACAGAGTTGCAAAACATTTTTTTCTTGTTCCCTTTTTCTTTTGTTCTCTTGTGATTTGATGACTAACTTTAGTGTTGTGTTTCGTTTCCTTTTTCTTTTTGTTTATCTGTTGTAGATTTTTACTTTGTGGTTACCATGAGGATTTGCTATAGCAATCTATGTAGAAACAAGATTGTTTTAAGTTGCTGATCTTTTCAAATGTATTTCCAATATCCAATATTCTCTCCTCATAATTGCTGGTTTTGATATCATATTTGTGTATGGATGATTTCCTGCCTTTTGTGTGTGTTTGCCTTTACGGGTAAGCTTTTCCATTTGTAATTTTCTTGTTTCTAGTTGTGGCCTTTTCTACTTAGAGAAGTTCCTTTAGCATTTGTTGCAAAGCTGGTCTGGTGGTGCTGAGTTCTCTTAGCTTTTGCTTGTCCCTAAAACTTTTGATTTCTCTGTCAAATCTGAATGAGAGCCTTACTGGGTAGAGTATTCTTGATTGTAGGTTCTTGCCTTTCATCAGTTTAAATGTATCATGCCACTTCCTTCTGGCCTATAGAGTTTCTGCTAAGAAATCAGCTGATAAATTTCTAGTTCCCTTGTATGTTGCCATTTTTCTCCTGTTACTTTTAATATTTTTTCTTGGTCTTATTCTTGTCAGTTTGATTACTGTGTGTGTCTCGGCGTGTTCCTTCTTGGATTTATCCTGCCTGGGACTCTGCAGTTCCTGAACTTGAGTGAATGTTTCCTTTCCCATGTTAGGAAAGTTTTTCAGCTATTATCTATCTCTTTGAACTTTTTTTCAGATCTGTCCTCTCTCTCTTCTCCTTCTGAGACCACCCCTATAATATGGAATGCTGATGTGTTTAATGTCCCAGATGTCTCTTAGACTGTCTTCATTTATTTTCACTCTTTTAAAATTGTCTTCCACAGCAGTGATTTCCACCATTCTGTCTTCAGGTAACTTATCTGCCCTTCTGCCTCAGTGTTCTGCTAGTGTATTTTTCATTTCAGATGTTTTATTGTTTATCTCTGTCCTTTAGTTCTTCTAGGTCTTCATTAAACGTTTCTTGCATCATCTTGATCCTTGCCTCCATTCTTTTTCTGAGATCCTTGATCATCATCAGTATCATTATTCTGAATTCTTTTTTATGAAAGGTTGCCTATATCTACTTTTAAATAAGTACTTAAAAACTAGTAAAACTGAAGACTACAGGAGAGTCAGCAGATCTGAGTTTTCTTATGTTCTTTTTTTATAAAGAAAGGCATTTTGTGGTTAAAAAAAAAGAAATAAATTTTCAGTAGAGTTATACCATAACAATCTTAGTGCTTTTGATTAATGAAACTATCAGCTGAGTTCCTACAGGCCACAAAGCCTCAACTTTTAAGGTAGTAGAAGTCATAAATGGTAGTGGTTTTTAGTTATGGAGTGGCCTGGGGTTAATAGCTTTCTGCAAGACTGCTCTCAATGCCAACTGGTAATTGAAGCTTTTGTTTAGAGCCATTTTTCTTTTAAAAGCAACTGATGAATGAGGTTTTTATTTTCCTTAGGTAACAAAAGAAGAAAGAACTTTTCAAGAAATAATGAAAAGTTATAGGAATCAGCCCCAAGCTAATAGTCACGTGAGTTACATTATTTTTCCTCCTGTCCCAAAATAGATTTGTACTCTTTCTTTGCTGATAAGTCATATAAAAGGTAAACTTCTTTTCTAGGTTTACTATAGATATTTTGTTTTTATGGATACCATTAAACTTGAGACAGTTTTAATCAAAAAACAGTTTCAATAGAAGCCAAAAATGTTGCTTTCTGACTAATCTACATATTTGCATGTACTTCTCACACATTGTCTTATTCCACGTGTCCATTTGTTGAGTGGGGATGTTTTTCACTAGAAAATCTAATGAAAAATATTAATAATAATAATATTCTTTAATTATATGAGATTTGATTCTCTGATGATATTTAAATCCAGTGAAATTTGAGGATATATTAAGTCTAGTTTCTTTTTTCTATTTGCTAAGAATCTTAATGTTTGTATCTTTGAATTTGAATAGATGTCAGTCATTTTTTANGAGTGGGGATGTTTTTCACTAGAAAATCTAATGAAAAATATTAATAATAATAATATTCTTTAATTATATGAGATTTGATTCTCTGATGATATTTAAATCCAGTGAAATTTGAGGATATATTAAGTCTAGTTTCTTTTTTCTATTTGCTAAGAATCTTAATGTTTGTATCTTTGAATTTGAATAGATGTCAGTCATTTTTTATATAATAGACCTGGTAGGAATTCTATGTAAGATTTCAGTCATGGAAATATAAAATGTTAGCATAATGGCCTGGCACATAGTAAGCATTTAATAACTGTTAGCTCTACATGATTTTTATTGTTGTTCTGAAGAACACAGGATTAGTCTGCTGTAAGGCTTTGGCCATTCAACAGCCTGATTGCTCTAAAGAAACATTTGGCCTCCTCTCTGGCCCCAGTGATCTGCCATCTTAGACTAGAAAAGAGAAATAGTAGCTGAGATAACCCTGGCCCCAGTACTAGTAGCCATACACTTCTGTAGGAGAGCCCCACAGATAGTTTCACTTCTTTACTGAAGCCCCAGACACACTGCTAGCAATGTAGAGATACTAGAAGAGCCAAATATAGGCATTTCTTATATCCTGTGATAGACTAGAAGAGGCCTAGTTTCTGGGCCTCTTTAGAAAAATCGCTCAGGAACAGAGCTTAGATAGGTTCAGAACATCCATAAGTTCATTAAGGCAAAGTTAATGTGGGTCAAAATTGGGTCAGGGGATTTCCCTCATGATCCAGTGGTTAAGAATCCACCGTCCAATGCAGGGGACATGGGTTTGATCCTTGGTAGGAGAATTCATATCCCCATGGGGCAGCTAAGCCCATGCACCACAACTAGACAGCCCACAATCCACAACTAGTGAGCCATGCACTCTAGAGCCCATGCTTTGCACCAAAAGAAGTCCTGACACGCCGCAGCTAGAGAAGGCCAGCATGCCACAACAAAGACCCAGCACAGCCAAAACATAAGTCATGCCACAGCTTCCTAAAAATTCTCTCAATACCATTATCCATAGGATAAGGGAGAATGGATCATGCTTTTCAGTTACCCTGGAGGTTGAAAACAATTTAGAGGCAGGGAGGGAAACACATTTTCATGTGGCCACCTGAAAAGACTTGGCATGGGATTGGAACAGAAAAGCAAGCCCCAGAGAGATCAAATGAGTGTCACATAAGGAATTAAAGGGAAGAAGGAATAAGCTCAGATCTTTTAAGTAGCTTTTAATTGACAAAACTTGCTCATCAGTGTTTAGTTGCTGCTTTTTAATTCTTCTAATTTGTAACCTCCTAAATGGCATATTTCAGTTGGTAGGCTCTGCTTTAGTAGCTCCTCTTCTAAGATGTTTGCAGTAATCTACAGGCTTAAAGCTCAACATTCAGAAAATGAAGATCATGGCATCTGGTCCCATCACTTCATGGGAAATAGATGGGGAAACAGTGGAAACAGTGTCAGACTTTATTTTGGGGGGCTCCAAAATCGCTGCAGATGGTGACTGCAGCCATGAAATTAAAAGACGCTTACTCCTTGGAAGGAAAGTTATGACCAACCTAGATAGCATATTAAAAAGCAGAGACATTACTTTGCCAACAAAGGTCCGTCTAGTCAAGGCTATGGTTTTTCCAGTGGTCATGTATGGATGTGAGAGTTGGACTGTGAAGAAAGCTGAGTGCCAAAGAATTGATGCCTTTGAACTGTGGTGTTGGAGAAGACTCTTAAGACTCCCTTGGACTGCAAGGAGATCCAACCAGCCCATTCTAAAGGAGATCAGTCCTGGATGTTCTTTATGATGCTAAAGCTGAAACTCCAGTACTTTGGCCACCTCATGCGAAGAGCTGACTCATTGGAAAAGATCCTGATGCTGGGAGGGATTGGGGGCAGGAAGAGAAGGGGACGACAGAGGATGAGATGGCTGGGTGGCATCACCGACTCAATGGACGTGAGTTTGAGTGAACTCTGGGAGTTGGTGATGGACAGGGAGGCCTGGCGTGCTGCAATTCATGGGGTCACAAAGAGTCGGACACAATGGAGCAAGTGAACTGAACTGAATAACATCTTGCCCTTAATTATCACCCATACAGACAAATACTTTTTAATTGGCTTGATATCTTGCTCTTCTTATTTTGGTTTTGCTTAACGTTTGCCTGTTTGTGACTCAACAGTCCTTTATTTCCCTTATGACCTATAGGTCTATAGAAGTGTACTATTGAAAAGTATTCCAAGAGAAGTTGTGGCATACAGTAAAAACCTGAACGGTGATTTTGAAATGACAGATTGTGGTAAGTTGCCCAATTTCGCATTCTATATGTAGTACACCTTTGGTTATATATTTGGTTACATACTACAGTGGATGTCTTGGAGTTACTTATGTAGGTGGGGTGGATAATGCATGTGTGTTTTGAGAAGAAACAAGTGACTTTGAAATAAGTATGGGTCAGGTATCTCCCTCCACAGAGACTGTGTATAGAAACTATTAATTTGTCCTCTGTTTAACTGTGTTTTAGAAGTTTCCTAGTATACTTATACACATTACTATTATATATACTTGTACACATTTATTGTGTAAAAGACACAATAAAATTCAAAACTAAATCTGAATGACAGTTAGATACTAGAAAATTTGATTAGATGTTCAATAAAGGGCACATTTAAAAAAAAAATCTGAATGATAGGAAAAGTAAGACAGCTGTCAGTGATCTGCCTGGGGAGACAAGGAAATGTCCTATTCATTAATAAGTGTGTTAGATATTCNTTCAAAACTAAATCTGAATGACAGTTAGATACTAGAAAATTTGATTAGATGTTCAATAAAGGGCACATTTAAAAAAAAAATCTGAATGATAGGAAAAGTAAGACAGCTGTCAGTGATCTGCCTGGGGAGACAAGGAAATGTCCTATTCATTAATAAGTGTGTTAGATATTCTGCCACCATCAGCAAGGTCACCTTGTTGCACCATCATGCTAAGACTTAAGACTCAAGTAATTTTTTTTTAAAGAAAGAAGAATCATATATTTGGTATTCATATGTTGATAAATTATGAAAAGACCTCTTCTGCCCATATCCTTTTTCTTGTCTCATCTTTCCCATTATTTAATGTAGATATATGTGTGCATGTGTATATAGGTACTGTAATTTATTTAATTCCTCAATGTGAGGCATTTAGGTTGTTCTAATTATATACAGCTTTGTGAGGAACATCATTGTAAGTTGATCTTTGGTCCACATCCTTAGAGTAAATTCTTAAAGAAAATTGACTGGGTCAGAGACATTTTTTAAATTGCCCAAATATCCATAATCGTTATGGTATCTACTGGGATCTTAAGTTTTAAGGTCTTAATGAAAAAATTCTTTAATAATAACATCCTAGAATCTGATCCCATTTAAGGCCACACAGGCCAAATTCAATTCTTTTTGTATAGATATAGACTACCGATCTCTTCAAGAAAACTGGAGATACCAAGGGAACATTTCTTGTAAGGATGGGCATGATAAAGGACAGAAATGGTAAGGACCTAACAGAAGCAGAAGAGATTAAGAAGAGGTGGCAAGAATACCCAGAAAAACTATACAAAAAGTCTTAATGACCTGGATAATCCTGATGGTATGGTCACTCACTAGAGCCAGACATCCCTAGAGTATGAAATCAAGTGGGCCTTAGGAAACACTGTATTAATATGAACAAAGCTAGTGGAAATGACAGAATTCCAGCTGAGCTATTTAAAACCCTAAAAGATGATGCTATTAACGTGCTGCACTGAATATGTCAGCAAATTTGGAAAACTTAGCAGTGGCCACAGGACTGGAAATGATCAGTTTTCATTCCATTCCAAAGAGAGGCAATGCCAAAGAATGTTCAAACTACAGTACAGTTGTGCTCACTTTACATGTTAGCACGGTTATGCTCAAAATCCTTAAACTAGACTTCAGTACATGAACCAAGAATTTCCAGATGTTCAAGCTGGGCTTAAAAAAGGCAGAGAAACCAGAGATCAAATTGCCAACATTTGTTGGATTATGGAGAAAGCAAGGAAGTTCCTGAAAAACTTCTACTTCGTTGACTGTACTCAGGCCTTTGACTGTGTGGATCAAACTGGAACAAATTGGAAAATTCTTAAAAGAAATGGATGAAACTATTAGACCAACTTACCTGTTTCCTGAGAAACATGTATGTGGGTCAAGAAGCAACAGAGCTGGACATGAAACAACTGACTGGTTCAAAAATAAAAAGTAGTAAGACAAGACTGTCTATTGTCACCCTGCTTGCTTAACTTCATGCAGAGTACAGCATGCAAAATGCTGGGCTGGAGCAAGCAAAGCTGGAGTCAAGACTGTCGAAATATCACAATCTCAGATATGCAGATGACACCACTCTCATGGCAGAAAACAAAGAGGAACTAAAGAGCCTCTTGATGCAGGTGAAAGAAGAGAGTGAAAAAGCCAGCTTGAAACTCAACATTAAAAACAAACTAAAATCATGGACCCAGATTGCTTTGGCAATTATGGGTTTTTTATAGTTCCGTATACATTTTAGAATTATTTGTTCTAGTTCTGTGGAAAATGTCATGGGTAATTTGATAGGGATTACATTAAATCTGTAGATTGTTTTGGGTAGCATGCCATTTTAACAATATTCTTCCAGTACAAGAGCATGGGATATTTTTCCACTTCTTTGAATCATCTTCAATTTCCTTTATGAATGTTGTATCAGTTCAGTTCAGTTCAGTCGCTCAGTCGTGTCCAGCTCTTTGCGACCCCATGAATTGCAGCATGCCAGGCCTCCCTGTCTATCACCAACTACCGGAGTTCACTCAGACTCACGCCCATCGAGTCAGTGATGCCATCCAGCCATCTCATCCTCAGTCGTCCCCTTCTCCTCCTGCCTCCAATCCCTCCCAGCATCAGAGTCTTTTCCAATGAGTCAACTCTTCTCATGAGGTGGCCAAAGTACTGGAGCTTCAGCTTTAGCATCATTCCTTCCAAAGAAATCCTAGGGCCGATCTCCTTCAGAATGGACTGGTTGGATCTCCTTGCAGTCCAAGGGACTCTCAAGAGTCTTCTCCAACACCACAGTTCAAAAACATCGATTCTTCGGCGCTCAGCCTTCTTCACAGTCCAACTCTCGAGTCCATACATGACTACTGGAAAAACCATAATTCTCAGTATATAAGTCTCTCATCTCCTTGATGAGGTTTATTCTTGTTTTTTGTTGTTCAGTGTTTTTTTTTTTTTGGATGCAATTTTAAAAGGGATTGTTGGATTATATTCCCTGTCTGATATTTCATTGTTGGTGTAAAGAAATGCACCTGCCAATCTGCTTATTTTAAGTACTTCTAATTTCCCTCAACATAGACTGATTTTTAGGATTAGGCATGCTTAATAAATGACCACTGTTTTCATCAATAGAAACCTACTTCTGATGTCAAGTATGTTAATTATCAAAGCATTGGTCTTTGAAATATGCCTAATAGAAGAAACCCTATTTATTTATAGTTGCCACCTGTGGAGAAAGAGCTTCCTTGTTAAAACACCAACTGGATACTTTGCCTGTGCATTCATTATCATGTTAGCAGAGCACCCCAGACTAGGATTCTTGATTAGAACACTTGAGAGATCCAGATTATAGCTTAGTCTAAGTGATGCAAACATAATGCTCAAGTAAATTGAAAACTTTACATTATTTCCTCCTAGGCTTGGCTTAAGAATTTTCTTAAAAAAAGATGCATGTGTGGTGGTTCATACAAGGCCTTCTCACAGTAAGGCCTTAGTAAGTAGTAGTTATTATTATTTTGTTTATAAGAAGTATAAAATATATTTTATTAATGAGTATGGCTCTTTAAATGTCTTTTTTTTTAAAGCTAAATTTTCTAAGGCCATATTCTTTACATAAAATCTTTTAAATGTTGAAAATTAAGTCAGACACACAAAAACAGTTAAATCCTCTCAAGTGACAAAAGTTCTGTTTCCATAGGAGATATATAAGACTGATAACTACAAACTGATAATTAAGTGACTTCATTCACATTAGAACTATTTTATGGTTACCAGATAGACAGCCAAATGTGAGTAGAGCACATTTTCTTTTTAGATTGTCTGTGTAAACAAGGTTTCATTGGTTTTAGATTACAATGAATGCCTTTTAGAGCTTATGAGAAACTGCCAAAATGGTCTGAAAGCACTGTAGTTTTAAATTGGTGTGTGCTCGGTGACTTTTGCATAACTGGAGCTCAAGGGCACCGCCACCTACACGCTTTTACAGTGAGGAGCAAAAGAGGATAAGGAGGAATGTGGTAAGAGAAATACACAACAAATACCAAATGCTTACTTCAGGGAAGTGCTGCTGTGCTGGTCAAGCCCATCACATTTCAACATGACCCTTGAATTTATAAATAAATTCTGATCTTTCTCAGTTTCATCCTAAAATAATTTTGCTTCTTTACTTTCTCCAGTTTCAGATGGTAAAAACTCACTATATATGTTTCTTCTCAGACTGAAGACTAAGGACTATATGCAAAGAAATCAGCATCAGTCACTTGAGCAGCTCCTCTGGGAGTGAAGGATGGGGTGTCATTAATACGTGCATTCTAGACAATTTAGGTGTGCCCATCCTCTGAAATCAGTTCCCCTGAGAAATGCATATCTCCTGTGCTCTCAATCTGTTTTCCCCTGAATGCAATTATATTTTCCTGGGATATGAAACTAACCACGTATTATGGTTGCATTTGTTGCCACCNAATTCATGTCCAATATTCTTTTTGTTAGCATTGATCCTGATACAAATAAAACCTACTCTATTCATTCATTCATTCACTTCACTGATATTTATTCAGCTCTAGCTATATGCAACAGGTTTTTTTCCAGTGAAGAATATATAAATATGACCAAAAATGGCATAGCCTTTCAGCTTAGCAAGAGAATAATATTCAAGACAGCATCACACAAACAAATAAAAGTTTTAATAGGATAAAATATATGAAGGAGAGGGTCACGATGATAAAGTACACATCAGGTGAAAATCACTTATGTATGGAGGCTAGAGTAAGCTTTTCTGAGGAAGTGACTACTGAACTAAGATCTGACAGAAAGTAAGATTCAACTAATAAGGGCTGAATGCAGTGGATGAGCAGGGAAAGAAAATTTCAGACAAGCTAAATAGCCTGGAATGTTCAAGATGGAACTGAAAAGAGGTCAGAATAGTTGAAGCATAGAGCATGAGGTGAGAGGATAAAGCTAAATGAGACCTGTGAGGCAGATGGAGAACAGATGATTGAGGGTTTGTGAGCCAGGCTAAATTTCAGTCTTTGTCCTTAGAGCAATGAATACCAACATAATCTTTGCCATTAGCTTTCACATTTGCAGTTTGACAGCATGAGTTTCTTTTGTTTACAGGTAATTAAGAAAGTTTTTCCCTCACATTACAGATAGTGATATTCTAATATCATACATAGTAAAATAGGAAAAATAAACATAAAATTCTGTATGAAAAGCATAAAAGAAAAATATTTACAAATGTATTTTATTTAATAAACTAAACTTATCTAACGTTAATGAAAGGGTGATTTTGTTTCATAAATGAGGTCTTATTTCTTGTGAATACTGTTTAAAACATACTGTTTAAGCACATATCTGAACATAGTTATGACATGTCTGAAAGAAACTCTAAGTGGCTGTGAAAGTGAGGGTCGCTCAGTCATGTTCAACTCTTTGTGACCCCATGGACTATACAGTGCATGGAATTCTCCAGGCCAGAATACTGGAGTGGGTAGCCTTTCCCTTCTCCAGGGTATCTTCCCAACCCAGGGATGAACCCAGTCTCCCACAACGCAGGCAGATTCTTTACCACCTGACCCACAAGGGAAGCCCTAAAAGTGAAAGTTAACGTGGCTGCAGTGTTTTTCAAAATCACAGTTTATGAGCTCACTGGGGTACGGTCATATATTTTTTAATCTTATAAAAATATGAATTAAGCACATTGTTTTGGTGGAAACTTAGAGGAGTAATTAGATAGTTACACATGAGCAAGCCTGAATCTATTACAAACAGCATTTAGCAATGTATGTCTTATTTCTGAAATACACATTTGCATGCATAAAAATTACCAATATTTATATTCAAATGAAAGCAATACAATTTATGATTGATGAATAATCTAAAGCTCCATACTCCTCTAGATACTTATTTTAAGCCTGAGGGAAATGTATCCTGTTGAGAAATATCTGATGAAATCCAGCTGTATTTTATTCTCATTTCAATCTATCATCACAGAAAATATTGACTATTTTTCCCCTCAGACATGCAGCTGTCAACTATCCAACTATGGGCCTAGATTTACATTTTAGTTTATTTCCTACCTATTCATTTTCATTTAAAACACTTGTTTCATGAAACTAGCTTTGCTGTGTGAAAAAGGAAGGCAGGATGTGCAATCTCATCAAACCTGTCAATGAATGTTCATGGACACAGCAAATAATATTTGTTAAATTTAAGAGAATATATTTCCACCTTAAGAGATGGTAAAAATCACTATACATCTATGTGCATTATATACATATTCAGTCACTCAATCGTGTTTGACTTTTTGCAACCACACAGACTGTAACCCACCAGGCTCCTCTGTCCATGGAATTCTCCAGACAAGAATATTGGAACAGGAGGCCACTTCTTTCTCCAGAGGATCTTCTCAACCCAGGAATCAAACCCATGTTTCTTATATCTCCTGCACTAGCAGGCAGATTCTTTATCACTGTGCACTGAGCATTATTCCTATCATATCTATTATTTTAGTAAAATGATTTCTATTGTGTGCCAATAGTGATAAGAATCCCTGTCCCTTCATTCCCCGACCCAAGTGTGCAAGCATATTCAGTCATGAACAACTCTTTGTGACCCCATGGACTCTAGCCCACTTGGCTCCTTTGCCCATGGGATTCTCCAGGCAAGAATACTGCAGTGGGTTGCCATTTCCTTCTCTAGGGGATGTTCCTGACTCAGGGATCAAACCCTTGTCTCTTGTGTCTCCTACATTGGCAGGCCAGTTCTTTACCAGCTGAGCCACAAGGGAAGCCCAACCCCAAGAGGCATATTCAAATATCTTCAAAGTGTTTCTGCTCACTTTGAAAATAGGCCAAGTTACAAAAGACCCTGGATAGTTGTATAGACTTTAAGATCTTTGGAAAACTTAAAGATGCTTTGCAATCAGTAGCAGAGAGAGGATATATTAGTGAAGATATGCAAGGATGGAGTGGTAAATTCCAATAGCCATCACCCAGAAGAATAAAAAAATATGTATATTTATTTCTCACAAAACAATTCTTGGTGATAGTTTAGGCTGATGGAACCATTCTCTTCAGTATGGTTTTGTAAGAATCCTAGTTCCTTCCGTCTCACAGCTCAGCTATCCCAGAGGATATAATTTGCGATAGATTCAGTCACTGGGTTGGGGAAAAGAGATTATAGAAGAGACACATTGGTTTTCTAAAAGACTTAGTTTAGGAATAGTGTATGTCAATTCCATTTACTATCTACTGGGAAGGACTAATCATATAACCATTCATAATTGCAAGGGAACTGGGAAATACAGTTCTTGCCTAAGTATTCAGTTTCAAGCTACAACTCTCTGCTATGGAGAGGAGATAGTTTTGGAGATAGGTTCTTGAGTCTGACACAGAGAAGTGTTTCTCTTCAATTGTTCTGGACATAAGAGGGCATTTTGTTGGTTTTATTTTATTGCTTGTTCATTTTCCTGGCCAATTATGTATATATGAAGGTATATAAGATACTATATAAGAAACTTATACTAGCAACTATAGTTTGTAATAAATCTATAAGCACCAAATGTTAGCACATAGCTCAGATCACTAAACAGAGAAAGCAGTTGTAACTCAACATTCCATACCACCTAGGAGGAAAAAAAAAATAATGCATGAATTTCTGTGAATAAGGTGAATGGGTTTTCTTAGAGTTTGGGATTAAGGCGGCATTCCAAGTAATGATATAGCAAGTATTTTTCTTATTTCAATACATGTTTGTAAAATCCTATTATTTTACTATATACTAGGAATATTATTCTATGTTGTGAAAATTCTGATGATTCCAGGAGAAAAGAATATGCCCCAAGAAATCATGCATGAAATAAATTATCTTCAGAAAGTAAATGCAAAATCTGGTTTAACACGGTGGCAATAAAGTCTAACTAACTAAGATGGTTTTAAAATTAGAAATGTTAATGTCCACCTGCCCTACTCTCTAGTCTCTTTTCTGCCAGCAGAAATACTCATTAAGTTCATAGTAGATTATTTTTGAACAATAAACACGCTTATTTCATAAGCTAAGAAGAGATGGAAGAGGGTTTATTTGCATCTCTGGACCAGATTTTGCTCAGATAGGACTTCAGCAACATGTACAAGCCATCTGCTCAGCCACACCAGCCAGGCCTCTATACCCAAAACTTTTCCTGCTGATTTTTCGTCCTTTAGAAAATCGATGATGTTGGTTATCATTTTCTTCTCATTCTATTTTTTTTTCTGGATTTTATTTCACTTTAAATAAAATCTTAGTGTTATCTTCCTCAAAGGTCGTCTTTGACCTTCTCTGAAGGAGCAAAGACAGTGGACAGAGGGACTCCAGCATGTATAGGTACAATGTGCCCTGGAGAGCCATGATGTAGATCTTTACTCTAGATTATGTTCCTGCCTCTAGCTTCCTACTGCCTCTGAACCCAAGGATCCCTGCTCGATGACCACAGGACTTCAAAATATCCCTTCCACAGACTATGTGTACACAGAAAAGACTCAACTTGTATTTTTTGGAAGGCATTCCAGCACATGCCTCAGTTTCTTGCTGTGGAGCTTTCTCTTGCCTCTCTCTTGTGGTACCTGGGACATGTCCATTCTTCAGTTCTGGATGAAAAGAGAAATTTTGATTAATAATGAAAGCTGTTTTTACTGTCATATATCTATACACTTGGGGTTCCCTGGTGGCTCAGTGGTAAAGAGTCCACCTAGCAATGCAGGAGACACAAGAGACGGGTTTGATTTCTGAATTGGGAAGACCCTGGAGAAGGAAATGACAACCCACACCAGTATTCTTGCCTGGAAAATTCCATGGAAAAAGGAGTCAAGAGTACATGGGGTCACAAAGAGTTGGACATGAGTGAACGTACATGCACACTTGGGGTTGGGGATGCAGGGGCAGGGATTCTTATAACTACTGGCACACAACAGAAATCTTTTTACTGGAAATGTGATAAATGTGATATTAATAATAAACAGTGACACAGTGGTAAAGAATCTGCCTGCCAGTGCAGGAGATACAAGAGACACGGTGTTGATCCCTGGGTTGGGAAGATCCCCTGCAGAAGGAAATGGCTAACTACTCCAATATTCTTCCTGGAGAATCCTATAAACGGAGGAGCCCAGTGGGCTGTAGTCCATGGGGTTGCAGAGTCAGACACAACTGAGCAACTGAGCATGCACACATCTATGTACTTGTACTCACCAAGAATAAACCTAAAAGTCCACTAAGACATTTGTGTTTTCTTGTAAAAACTGATTCCTGTAAAAAAACCAAGACATCATGATGTGCAAACTTCTTCTAGGTAAGTTGAAGGATGCTGGTTTTAGGAGTAAATGGGAAATGTGTAAATCATCAAGTATTCTTTGGGTATTGTCATTTAAATGGTAATATATGGAACATAAATTAAAAATTCAAAATTTTATTTATGATTTTTTTTTACCCTTTCTTGTAAATCAGTAGCCTGTGGCTGTTTTTTCTTCAGGGTACGTCTTAGTATACCTTAGTGGTGAAAATGTGGTCATCCTAATAGCCCAAGTTTAAACTCAAGTTCTGCTCCTTACTTACTTAAAGTTTGGGCCTATTACTTTTCTTCTCACCCTCTTGTTTTGTTTTGTTTTGTTTTGTTTTCAGATTCCCTACCTATTTGATGCAGGTGATAATAAAAACAACACATGACCCTTGCATTAAGTGAAATTAAATGTAATCCCACAAGGAGCCTAAAAGTATGCCAAGAATATAATAAACTTTATTATTATTCTTTATTTGCCTAAAAGTTTTATTAAAGTTAAAAGTAAATAAGGAAGTATCATATTTACTTAAAAAGCAAGAATACAAAACTAGTAAATATTTACAAAAACAAACATTAACAATAATAATAATTAAAACGTTCTTTCAAATTATTGGAGATCAGCTCAACTTCAAGGCATTTTTTGAAAGTAAATCATTATTAATGTAGATATAAAAATCCACCACTTTTCATCTTTACAGTATTCAAAAAATAGCACAATTACAGGTGTATGTGGGATTTGAGGCAATTAAACCAAGTGTGAGGTGAAGAAAAAAATGGATTCTGTAAATAAAATCTGAAATACCCATTTTATACATAGTAACAAACAAATAGGTATAATTATACCTATAATATAGTCTATTACCCAGGCTCTAAAATTTCACTTTTAATTAAAATTTTCTCATTTATTCCATATTCTAACATTCATCACTGCCAGATTTTGGTATAAGAACTTTTTAAGAAAGAAACTTCTATTTAAAGATGATTTTTCTCTAGTTAAGTAGACGTTTCCATCAGCTTTTTCTTGTTTCACTGCTGAATGTGTATGAAATTTCCAGGATCATTAGACCTCTGAGAACAGAAACCACAATAAAAGGCTACAAATAAAATGAACAGAAACAAAAGAACTCATGAAATGGGAAAATTGCATAAAAGAGATGGGAATTAATTTTAAAAGTAATAATCTGAGAAGAGAATCAAATATAAGATACTGTAAAAAGGAAAAGTCAGAATATTAAAGGATTTCTCAGGAATTAAAAGAAATATACATTTAAAAAATCAAAACTTTAATATAAGGTAGGAAGGTAGAAGGATAAAGGTAATGAAATTCTCTTCCAAATTAAAGGCAGGCAAAGCATAGAATAGTAAGAGAGAAAATATAAGGAAATTAAGAATCAATATAGGAATTCAAGCATGCATTTTTTGAAACTGCATTAAAAAGAAAAGGAAAAACTAAAGGAAAAGATATCATAGAAATAATGTAACAATTATCCTCAGCATAAATTTGCGTGAATTTCTCTATGCATATGTGCTCAGCATAATGGATAAAATAAAAGCCCTCATTAAGGCATATAATTGTTAAATTGAAAGATGGAGTGACAGAGAGAGACAAAGACTGAGAGAAAGCTTTAAAAGTAGGAAAAAAAAAGGTGGGAGGGGTAATCACAAAACTTTTTGAACATAAGTATCCTAAGAGCAACACTGAGAGCTAGAAGAAAATGAAAAAAGAAATCTCAAAATGTTTTTGAGACTGAGGCAGTTGATTTCAAATCTGAGTTATGTACTTAAATAAGTCATCAATTTTGAGAGTGGGATAAAGAAAATTTTAGATAAGCAAGTCACCCAAAATTTCACAGCTGTGACCACTCTTTTAGGTGAAACCAACAAATATCAGTGCTTAAATCACAGAAAAGGAAAATTTCAGGTTCTGAGGAAAGACCATTTGATAAACAAAAGTGATAAGGAGACTCATCAGAATGAAATTCAAGAGAATTGGAGCATCCTTGCATGCATAGCCTGTCCAGATTTGAGCAAGACAACAGCTCACAAGGAAGGGAGAAAGGTGTATGTAGTGAACAGACTAAGGGGCGGGGGTTCCTTTGGAGTTCTACACTGAGAAGCTGTTTTAGACTGTTGGACAATGTGAAGAACTAGCAATAGGAACATAGAGAAATGAACATATAAATAAGACATAATTGATTCTGAAAATGAAAAAGTAGAACTTAGCAAATGTAAATGTAAACACAGTGAATCAGTTGACTCAGAGTAAATGATATCTATTTGGTCATCATATTGTAAATGCTGAAAATCAATTTGGCCAAAACCTGTGATATAACTATATTAAGTAGAAGCAGGGGACAGTATTGTACTTGAGCTGATTAAACCATGAAAACAAGTCAAGAGATTATGCTTGAAAGTGAAGTTGCTCAGTCGTGTCCAACTCTTTGCTACCCCATGGACTGTAGCCCACCAGGCTCCTCCATTCATGGGATTATCCAGGCAAGAATGCTGGAATGGGTTGCCATTTTCTTCTTCAGGGGATCTTCCAAACCCAGGGATTGAACCCAGGTCTCCCAGATTGCAGGCAGATGATTTAAATAAAATAGCAAGGTATGCATTACCATTAAAAAAATGGAAGTAAATACTAGATAAAAGTGCAATATAATAATACAAAAATAATATAATAATCAGTGTAGGTGGATAGTTCACTTACATCTTATAGGATTTTCTTACTTTGAAACTTGGTCAGTGTATTAGTTTAAAGATACATATACATTTAATATGTACATTTCTTCTTGAAATCTGGCTGAAGTAAAAGCAGATCTCCCATTCCTCAGTGGTTCCAAGAAGGGCACTGCCAAGCTTATTTGCTCTTCTGAGTCTTAGTTAATTATCCCCTCTATGGGATGAGGAATAAGTGAACACTAGCAGATCCTCCAAATGTGGCTAAGAAAACATGCAGAGAGCCATTGCCTTGACAGGAGGGATAAAGAGCGAAGGCAAATCACTTCCAAGTTGTCAGGGACCCGAATTAGAACTGGAACAGATTTTTAAAGTGTGAGCCAAGGAGTTTTGTGGATTTTTAGCCTGGGTTTGACGGAACAGAGTGGCCAGTTCCCACTTGCTCCATCAGTGCTCCTTGCTTATGGCCAGAGGAGAAAAAAAATTAAAAAGATTTAACTTTTGACTGAATATTTCCTAAAATATATCTTGTAATTCCTATACCACAGTAAAGATCAGAAAACTATACCCTGTTGGCCAAACCTCACCCTTTGCCCATTTGTATATGGTCATTTACGGTTATCATATGGTCAAAAAAATAAAATAAAACAAAGAGTATTTTGTAATACAAGAAAATTATTTGAAATTCAGTTTAATGTTGACAATTAAAACTGTATTGGGACACAGCCATTTCTAACCATTTACTTATCATCTCTAGATGCTCCTGCACACTAGCATAGTTTGAGATGTTTCTCAAGAGACTGTAAGGCCCACAGTCTAAAATGTTGACTATGGGCCCTTTACACAAAAGTCTGCCAACCCCTGTACTGAAAGAACATATATTATCTCATCAAAATGTTTAATTTTTGGTCTCTCCCATACGTACTCNAACCATTTACTTATCATCTCTAGATGCTCCTGCACACTAGCATAGTTTGAGATGTTTCTCAAGAGACTGTAAGGCCCACAGTCTAAAATGTTGACTATGGGCCCTTTACACAAAAGTCTGCCAACCCCTGTACTGAAAGAACATATATTATCTCATCAAAATGTTTAATTTTTGGTCTCTCCCATACGTACTCCATGAGAGAAAGTAGCAATGTTGATGAATAGCAAAATTGCTGAACAAGTTATGGAAATTAGTTGCAAAACGCCTCCACAGTTTAGACTCTCATAGTCTTTGTAAGTTTAGTCAGTAACGTGCATATAGAGCTCACCACAAATCAAGTATGATAGATTTTGGAAACAGTTCAGTCTTCACTCTCTCTAGATGAACTTAGCTACCCAGGAACTGAAGATTCATGTGAACTAGCAGTTCTGTGGTCTATGATTAAATTTTCAAAATTGAACCTTTGAGAACCAAGGGCATAAAAACTCACTCTGTCAATGTGGATGTCCTGTACAATTGTTCAGTTAACCAGTTTGCATTCAGTTCAGTTCAGTTCAGTCACTCAGTCGTGTCCAACTCTCTGCGACCCCATGAATCGCAGCACGCCNGAGGAAGAGAAGGGGATGACAGAGGATGAGATGGCTGGATGGCATCACTGACTCGATGGACATGAGTCTGGCGATGGACAGGGAGACCTGGTGTGCTGCGATTCATGGGGTGGCAGAGTTGGACATGACTGAGAGACTGAACTGAATTCAACTGGATGATATATGACAACTCACTCCAGTACTTTTACCTGGAAAATCCCGTGGACAGAGGAGCCTGGTAGGCTGCCGTCCATGGGGTCCCGAAGAGTCGGACATGACTGAGTGACTTCACTTTCACGCTTTGGAGAAGGAAATGGCAACCCACTCCAGTGTTCTTGCCTAGAGAATCTCAGGGACGGCGAGGCCTGGTGGGCTGCCGTCTATGGCGCTGCACAGAGTTGGACACTACCGAAGTGACTTAGCAGCAGCAGCAATGATATATGATGTTGAACATCTTTTTATGTTTATTTACCATCTGTATACCTTCTTTGATGTGGTATGTTTAGATCTTTTGCCCAATTTCTAATAGGTTATTTGTTTTCTTATTGTTGACTTTTAAGGATTTTTGGTATGTGAAGTGAAGTGAAGTTGCTCAGTCGTGTCCGACTCTTTGCAACCCCATGGACTGTAGCCTACCAGGCTCCTCTGTCCATGGGATTCTCCAGGCAAGAATACTGGAGTGGGTTGCCATTTCCTTCTCCAGGGGATCTTCCTGACCCGGGGATGGAACCAAGGTCTCCTGCATTTCAGGCAGACGCTTTAACCTCTGAGTCACCACAAATCCTTTATCAGATATGCGCTTTACAAATATATTCTTCTAATCTGTACCTTGTCTTTCATTCTCTTAGTGCTTTTCACAGGGCAGAAGTTTCTAACATTAATGAAGCCCAGTTTATCGTTTTCTTTCTTTCATGGGTTGTGCTTTTGACGTTGTATCTGAAAAGTCATCACCGTTTTCAAGATCATCTAGATTTTCTCTTGTGTTATCTTCTGGAAGATTTATAATTTTGCATTTAGATCTGTTATACATTTTGAGTTAATTTTTGTAAAATATGTAAGGTCTGTGTCTAGATTTTTTTTTTTAACTTATGTCCATTCATTTTAGTTCCATTTGTTGAAAAGACTGTCTTTTCTCCACTGAACTGCTTTGTTCCTTTGTCAGATGACCACATTTGTGAGGGTTTATTCTGGGTTCTCAATTCTGTTCCATTGATCTGTTCGTCTATTCTTTTGCCAGTACCACACTTTGCCTTGATGATTGAAGCTTTAAAGTAAATTGTGAAGCCAAGTAGCGTCAGTCCTCTGATTTTGTTCTTCCTCCTTAGTATTGGGTTGACTCTTCTGGGTCTTTTGCCTTTCCATATAAACTTCTGAGTCAGTTTGAAGAGATCCACAAAATAACTCGCTAGGATTTTGACTGGGATTGCCTTGAATCTACAGATAAGTTGGGAAAAACTGACATCTTAACAATATTAAATGTTATCCACGAACATATCTCTCCATTTATTAAAATCTTCTTTGATTTCTTTCATTAGAGTTTAGTGCATGCGTGCTAAGTTGCTTTAGTCATGTCTGACTCTGTGCTACCCTACAGACAGCCGTCTGCCAGCCTCTTCTGTGCATGGGATTCTCCAGGCAAGAATACTAGAGTGGGTTGCCATGCCCTCCTGATCTTCCCAACCCAGGAATCAAACCTGTGACCCAGGGATTGAACCTGTGTCTCTTACATCTAACCTGCATTGTCAAGAGGGTTCTTTACCACTAGCACCACCTGGGAAGCCCTAAAGTCTTGCAGTTTTCCTCAAATAGATCCTGTTACATTTATTCCTAAGTATTTATCTTTTGGAGATACTAATGTAAATGGTATCACATTTTTAATTTTAAATTCGAATCATTTCATGATACCATATAGGAAAGTAATCAACTTGTATATTAACCTTCTGTCTTTCAACCTTATTAGTTTCAGGAACTTTTTGTTGTTGATTCTTTGGGCACATAGACCTTCAAGTCATCTGTAAGCAAAGATAGTTTTATCTTTTCCTTAGCAATTCATATACCTTTCTCCCTCTTTTCTTTATTTTATTGCACAAACTAGGACTTCTAGTATAATGCTCAATAAGAGTGATGAGAATGGATTATCTTTTCCTTGTGTTTGATTTTAGGGGGAAAGCATCTAATCTTTCACCGTTATGTATGATGTTAGCTGTA
Source organism: Neotragus moschatus (assembly GCA_006410615.1). NCBI lineage: Eukaryota > Metazoa > Chordata > Mammalia > Artiodactyla > Bovidae > Neotragus > Neotragus moschatus. The sequence continues at coordinate 3,074,225 of SJYA01002112.1, read as the reverse complement.
GGTTTTTTGTAGATATTCTTTATCAACTTGAGGAAGTTCTCTTGTGCTTCTAGTTTGCTGATTGGGTGTTCATTTATCATGAATGGTTGTTGAAGTGGCCTCAGGCAGGGCCACATGAGGAAGTACCAAGGTTGGTCAGAAGGCAGAGGGAGTGAGAGAGCCTGGGGCAGAGCTTTTATTGTGTTTTCCACGGAAAAAGCAAGGCCAAGTAAAGGAAACAGTTTAGGATTGGCTAGTTTGAATGATTCTGGTGGGCTTTGGACATCAGGGCTGTTTCTAGTTGTCCAGTTTTGGGCCCTGGATTGACTTAGAGAAGGAGAAATATTGTCTTAATTTGTGAGAACTAGGTAAAGGGTAGAGGCTCTGGATTGAAGGGGAGATGTAAGTAACCCTGGTCATTAGTTTGCCCCTATGACTAATGGATGACATATAGATAAATGCAAAATCTAAGAAAACATAGATCAGAAGTGTCCTCTCTGCTTCCATTTTCTGGAAGAGATTGTCGAGAATTAATGTTATTTAAAAAAAGAACATCGAAGAATTGATGCTTTTGAACTGTGGTGTTGGAGAAGACTCTTGAGAGTCCCTTGGACTGCAAGGAGATCCAACCAGTCCATTCTGAAGGAGATCAGCCCTGGGATTTCTTTGGAAGGAATGATGCTAAAGCTGAAGCTCCAGTACTTTGGCCACCTCATGCAAAGAGTTGACTCATTGGAAAAGACTCTGATGCTGGGAGGGATTGGGGGCAGGAGGAGAGCGTGACGACAGAGGATAAGATGGCTGGACGGCATCACCAACTCGATGGACGTGAGTCTGAGTGAACTCCGGGAGTTGGTGATGGACAGGGAGGCCTGATGTGCTGCGATTCATGGGGTCGCAAAGAGTCGGACACGACTGAGCGACTGAACTGAACTGAACTGAACTGAAAAAAATATTGGGGTAGACTTCACCAATGAAACTTTCTCAATTTGGTACTTTCTTTTTTGAGAAGTTATTAATTATTGATTCAATTTCTTTAATAGCTCCAAACCCATTAGGATTATCTATTTCTCCTTGCGGGGCTTTTGGTAGCTTATGTCTTTCAAGGTTCTGGTCTATTTTCATCTAGGTTACTAAACTTGTGGGTGAAGTTGTTCATTATATTCCTTTATTATTCTTACAATAATCAGTAGTGATGGGATCAATAGTGATGACCCCTTGTTCATTTCTGTTATTAGTGGTTTGTGTCTTTTCTTCTTTTCTCCTTTTTTTTTCCCTTGCTTAGCCTGGCTAGAGGTCTATCTGTTTATTGGATGTTTTCAAAGAACCAGCTTTTGGTTTCATTGGTTTTCTTTATTGATTTCCTGTTTTCAATTTCACTGATTTTTTCTCTAGTTTTTATTATTTCTTTTCTTCTCTTTCCTTTAGGCTTATATTGTTCTTCTTTCTCTAATCTTATAATATGAGCCTTTGATTTTTCAATTTTTAGATATTTCTTCTTTTCTATTACATGCATTCACTGCTATGGATTTCTCTTTAAGGACCACTTTTTGCATACCACAAATTTTGATAAGTTATATTTTCACTTTTGTTTAAAATACTTAGAAATTTCTCTTGTGACTTCTTCTTTGGCTCATTATTTTGAAACGTGCTATTAAAATGCCAAATATTTGGGGATTTTCCAGCTATTTTTACTCATAGTGATTTCCAGTTTGATTCCACTGGGGTTTGAAAGCATACTTTGTACAATTTGTGTTCTGTTGAACCCACTGAGGAGTGTTTTATGGCCCCAGTATGGTCTATCTTGGTGAGTGTTACACGTGAGTTTGAAAAAAAAATGTATTCTGCTGTCGAATGTCAGTTAGATCCAGTTGATTGATGGTGCTGTTCAGGTCAAATATATCCTTATAATTTTCTGCCTGATAGATCTGTCAGCTACTGACAGATGCTGAAGTCTCTAACTAAAAGAGTGATTTTGTCTTTTTCTCATTGCATTTCCACCAGTTTTCGTCTCATGAATTTTAACACTCTGCTGTTAAAGTGTACAGATCAGAATTGTTACATCCTCTTGGAAAACTGACCTCTTTATCACTACATAATACCTTCTTTATCTCGGATAATTTTCCTTGTTCTGAAGTCTGCTTGGTCTAAAATTAACATAACCATTCTAGCTTTCTTTTGATTAGGCTTAGCATGGTATGTTTTTCTCTGTCCTTTTACTTTTAATCTGTCTGTATCGTCATACTTAAAATGGACTTCTTCTATACAACATATATTTGGGTCTCTTTTAAAATCCACTCTGGGACTTCACTGATGGTGCAGTGGTTAACAATCTGCCTTCCAATGCAGGAGATGCAGGTCTGACTCCTGATCAGGGACTGAGAGCCCACATGCCTTGGGGGCAACTAAGCTCAAACACTCCAACTAGAGAAGCCTGAACACTGCAACTACTTTGAGATCAGTGTTTGCTAAATTTTACTCTTCACAGCATATCAAGTATATTTCTTTAATTTTTTTTTGCTGATTACTCTAGAGTTGACCAGAGTAAACTCTATGCATTTACAATTAATCTAAGTCTGTTTTAAAATAAGATTACACTGCTTCACAAGTATCACGAATAGTGCAGGTACCTTAAAACAGAGTACTCTCAGTTCCTCCCACTTGTCCCTTATAAATTGCTGTCATTCATTTTATTTACCCAGATGCTATAATTGCCAAATAAATTGTTGCTATTATTATATCCTTGAGCAGTTATCAATTAGATCTATTTTTTATTTTCCACAACTTGAATATATGACTAGGTGTAGACACTTTGGTATTAATTATGACTGGTATTTCCTAAGCTTCTTGGATCAATTTTGAAAAATTCTCAACTATTACTACTTTAGCTATTTCTCTTTTCTGCTCTCTCTTCTTCTGTATGTTACATCTTTTGAAATTGTCCCACAGTGCTTGGATCTTCTGTGTTTGTTTTCCTTTCTTTCTTTGTTTCACATTGTGAAGTATTTATTGACACATCTTTAAGCCCATTGATTTGGCTTCCCTGATGGCTCAGTGGTAAAGAATCCACCTACCAAGCAGGAGATGCAGGGGACATGGGTTTGATTTCTGGGTCAGAAAGGTCAGAAATGGCAACCCATTCCAGTATTCTTGCCTGAAAAATCCCATGGACAGAGGAGCCTGGTGAGCTACGGTCCAAAGGGTTGCAAAGAGTCTGATACGGCTGAGCACACACACTTCTATTCATATGGCTATCAAAGGCAGTCTTCATTTCTGTTATTTTTATTTCTAGCATTTCCTTTAGATTTTTTCTTAGAGTTTCTATCTCTCTTCTTCATTATCCACCTGTTCTTGTCTGTTATCTACCTTTTCCATCAGAACCCTTAACACACTATTCATAGCTATTTAAAATTCCCTGTTAATTTCAAGATATGTGTCATATCTGAATCTCTTTTCTTTGTTTCCTTAACTGTATTAAATATTTTTTTTTAGCATGACTTACAGTTTTTGTTGCAAGCTAGACATGATGTATCAGTGAGGTGATAGAAACAAAGAAGCTTGTATGTGAAATGTTTATATTAATCTGGCTAGGTGAAGCTGGGCTTTGCTTAACGTATACTAAGGCTGTAGGTGCCAGAGGCTACAGTTTACTCTGATATCCTTAATTTTTCCCCTTTCATTGTTGTCTCTTGTCTTCTCTGATAACCCCCTTTTCCTGAGACGGTTATTTATTTCTTTGGCCCTGCTGTGCAGCATGTGGGATCTTAGTTCCCTGACCCAGGATTGAACCTGTGCCCCCTGCATTGGAAGGGTGGGGTCTTAACCACTGGACCATCAAGAAAGTCCCATCTGAGAATTCCTTGTGAAAAACTGTGGCAACGCCCCACCCCCCGGAAAACGTAAAATTCAGCCCCTGAACATTTTTCAAGAGTATACTACAATACTGTCAACCCCATGCTGATTGCCATGCGAGTGATTCCAAGAACTTCTCTATTCTAAAAACAACTCCACATCAAGGAACACCAACTCCCTACCTCCTATTCCCCTCAGCCACTGACAACTACCATTTTGTTTCTATTTCTGTAAGTCTATTTTAGTGACCTCATATAAGTTCAATCAACACAGTACTTGTCTTTCTGCGATGAGCTTACTTCACTTAGCATAATGCCATCAAGGTTTATCCATACTGTATTAATTGCATGTGACAGGAATTCCTTCTTTTTAAAGAATGGATAGTTATGTTCCACTGTATGTCTACACCACATTTTCTTTATCCATTCATCTGCTGATGGACCAGAGATTGAATCCATGTCTCCTGCATTGCAAGGTGAGTTCTTAACCTCTGGACCACTAGGGAAGTCTCTCTCTTCATTTTTCGTCAGGCAGATTTGCTCTACCACCTCAGTATTTTGATGCATCTAAGAAAAGTTGCTAATTTTCAGTTTATTTTTTTCTTGTTTTGAGGATATAGTGACCATTTCCCAGATGTTTGTGTTCTAGCTGAAACTGAAAGTCTTCATATTTTTTTGAATGAAAACGAACATATTCAAAAGTACAGAGAATAGAAAGGGAATCCCCTGGGAGAATGGCACTGAAACATGTATTAGTTCAGTTCAGTCGCTCAGCTGTGTCCGACTCTTTGCGACCCTATGAATCGCAGCACGCCAGGCCTCCCTGTCCACCACCAACACCCAGATTCACACCCATCGAATCAGTGATGGCATCCAGCCATCTCATCCTCTGTCGTCCCTTTCTCCTCCTGCCCCCAATCGCTCCCAGCATCAGGGTCTTTTCCAATGAGTCAACTCTTCACATGAGGTGGCCAAAGTACTGGAGCTTCAGCTTTAGCATCATTCCTTCCAAAGAAATCCCAGGGCCGATCTCCTTCAGAATGGACTGGTTGGATCTCCTTGCAGTCCAAGGGACTCTCAAGAGTCTTCTCCAACACCACAGTTCAAAAACATCGATTGTTCGGCGCTCAGCTTTCTTCATAGTCCAACTCTCGCATCCATACATGGCTACTGGAAAAACCATAGCCTTGACTAGACGGACCTTAGTTGGCAAAGTAGTATCTCTGCTTTTGAATATGTTATCTAGGTTGGTCATAACTTTTCTTCCAAGGAGTAAGTATCTTTTGATTTCATGGCTGCAGTCACCATCTGCAGTGATTTTGGAGCCCAGAAAAATAAAGTCTGACACTGTTTCCACTGTTTCCC
>SJYA01002112.1:2999966-3068982 GCA_006410615.1 Neotragus moschatus | reverse complement strand
TTTTTTTTTTTTTGGATGCAATTTTAAAAGGGATTGTTGGATTATATTCCCTGTCTGATATTTCATTGTTGGTGTAAAGAAATGCACCTGCCAATCTGCTTATTTTAAGTACTTCTAATTTCCCTCAACATAGACTGATTTTTAGGATTAGGCATGCTTAATAAATGACCACTGTTTTCATCAATAGAAACCTACTTCTGATGTCAAGTATGTTAATTATCAAAGCATTGGTCTTTGAAATATGCCTAATAGAAGAAACCCTATTTATTTATAGTTGCCACCTGTGGAGAAAGAGCTTCCTTGTTAAAACACCAACTGGATACTTTGCCTGTGCATTCATTATCATGTTAGCAGAGCACCCCAGACTAGGATTCTTGATTAGAACACTTGAGAGTTCCAGATTATAGCTTAGTCTAAGTGATGCAAACATAATGCTCAAGTAAATTGAAAACTTTACATTATTTCCTCCTAGGCTTGGCTTAAGAATTTTCTTAAAAAAAGATGCATGTGTGGTGGTTCATACAAGGCCTTCTCACAGTAAGGCCTTAGTAAGTAGTAGTTATTATTATTTTGTTTATAAGAAGTATAAAATATATTTTATTAATGAGTATGGCTCTTTAAATGTCTTTTTTTTTAAAGCTAAATTTTCTAAGGCCATATTCTTTACATAAAATCTTTTAAATGTTGAAAATTAAGTCAGACACACAAAAACAGTTAAATCCTCTCAAGTGACAAAAGTTCTGTTTCCATAGGAGATATATAAGACTGATAACTACAAACTGATAATTAAGTGACTTCATTCACATTAGAACTATTTTATGGTTACCAGATAGACAGCCAAATGTGAGTAGAGCACATTTTCTTTTTAGATTGTCTGTGTAAACAAGGTTTCATTGGTTTTAGATTACAATGAATGCCTTTTAGAGCTTATGAGAAACTGCCAAAATGGTCTGAAAGCACTGTAGTTTTAAATTGGTGTGTGCTCGGTGACTTTTGCATAACTGGAGCTCAAGGGCACCGCCACCTACACGCTTTTACAGTGAGGAGCAAAAGAGGATAAGGAGGAATGTGGTAAGAGAAATACACAACAAATACCAAATGCTTACTTCAGGGAAGTGCTGCTGTGCTGGTCAAGCCCATCACATTTCAACATGACCCTTGAATTTATAAATAAATTCTGATCTTTCTCAGTTTCATCCTAAAATAATTTTGCTTCTTTACTTTCTCCAGTTTCAGATGGTAAAAACTCACTATATATGTTTCTTCTCAGACTGAAGACTAAGGACTATATGCAAAGAAATCAGCATCAGTCACTTGAGCAGCTCCTCTGGGAGTGAAGGATGGGGTGTCATTAATACGTGCATTCTAGACAATTTAGGTGTGCCCATCCTCTGAAATCAGTTCCCCTGAGAAATGCATATCTCCTGTGCTCTCAATCTGTTTTCCCCTGAATGCAATTATATTTTCCTGGGTTATGAAACTAACCACGTATTATGGTTGCATTTGTTGCCACCTTCAGCCCTGGAATAATTTGCCTTTTCCCTTCCCACTTTCACTTTAGATCCTTTGAAAATTCTGAAGTCAGAGATCCAGGCTAAAATTTCAGCGTGTTTCTCCAGAGTTCTGCAGATAATATCTCCTTTTTTCTAAGAGCTTCTCTCATTCACTGATCGTTTTTTATAAAACCACATTTTAATTGCTTGACAGTGTTATATGATAATTCAGAAAAGACATTCTTCTTATTCATGAGAACAGTACCATATATAGTTCATTGGTTCATTTCACAAATATATGTCAAATATATACCATGTGCCTAAAATTGTATTAGGCAGAGATCCCTTCTACCCTCTGAGGGAAGACAGATTTGTACCAATTATAGCACCAAGCATGAAGATCTTATTCTCTTTCCCAGTCTTTCGTAAGTTTTGTCTGCTAATGTATATGGTGTAAGATGGTCACCAGGCCTACTGAGGCTTTAATTTCTCAGCGCCAAAGTCCTTAAAGAGGTGAGAATGTAGAAATCTTTTTGCAGCTTAAAGGATAACTGATATCTTGTTTTCTGTTCTGAAATGAAAAAATACTAAATAGCTAAATAATGTTCTTGTTTATGAAGAACTAAAAGACCTTTTAGAACTAACACCCAAAATGGATGTCCTTTCATACTGGAATGCAAAAGTAGGAAGTCAGGAAACACCTGAAGTAACAGGTGTTTGGCCTTGGAGTACAGAATAAAGCAGGACAAAGGCTAATAGAGTTTTGCCAAGAGAAAGCATTGGTCATAGCAAACACCCTCTTCCAACAACACAAGAGAAGACTTTACACATGGACCTCACCATATGGCCAGCACCGAAATCAGATTGATTATATTCTTTGCAGCCAAAGATGGAGAAGCTGTATACAGTCAGCAAAAACAAGACTGGGAGCTGATTGTGGCTCAGATCATGAACTCCTTATTGTCAAATTCAGACTTAAATTGAAGAAAGTTGGGAAAACCACTAAACCATCCAGGTATGACCTAAATCAAATCCCTTATTATAGAGTGGAAGTGACAAATAGATTTAAGGGATTAGATCTCATAGACAGAGTGCCTGATGAACTATGGACAGAGGTTCGTGACATTGTATAGGAGACAGGGATCAAGACCATCCCCAAGAAAAAGAAATGCAAAAAAGCAAAATGGCTGTCTGAGGAGGTCTTACAAATAGCTGTGCAAAGAAGAGAAGCAAAAAGCAAAGGAGAGAAGGAAAGATATACCCATTTGAATGCAAAGTTCCAAAGAATAGCAAGGAGAGATAATCCTCAGCGATAATTTCTCAGCGATCAATGCAAAGAAATAGAGGAAACGAATAGAATGGGAAAGACTAGAGATCTCTTCAAGAAAATTAGGCATACCAAGGAAACATTTCATGCAAGATGGGCTCAATAAAGGACAGAAATGATATAGACCTAACAGAAGCAGAAGATATTAAGGAGAGGTGGAAAGAATACACAGAAGAACTGGACAAAAAAGATCTTCATGACCTGGTTAATCACAATGGTGTGATCTCTCACCTAGAGCCAGACAGCCTGGAATGTGAAGTCAAGTGGGCCTTAGGAAGCATCACTACAAACAAAGCTAGTGGAGGTGATGGAATTCCAGTGGAGCTATTCCAAATCCTGAAAGATGATGCGGTGAAAGAGCTGCACTCAATATGCCAGCAAATTTGGAAAACTCAGCGGTGGCCACAGGACTGGAAAAGGTCCATATTCATTCCAATCCCAAAGAAAGGAAATGCCAACAAATGCTCAAACTACCGCATAATTGCACTCATCTCACACCGAGGGAGCCTGGTGGGCTTCCATCTTTGGGGTAGCACAGAGTCGGACACAACTGAAACAACTTAGTAGCACCAGCAGCAGCTGTAACTAAGCCAGTGTTTACTATCTTGGAACAGTGTCCCCCAGGATGGTAGCAAGTGTCATGGAGAAGAGGGACTGTGCGTAGAAAGTTTGGGAAGTATGGAATTAAAGTGAACATTATTTTTTTTCTAATTGTAAAACTTCTGTAAGCCTTTATTATACTAACATGTGTTCTGAATTCTTAAGAGAAGCCTATAATATGCAGCATTTTTTCAGCTTACTGATCATATAGCTTTTTCTGCCTTACTAAGATCCTGCAAAAAATAACAGGAGTAAAAAAGACATCCAAATGGGGACTGAGATTCCCCAGGGAGATTTCCTGTGGGCTGCCTGACCCTTGGACCATGTCAGAGTTTTCTTATTTTCCTAAGGTAGAAGCGTAGTAGTAGTAGTAGTAGTGTTAGTTGCTCAGTTGTGTCCAACTCTTTGTGATCCCGTGGACTCTACCCCGCCAGGCTCCTTTGTCCATGGGATTCTCCAGGCAAGAATACTGGAGTGGATTGCCATTCCCTTCTCAAGAGGATAGTCTCGACCCAGAGATTGAACCTGGGTCTCCTGCATTGCAGGCTGTTTCTTTACTGTTTGAGCTACAGGGAAAACCAAGGTGGAAACATGCTTCTACTCATATTCTCAATGTTTGCAGGCCAGTGTATTGAGAATGAGACGTTTCTTTCACATGCTGAATTCGTTTTAGTTGCCAGTAATTTTCTTAGCTGTGTACAAGAAGCTCAGTTTAGGTAAGCTCAGTTTAGAAGCTCACCAACCCAGAGCTAGGTGATTCTTGTCAGTACAAGTAGAAGATGTTTTGTAATTTTCTTCCCCCCAAAAAAAGAATAGGATAAAGTTGTGCCTTGTGTCACAAGCTACCCTAGAGTTACACTAAAAAATATGAAAGCACCTTGGGGCAAGCTATAATTTTATAGCTGAGGATAATGCCTATAGACAGCATTAATTTCCCCTTGTGCATGAAAAAATAAGGCTTTTTGAACATTTGTCACCTGCCATGTATTTGCAGAAAAGTAAACATAAGCAATTCACCGTGCTTCTTCCTTAACCTTTGAGGATACATTTTACCTTTTAGAGTCTTTCCACCTTTTCCAAAGAGCCAGTAAGAATATCTGCAGTCCCTTTTGTTATCTGAAGCTCAGGATTTGCCACCGCTACCCATTCTGAAGCTCAGTTGAGGTAAATTTCAACCCAGGGCTGGTGCCCCTTTGAGAGTCACCAGTGACAGTGAGTTCAAAGGTATGCTTGTGAAAACATTCTTGCTGAAGTGATATCTAGAGAATAGAGTACCAACTTAAGTTTACATGTTTGTTTTTCTCAAGTTTCCAATTTAATTTATCCATAATATAGGTAGATTTCTGAACTTTTCTAAAAATAGTCATTGTCTTACATAAATATTTAGGTTTATTTGATTTTTTTCACTTTTATATTATAGAGAGAGTTGTGTTTCAGATCCCAAAATTATAGGTTAAGGTACACCTATAACAACACTGAATTCTTTTAACAGACTTGGAAGATGCTACAAAAACACCAGACTGCTCCAGTGGACCAGTGAAAGAGGAAAGAGGTGATCTTATCAAATTTTACAATACAATATATGTAGGAAGAGTGAAGTCATTTGCATTGAAATACGACTTGTCAAATCAGGACCATGTGGTATGTTTTTTATTTTACTACTTTACTAATATCTGTTCTCATAATTGGTTTACTATGAGATTATTTTGGTAGATAAGTATTTCCAAGTTAAAGCCTTACTCATACATTTTACAGGAGAAAACATGCTAGTGATTAATCAGAGTGATTAAGGCTGTGATAAAACAGACTAGAGAAAATTATGGAAATTTCATCCATACTGTGATCATATGTTGCTAGAAATTTTGGATGCATATGGGCAAGGAGACAATGGGAACATGGAAAAATGAAAACAGTTCTGGTGGTTTTTTTCCTTCTTTTTGATTTCTGTTATATTTCTGAGAGAAATGTTTTTCTCAAGATAAAGAGAAAAGGAAATAAATAGGCTTGAATCAGTTATAGAAACAACATTAAGAAATTTTTATGCCGTATATAGATTTGACACTACCAGCAGGCCTTTATAAGTATTATCAGTGTATAAGCTGATGTTGGTTCCCAGAAGAGCAGACTTCAGTTATAAGAAAGAGGAACCCAGTAGAAGCTGCATTCAGGCAGTAGCTATAAATGTGTCTGTGTCTCTGCATTTCTCTCCTTGTCCCTTTCAATGAATATGAGCTGACTATCCTCAGAGGCCATGACTACTTATTCTTCTCCCTCAGTTCCACACATCCCCCTACCATGTGCTATAATATAAATATCTCTAACATCAGCTAATTGGGAAAAAAACAAAACTAGTTTTCCTAGCTTCAAGTGAAGATGATGAATCAAATACTAATTAAGGAGTCATCCTCATTTATGCTTGGAATAGAATATTGTATAGATTATTAAAAGTGCAGTTCCTTCTCACTTTATCTCTGAGTCCTTTGCATTTCAGTATAAAGTCTTATACTTTATACTAGTAACTCAGTCGGTAAAAGAATCTCCCTGCAATGCAGGAGATGGGAATTTGGTCCTTGGGTTGGAAAGATCCCCTGGAGAAGGAAATGGCAAGCCACTCCAGTATTCTTGCCTGGGAAATCCAATGGACAGAGGAGCCTGGGGGCTACAGTACTTGGGGTTGAAAGAGTTAGACATAGTGACTAAACCACCGGGCATAAAGTCTTAACCATTTTTTTAAGAGATTTGTTCCTTGTTGGACTCTTCTTGCTGGCTCACAGAATACTCTGCCTCTCCTTCCCTGCACTACTAATCTGGTTGTGGGTATATATGTGTGGATTCTTAAGACTCTTGAGACACCTTTGGTGATCAAAGGTGCACGGAGATCAAACCAGTCAACCCTAAAGGAAATCAACTCTGAATATTCATTGGAAGGACTGATACTGAAGCTGAAGCTCTGTTAACATCGGCCACCTGATGTGAAGAGCCAACTTATTGGAAAAGACCCTGATGCTGCAAAAGATTGAGGGCAAGAGGGTAAGGGGAAGACAGGATGAGATGGTTAGCTAGCATCACTGACTCCATGGACATGAATTTGAGCAAACACCATGAGGTAGTGAAGGACAAGAAGCCTGACACTGCAATCCATGGGGTCACACAGAGTCGGACACAACTGAGCACCTAAACAACAACAATGCGTGTGTGGAGAGAGATCCTTATAGCAAGTGTTAGGACATAAGTTATTCTTTGCCTCACTTTCTGAGCTTGGACATGAAGTTCCTAAGCTCTTGGCTTACTGCTTCTGATGTCTTACACAGAATCCTTCAGGATTTCCTGAAAGATCCAGAAAAGTAAATTTTAATTTATCCATTAGTAATTGTTGAAAAACAAGGGTTAATGAATCAGTTTTTAATTTTTTTCAGCCATAGTAAGTTCTTATGGTATAGTTCAGTTCAGTTCAGCTCAGTTGTGTGTCCTACTCTTTGCGACCCCATGAATAGCAGCACGCCACGCCTCCCTCCCTGTCCATCACCAACTCCCGGAGTTTACCCAAACTTACGTCCATCAAGTTGGTGATGCCATCCAGCCATCTCATCCTCTGTCGTCCCCTTCTCCTCCTGCCCCCAGTCCCTCCCAACATCAGGGTCTTTTGCAATGAATCAGCTCTTCGCATGAGGTAGCCAAAGTATTAGACTTCTAATTAGGAGATACCAATAAGAATAAATGGAGAAGGAAATGGCAACCCACTCCAGTGTTCTTGCCTGGAGAATCCCAGGGACGGTGGAGCCTGATGGGCTGCTGTCTATGGGGTCGCACAGAGTCGGACACAACTGAAGCAACTTAGCAATAAGAATTAAAACATGGTACAGGAAAAAAAAAGTTCCATGTTGATCCTTTACCCTTACGGGGAGGAGGGGAGTGTAGAATAAAATATATGGTGGGATTCAAAAAAAGAAAGAAAAACTTTCATCTGATTAAAGCTTTGGTGGCGGTTTATTCGTTAAGTCGTGTCTGACTCTTGTGACCCTGTGGACTGTAGACTGCCAGGCTTCTCTGCCCATGGGATTCTCCAAGCAAGAATACTGGAGTGGGTTGCCATTTCCTTCTCCAGGGGATCTTCCCGACTCAGGGATGGAACCCGGTCTCATGGATTGTAGACAGATTCTTTACCAACTGAGCTATGAGGGAAGCCCTATAAAAAGCTTTACTTTTATGTTATTTCAGATGGAAGCTCCGCCACTCTCCCCTTTTCCACATATTAAGCAACAGCCAGGCTCCCCACGCCGCATTTCCCAGCAGCACTCCATTTATGTGTCACCACACAAGAATGGGTCGGGACTTACACCAAGGAGTGCTCTGCTGTATAAATTCAACGGCAGCCCTTCTAAGGTAACGTGCTCCCAAACTTTACTCCAAAACAGCAATATCGGTGTTAAAAATTGGATTTCAGATTTCCACTTAGTAATCTTCAATCATACCCCNAATTTTTTTCAGCCATAGTAAGTTCTTATGGTATAGTTCAGTTCAGTTCAGCTCAGTTGTGTGTCCTACTCTTTGCGACCCCATGAATAGCAGCACGCCACGCCTCCCTCCCTGTCCATCACCAACTCCCGGAGTTTACCCAAACTTACGTCCATCAAGTTGGTGATGCCATCCAGCCATCTCATCCTCTGTCGTCCCCTTCTCCTCCTGCCCCCAATCCCTCCCAACATCAGGGTCTTTTGCAATGAATCAGCTCTTCGCATGAGGTAGCCAAAGTATTAGACTTCTAATTAGGAGATACCAATAAGAATAAATGGAGAAGGAAATGGCAACCCACTCCAGTGTTCTTGCCTGGAGAATCCCAGGGACGGTGGAGCCTGATGGGCTGCTGTCTATGGGGTCGCACAGAGTCGGACACAACTGAAGCAACTTAGCAATAAGAATTAAAACATGGTACAGGAAAAAAAAAGTTCCATGTTGATCCTTTACCCTTACGGGGAGGAGGGGAGTGTAGAATAAAATATATGGTGGGATTCAAAAAAAGAAAGAAAAACTTTCATCTGATTAAAGCTTTGGTGGCGGTTTATTCGTTAAGTCGTGTCTGACTCTTGTGACCCTGTGGACTGTAGACTGCCAGGCTTCTCTGCCCATGGGATTCTCCAAGCAAGAATACTGGAGTGGGTTGCCATTTCCTTCTCCAGGGGATCTTCCCGACTCAGGGATGGAACCCGGTCTCATGGATTGTAGACAGATTCTTTACCAACTGAGCTATGAGGGAAGCCCTATAAAAAGCTTTACTTTTATGTTATTTCAGATGGAAGCTCCGCCACTCTCCCCTTTTCCACATATTAAGCAACAGCCAGGCTCCCCACGCCGCATTTCCCAGCAGCACTCCATTTATGTGTCACCACACAAGAATGGGTCGGGACTTACACCAAGGAGTGCTCTGCTGTATAAATTCAACGGCAGCCCTTCTAAGGTAACGTGCTCCCAAACTTTACTCCAAAACGGCAATATCGGTGTTAAAAATTGGATTTCAGATTTCCACTTAGTAATCTTCAATCATACCCCATTTTTTTTTGCAAAGTTACTACAAATAAATACGAACTCTTACTATGGCAAGTTTCCTGTGATCAAGAGCAGTGTATCCAATTGAGGGAGTTTAATCTGTTATGACTGACAAGGTATTGGGGGAGTTTGCACAAAGAGCACAGTGTTTCCCTGCTCAGGCACCATCTTGAGAAGGACCAGTAAGGCAGCACCTGCAAGTGGCCAGATATGGGGACACTCTGTAAAGAAAGACCTTGGAAGGGAAAGTTCATTTGGTGGATGGCGCCTGGGATAGGGAAAAGTCTGAAAGCAGAGGCCTCTTCTGACTTAGACAACTCTGTGGTCACCTCCATCTTTAGTCCCATTAATGATGATGATCCATTGGGGACATGATTGCTTTTTTCAGGTATTCAAGGACTATCTAGATGTGTTTATTGTGTCTCCAAAAGCCAGAGTGACTACCGACTAGAAGGAGTTGTAGTGGGATAGGTTGTAACTCAGTCCAAATACGTGGCAGCTGCTTAACTCATTAGTTTCTTAACTCATTTAGATCCACAGCATTTGTTACATTCCTTCCATACTTAGCAAATATAGTTTACTGAGATATACTTCACAGACTTGCATTTCCTCTTCATAGAAGCTGATTTCATATAAGGACTTTTAGAAGGAATTCTTGGATAAAATCAGAAATGGGTCTAATTGAATTCTAAGGCAGTAATTTCAGAATCATAGGTCAGAATCTAGGGAGCTTGTTGAACACAGATTCTTGACCCATAGACTTACTGAATCACAAAGCTCTAGCAGGCAGATTCCCTAGACAGCGTTGATGCACAGTGTTCGGGAACAGCTTCTCTAAGGCTGTTTTACAGTAAGACCAGCAACATCAGCATCACCTGGGAGCGTGTTAGAAATGCAGAATGTCAGGCCTCACACCAACTACTGAATCTGAATCTGCGCATTATCACTCCCTAGATGATTAGTAAGCACATTGAAGTTTGAAAAGCAGTGCTTCAGAAAAAAGACCTCAAACTTGATATAAGTTTGTTTGATTTATCAGAATCACCTGGAGGTCTTGATAAACTAGAGATCACTGGGTCCAATACCTAGAATGTCTGATTCAGTCGGTGTAGGGTGAGGCTTGAGAATTTGCATTCCTAATAAACTCCTAAATGCTCTGCTGCTTATGGTCTGATGTCCACATTTTTAAAACTATTGCTATAATATAAATCCAATTTTTATAGTCACCTGAAAAGATTAATCCTAATCACCCTTATTAAGTTCACCTAGATTCAAAAAATAATCTCTTCCTCAGTGTTTAGCTTTGGATAGAGGATAAAGGGTAGGAAAAAGCAGTTAGCTTAGTTCTTTGCTGCTGTTTCCCCCCCTTTCCCCTTTTACTCACACATATCCTCTATTTTTGCACAGAGTTTGAAAGATATCAACAACATGATAAGGCAAGGTGAGCAGAGAACCAAGAAGCGAGCAATAGCCATTGATGGTGATGCAGAATCACCTGCCAAACGCCTCTGTCAAGAAAATGATGATGTTTTACTTAAACGACTACAGGATGTTGTCAGTGAAAGAGCAAACCACTAGTGCCCTTCTCATTTCTGTGATAAAAGCACTTTTCAGGTTGTGTTGCAGGAAGTCGGGCCTCTGTCTTTCAAAACAATCAATCCTGGAGGTAGTAAACATCACTGAGTTACAAGAAAAGTTACACCAAAGTTAAGTGGATTTTTTTTTTTTACTTTTGTCCAAAATGTAGTTGACAGATGTATTTTGAGTTGGATTGTAAAGGAATGTTTTTAAGTGCGCTTAAAAAGGAATGGTTTTAAGTGCACTTAAAAAGGAATGGTTTTAAGTGCCTTTTAAGCATATTAATAGTCATAGAGTTGTTTCAGATATTTATTATCTGAGTTTTTCAAACAAAGTAAGGAGAAACCTTATAATTTTTAAGCTCACTTTTAAAAATAATCAAATGTCCTCTCCTTCTGGTCTTTGTCAAAAGAGGGTGAATAATCTATTTTTGGTAGGTATGCTTTGGGATGTTTGTGCTCCCAATTTAATATTGAGTAGGGGTTGGGTTCCATGGCATCTAGGCCAGAGGATGATGTACGAGCCTGTCTCTGACCCAGTGTGCTAACTCCACATCCAGGTACCATTGTGGGTTGTCCAGAGGCTTCTCATGCCCTTCCTCTCCTTGAGCAGAAGCATGTTTGTACTTAAACCCATGCACTACCCAACTCCTTGCTTTCCAACCTTAAGCCCTCTTAGCTTGGTGTCACAATCTAATAAAAGAGCTACTTGCTCCTTTTTAAAACTATTATCACTTTGTTTTCCAAACCATTAACTTAAATATATATGATTATATCATATAGCTCTCAAAATAGGAAACTGCTTCTCAGGCCAGTAGAGTAAAATACAGAAAAGAGTTGTTAGAGACTAAATTTCCTATTAGTGAAGAAGCAGCCGTGATAATATGTAAGATACTTTTTTTGAGATCATTATAAGATTGATCATTCTCAACATCTAATTGATTCCTTAAGAATAGTTGAAACCTTTCTCAAAACCATGTTAATATCACCTGATGCCTTATAATTATACTATTCCATCTATGACACTGCTGCTTATCACCTCCTGCTCTTTGCTCTCTGTATCATCAGTGCATTATGAGTTTCCCGTTAGAGTCTGATCACTTGCCCCTTATGGGTGTTTTCCAGGGCTAGGGGTGCCTCTTTACAAAGAATCAGCTGTTCAATATTCACTTTTCTAGTGTGTTTCCAGAATCTGGAAGGAGGTGAATAAGCCATTCTTAATTAATTTAGAGAAAATTTTATCAAATGTATGCTTTTTAAACTGCAAACCTTATTTTTTTTAGTGCTAAATATTTAACTAGTGAAAAGTGAAACTGGCTCAGTCATGTTCGACTCTTTGCCATCCCAAGGACTGTAGCCTGCCAGGCTCCTCTGTCCATGGAATTTTGCAGGCAAGAATACTGAAGTGGGTAGCCATTCCCTTCTCCAGGGGATCTTCCCAACCCAGGGATCGAACCCAGGTCTTCTGCACTGCAAGTGGATTCTTTACTGTCTGAGCAACCAGGGAGGCCGATTTAACTACTAACCCTGGCTAATTTGAATTAGTCTAAAATTTGGCTATTAACTAGTATCAATAATTATGATTATTAGGAATTTAGTTTAAAATCTTAAGAAGAAAAGTGAGTCTGGTTACATTTTACTTTTCTTAAAATTACATCATTTTTGTGTAGTATCTACACATGTTACAAGCCAAATAGCATCAAGTCTGTCTTGAATCCTTGTATATATTTTTATGTAGCTATAACGATTGTGTCATTATTAATGTGCAAAATGTAAATGAGCATTTGTACATTGTCTTTATAAGAAAATCTGGATGTGTTTTTATCAGTTTTCTAGACTGTATATTCATGTACATAAAATGGTTAATAAAATATTGGTGTTCTTGTGAGATTACTGAATAAAACCTATACTTGTGCTCTTTTCTATGTGACTGGATGCAGTTGTGCAGCCATCTATAATCTGTGTCTCTAAATATCTGGTTTATATCTTTTAAATGTCTTAGTGTAATTAAATGTAACATTAAAATTAAAACTTACTGTAACTTAGTGTAATTAATTAACATTAAAAGTTAATATTCTCAGTGCTTTCCAGGAGCCAGGAAGACAATGGGGAGTGAATTGACTGATTGACATGTACAAGGTTTTCTTTTGATGTGATGTAAATAATTTTATAACGATATAGGTGGTGAATGCATACCATTATAAACTTATTAAGTGACAATTTTATACTTTAAAATAGTTATTTTTATGTTGGGAGAATTTCACCTGAATTGAAAAATGCTTTCAGTTCAGTTCAGTCGCTCAGTCGTGTCCANCATTGCAGGCGGGTTCTTAACCAGCTGAGCTACCAGGGAAGCCCTTTCATCACTACAACCAGGTGTTAATAAATTGGTTTTGCTGCACAGGAAGTAAGTGGACCCAACTTCAGTTTGGTAAGAGTCTTAGTTGTGGGATACAAGTAACGAGGTAGGGGAAAAGGTGACATAATAAATGTTCTGCAAAGGTGCTTCTGGGTTACATACAAAGAGTTTATTAGGATATTAAGAATTGCAGTTCAGGAGACACGGATTTAGGTGAAAACCAAAAGAGTGCTCAGGAGAAGAAATGAATCAGGCGTACAAGACAAAAATCACAAAGTTGTTAGTTTTGTGTTTGGGTGAGACTTGTCATTGACTCTGACATAAAGAAGCATTTGTTATTAAGGAATAGACTGCCAATAGTTGTTTTGGGGTAAGGTCAATAAGTATCTTGAATTTCTGGCAGATGTTCTGGATGCCTGTGTTAAGACAAAAATGGTCAAAATTCAGTTTCCCTCCAGGCTGAGATATGCACAAGTCCTGTTTCCTCAATGGCCTTTCAGCTCCATCTTAGTGACCTCTCTTAGCAATACCTACTCCATTTTGACTTTTCGTTCACATTTTCCCCTTTTGATCAAGACCTTTCTTTGGGAGGCATCAATGATCAACCATCTGGTTATTCGACATCAGCATCAACTTCCCTTGTGCTGGGAAGGCTCTTCCCAGAGAGTTGTGTCACACAGAGGAGGGAAAAAGGTGTCTATGTGAAAGATACGGTTTTAGAAAGTTTATGGCCATATTTGAGCAACAAGGAGTAATCTAGGAAGTGAGACTCCAGAGGCACTTAAAATAAGGAAAGTTCCAAAAGCTTTATTAGGAAGAATCTTATTGGAGTGGTCAGTCATCTCCAGATGTCTAGCTATCATGATTCCTTTTAGTATTTCTCCAAGACCTGGTATTAGGTCATTCATAGCAATTATTTGTTTTTTCATATGACTTATTAATTGTATGACATTCGGCAGTTCTCAACTTTTTTAGCACCAGGGACCAGTTTTGTGATTATTCAAGTGCATTACACTTGTGCACTTTATTTCTATTATTATTATTACATCAGCTCCACCTCAGGTCATCAGGCATTAGATCCTGGAGGCTAGAGACTCCTGCATTAGATGGTCCATGTGGTCTGGAATCTTGGGAAAGCCGTTCACAACAGATTTCATCTGTTTCATTATCCTGAACTTTGTCTGATTAACTTTGCTTTCAGGTCTGTAGACTTGTTGTGACATCCAGGAAGGAGACGGTGCCTTCTTGGATTGAGAAACATGAATCTATGAGTCAATGTCCTTAGGTTTAGCAGCACAAATTTAGTTAACAATACCTGTAAAGGTCCCCTCCAACAGGTTGGAAGACATCATAGTCAACGTGTCATTTCCAGTAAGTAGATACAGTCACTAGTCTGTTCTTTCCTGAAGGAGTGGATCTGAGATTAAGCAAAACCAAAAACAGTACTTTGGACCACAGCAGCTTAAATGATTAGTCATCATAAATGTGCTATAGTAGGCAGAGTGCAAAGACTAAAAAAAAAAAAAAAAAAAAAATTTAGTTTGCCAGGAAGCCAGAAAGTACCAAGGAGTTGTTCTGGTTTTCCTGTAGCCCCCACTGTTAATTTAATTTACATCCAGTGTTTACCCATCTTAATTTCTCTGATTCAGGAGCAGTCTGTTGCCACGTTACAAGATATCAGGATAGGAAAAGTCTGACAATGAGAGGTCAGTTCTTCTGAAGAAGCAGAATTGATTTCATCCACAAATGCCACAATATGTACATGTTCTGTTGCTGCTGCCTTTGCATGAAAGTCAGCTAGGACTTTCCCCTTATACTCAGTTCTTTTAGTGTGAGCCTCTGTTTGATGACAGACAACATTTTATGTCAGGACATATCAGACTTCTAGGAATTTCACACAATTTCTTAAACACCTAAAACACATACCCGCATAGACACAACATAAAGAAGGCTAAACATTACTTGTTTGACAATTCTTCCCCTACAATTTAAACATATTGAGTACATCTAATTATTTTAATATCTCTTCCTTTACAATGAGAGAGAATAAATTTTTGAGATCTCTGAAATATCTCTTATCTCAAGTTAGTTCTAAGTCAAAAAGAATTCATTTGGAATTTGATTAGGGGAAGTTTGTCAAAAATATCCAAAAAGTTTTAAAATAGTCAAATAGGATCATATATCACTGTGAAACAATGCTTAGTTACTCATTTAACTAACAAAGAATTCACAGGCAAATATGGAAGGTTGGGCTTCTCAGAGGGCTCAGAGGTAGAGTCCACCTGCAGTGCAAAAGAACACCTGCAATGCAGGAGATCCGAGTTGGATCCCTGCATCTGGAAAATCCCCTGGAGAAGGAAATGACAACCCACTCCAGTAGTCTTGCCTGGAGAATCCCACGGATAGTGGAACCTGGCAGACTACAGTCCATGGGGTCACCAAGAGTCAGACATCACTGAGCGACTGAACCACCACCACAGTTCTGAGCAAATCTTAGTTATCAAAAGGACTTGCATTACTTAAGTTATCATATGATAAAGACATGATTATTTTGATAAGACACATACAGACAGATGCAAACAGAGGCCTTATAGTTTTTGTTTTAAAACTTTTCTTAAACTGGATTTCTGGGCAAAGGTACTTCTATGGCAGCTTGTATTTTTATTTATTTATCTTTAACAATTTATTTATTCACTTTATTTTTGGTTCCTGGGCCTTTCTTCCTTGCTGCTTTCAGGTTATCTCTAGTTGCAGCGAGCGGGGGCTACTCTTCGTTGTGGTGCGTGGTCTTGTCATTGCGGTGGTTTCTTTTGGTGCAGGGTATGGGTCTTAAGGCATGTGGGCTTCACTAGGTGTAGCACGTGGGCTCAGTAGTTGTGGCACACAGGCTTACTTGCTCTGAGACATGTGGAATCTTCCCAGGTCAGTTATCCAATCCGTGTCCTGCATTGGCAGGCTGATTCTTATCCACTGCGCCACCAGGGAAGTCCAGCAGCCGTATATTTAAAAGTCTTCTCTTTCTTCCCCCTCCTTTTTTTTTTTTTTTCCAGTTTTAGAAATTGGAGGGAGGTGGTCTAGATAAGAGTTTCCAGAGAGGTTATAAGCCTTTGAGATAAACATGAGAGATGTGGGGAATGATGAAAAGGAACGGGTGAAATATAAACCGCCTCTACAACTGATTCATAAAGTATCAGTTCAGTTCAGTGCAGTCGCTCAGTCGTGTCCGATTCTTTGTGACCCCATGAATCACAGCACACCAGGCCTCCCTGTCCATCACCAACTCCCGGAGTTCACTCAGACTCGCATCCATCGAGTCAGTGATGCCATCCAGCCATCTCATCCTCTGTCATCCCCTTCTCCTCCTGCCCCTAATCCCTCCCAGCAAGAGAGTCTTTTCCAATGAGTCAGCTCTTCGCATGAGGTGGCCAAAGAACTGGAGTTTCAGCTTTAGCATCATTCCTTCCAAAGAAATCCCAGGGCTGATCTCTAAACTTACTGTAAATAACACCATAGGCTGATCCACCCATCCAACTACTTTATCCTCAGTTTGCTTCTTTATATTAGGGAGATTTCTAACTGAGATATAAATTTTAAAAAAAATTATCTTTTGCCCAGGCAACATTGTTGGTTAGCTTTGTCATGTCACTATTAATTGGACACACTAAAGGGCATGCTAAAGAGTACATCCAATGAATAGTGCTTGAAGGGTGGATTTACATGCCTTAGTCCAGAGGATATATGTGATGGTGTGGTGCCATCCTCATTGGACCTGGCTTTAAAATGGGCTGTCATTACAGGATGGGCAGTATGGATGGTCTTCTGCAGGGGATCAAGCTCAGTGTTACAAAAAAATAAGGAAGTTCCGAAAGAGAAGGATAGCAATGAGGAGAGCTTTATGACAGATATTCAGAGGGACAGAAAAAAAGGAGATTTGGAAAGAGAGAGTTCTCAGAAGCCTAAGAGGATTTTCTAGCTTGGAAATCTTTTGAGATAATTGTGAGTTAGTTTCTCAGGGGGAAGCAATAGTAGCAGATTCATTAATTATGATTGGAGGCCTCAAAATATGAATTGAAATGTGCTTCACATCCTCTTTGTTTTGTACTATAGCTTTTCTCCAGTTGAGCACACAAATAAACTAATTTTGAAATTCTGAACAAGCCAAAAGTAGACCAACAGAGTTTCAAATCATTGCAGGTGATTTTAGTTGAACGCAAAAGAAATTTACAAGAGGAAGGCCCATAAGTTTTAAACATTAATTGATCTGGAGTTCTGAACAGTGGCAGTGCCTTTAGAAACCTAATTCCCCACAACTGAGTACTCACCAAGATGAACCATTCCCTTTCCAGATAAAGCCAGCCACAGAGGACCCCCAAATAAAGGCTCAGAACCTTGACTGTACTGGGAGGTTTGGAACTGAGAGGATTTACCCCTAGAGACGCAAGATCACTGAGGAGATAACTGAGTACAAAGTTGGATATAAATTGAAATATAAGTGAAGATTGGCTGTAAGCAATAAGTTTAAAAGGATTCATGAACTATGTTTACTCAGGAGCAACCAACTGTAGTCTGGCCACTCCCTCAAATGTTGTTTGAGTATCCTAACTCCCAAATACATGGTCACTCCACCCCAAATACTGAGGCACTCCTAGGAAGTCACCATAAGTAAAACTCTATAGGAAGAGTTGGCCACTCCCTGTGACTGCCTAAAAGCAATAGAACTTGTACCCAGCTCAAGTTACGGAACAGAACAGTGGTTTTCAAGGCTGTGCATGTGTGCTAAGTTGCTTCAGTCGTGTCTGACTCTGTGAACCTATGAACTGTAGCCTGCCAGGCTCCTCGGTCCATGGGATTCTCCAGGCAAAAATACTGGAGTGGGTTGCCTTGCCCTTCTCCAGGGGATCTTCCTGACCCAGGGATCAAATCTCTGTCTCAAGTCACCTGCACTGGCAGGCAGGTTTTTTACCACGAATATCACCTAGCAGATCTAGGTTCAAATCCCAAAGCACTTAACACAACGGTGTGGCCTTTGGCAAGTCATTTTACCTCCCTGGGCTTCATTTCCAAATTTCTTAAATAACATCAGGAATCTTTGTCCAGAACCAAGTCTCTTCTTCTTGATACTGGACCTTGCCCTCTACCCCAAGGGGTAACATACATCCTGAGTGGGTCAATCATTTCATAACACAACTGGTCCAGGAATGAAAGCNGCCTTTGGCAAGTCATTTTACCTCCCTGGGCTTCATTTCCAAATTTCTTAAATAACATCAGGAATCTTTGTCCAGAACCAAGTCTCTTCTTCTTGATACTGGACCTTGCCCTCTACCCCAAGGGGTAACATACATCCTGAGTGGGTCAATCATTTCATAACACAACTGGTCCAGGAATGAAAGCAATCCAGACTTGTTGAAGTCATTCCCTTACATTTGAACTGGAGAAGCAGAGGCTTTCTTTTATTTCTAGATATGAAGCCATAAAGATGGGACCTCAAAGCCACTTGCAGGTGGTAGCCCTCATGTTTCTACATGATTTGTACCCTCCTTGACTTAATCTCTTAGTACTTCCCCTTTGCTCACTTTGCCCATCCACATTGGCCTCTTTGCTATTTCTTAACAAACAGCATGCTCCTGCTTCAAAAGCCTTTGAACTTGGTGTTCTCTTTGTTTGGAATGCTTTTCCTCCAGACACCTGCATGGTTGAGGAAGGATTGAAGCCTTCCTCTCCTTGGTGTTTCCTTAAGTTTCACATTCTCAGAAGTTTCCCCACTACTCAAAACTGTGACTCTATCCTCCTCCTCTGCTCCTCTTTAAAAATTTTTTTCCAAAGTACCATCTTCTAACTTTATTCTTGTTAATTAGACTATTATTCATTGTCAGTCTCCCCAGGCTAAAATATGTTTCACTGGGGCAGGGGTTTTTGTTTCTTTGGTTCATTGTTGTGTCCCAGGTGCCAAACAAATTAGTACATACCCAGTAAATATTAATATTGATGGAATGAATGAATGAATGTATTTATAACCAAAGAAGATCAGCTAGTATAATACCTATCTAATGACATTGTTACAAGGTTTGGAAATTATGTATATAAAGTAAAGCACAAATAGACTATCTGATTCATAGTAGGTACTCAAATATGTTCAGTTCAGTTCAGTTCAGTTCAGTCTCTCTGTCATGTCTGACTCTTTGCAACCCCATGAATTGCAACACGCCAGTCCTCCCTGTCCATCACCAACTCCCAGAGTCCACCCAAACTCATGTGCATCAAGTCAGTGATGCCATCCAGTCATCTCAATGTCTGTCGTCCCCTTCTCCTCCTACCCCCAATCCCTCCCAGCATCAGGGTCTTTTCCAATGAGTTAACTCTTTGCATGAGGTGGCCAAAGTACTGGAGTTTCAGCTTTAGCATCATTCCTTCCAATGAACACCCAGGACTGGTCTCCTTTAAGATGGACTGGTTGGATCTCCTTGCAGTCCAAGGGACTCTCAAGAGTCTTCTCCAACACCACAGTTCAAAAGCATCAATTCTTCAGTGCTCAGCCTTCTTCACAGTCCAACTCTCACATCCATACATGACCACTGGAAAAACCATAGCCTTGACTAGACAGACCTTTGTTGGCAAAGTAATGTCTCTGCTTTTGAATATGCTATCTAGGTTGGTCATAACTTTCCTTCCAAGGAGTAAGTGTCTTTTAATTTCATGGCTGCAATCACTATCTGCAGTGATTTTGGAGCCCAAAAAATAAAGTCTGACATTGTTTCTACTTTTTCCCCATCTGTTTCCCATGGAGTGATGGGATCAAATATGTTAGCTATTATCATTTTGCCAGTTCGTTCTTTTTTTTTTTTTTTAACAAATATGCAGATAAGTGTCTGCATCAATGAACCAAAAAAGACTTACGAAAAAAAGGAAAAAGGAAAAGACTTAAGGGGCATGCACCAGGATCTGTATGTACCAGGATCTGTATCTTTGGATCTGTATGTGTGTATATACACATTTTGTTTTCCAGGTTTTCTTTCTTGAACATTATTTTTATCGGACAAAGAAATCTATATATTTAAAAAAAAAGAAGAATTTTGGCTTGCTTTGGGATTTTGGCAGATGGAACAAACAATGTCCTTAAAGAGGTTAAGTTCAATGAGAGAACCAGGGAGTGGTGATAGATGGCACTGAGAACTAGCAGTGCTGGTTGAAGAGAAAGTTGTGGAGAGATGTAAAACCACAAGGTTAATAGTGCCAGGAATAAAATTGCCCAATTCAGCTGGGTGGGTGGAAGCTAGCTTGGAAGAGTAAGGAGGACTTGCTGAGAGTATTCAAGGTCATTAAACAATGAGCCTTAAATTAATTGAACTTTGAGTTCTTTTTTCCTAGTTCTAACTATGGTGAGATTGACATCAGAGGAATGCATGAATTTCTCTCAATATGACCAGAGCAGAGGGCCTGTGTCTAGTAGGCATTTATTTCCAGGTTGTGGAATGACTGGATGAAACAGAATCACCAGGACCAAGTGGAAGTAAAGCAGCAAACTAGAAACCATCCAAGTTTTGGAGTCAGTTCTGAATCTTGAGTCTGTCACTTACCAGCCACCTGACCTTCCACAAGAAACCAATCAACTTGTGTAAGATTTAGGGGCCCTATGAAGTAGATTAGGGGAAACATAATAGCTATGGCATAAATCATACTCTTTAACAAGCAAAAACAAATAAAAAATTAATTTCTCAAAAGCAACTGCTTTGAACAAACCCAACTGATTAAACTTAAAACCCTGCTTATATCACCTTCTACTGTTCAAGAAACCTTGCTGTCAGGGCAGGTTTTCCCACAAGTCTTATAAATACAAATTTTCAAACAGCCATGTTCAAGTTTAAATATATATCTTTCACACATACATGCTACTTGTCTCTTTGACCCCCTTGCCCTTGTGGTTTTGGTTTCACAAGTCTTGAAAAACATTCTTTACTCAAAATATTCTGGGGTTTAAAGATATGTCTTTTGGGCCCTGGTTCTTCTGTCCTTCCGTGCAGAGGAGGGCAAGGTCACCTCTCTATACTTTCCCTCAAGGATCTATGGGATAAGGGAGCAATTGAAAATTTGGGGTTAACTAATACAAAATAATTTTGTATCAGAATTCCCATTAGCAAGCAATTGTTGGCAAGTGAGTAGGAACAGCGGCTTCAGAGAAAAGCTAGATTGCCTGCTGTTTAAATTCAGGCTTCATCATTCCCTAGCTGGGCGACTTTGAGCAAATCACTTATTTCTCTGTACCTCAGTTCCTTACATCTTAAGGTTACTGTGGGCTTCCCTGATAGCTCAGTCAGTAAAGAATCCACTTGCAATGTAGGAAACCCCGGTTCCATTCCTGAGTCAGGAAGATCTGCTGGAGAGTGGATAAGCTACTCACTCCAGTATTCTCCGGCTTCCCTGGTGGCTCAGCTGGTAAAGAATCCGCCTGCAATGTGGGAGACCTGGGTTTTATCCCTGGGTTGAGAAGATCCCCTGGAGAAGGGAAAGGCTACTCACTCCAGTATTTCTGGCCTGGAAAATTCCATGGACTGTATAATCCATGGGGTTGCAAAGAGTCAGACACGCCTGAGCAACTTTCACTTCACTTCAGTTAAAGGTTACTGTGATGCTTAATACTTGCAAAACCCTTAGAACAGTGCCTGGCACACAATAAAGCTCTAAGTGTTTGCTAAAAATATTCAGCTCAACTGCTAGACCACTGACAGGTTAATGCTGCTTGATCATAATCTGCCTCATTCAACCTTTATCTCCTAGATGGGTCTATGGTTGGGTTGATGGGAAAGTGTATCGGCTTTAGTAGCAGTAGTAATCCTTTTACAAGTAACAAGTAACTGTACAGATCAAGATTTATAGGTAAGTGTCGGTCCTGCTCCAGGGTGGCAAGAATGAAGGCGAGATGCTTGCCATTTTCATAGGCAGCTACCACCAGGTAGTAAAAGTCCTTGAAGATAAATTTTAACTTATCAGATTGTCCATTTCCTTTCCTCTGGGCAGGGAGTTGGGATGGAGTGAAGGGTTGACGATTCTTTTGGAAGGAAGTCTGATATCTGCTGGTATATGGAGACTTGAAGATGGGCAAAGAGTTCATGGACAGACAGCCTCAAGACCCTCTAACTGGCCAGCAATACTGCAGAACTTGTTAATGCAAGAATTCATTCCAGCATCTTCCAGTTCTGCTTCTGGCCCACTTTTCTCTTAAGATGAGGGCAACCTTATGGCCTTTCAGGTTGCTTTTAAGTTTAGGGCATCTGAAATAAGGCCAAGGGTAAACCTGGGATAGTCTGAAGTTCAGTTCACCAGAAGATCCTCTGCTCTGGACTGTAGCAGCTTGTACTGGGCACACTCTTTGCAGGCTCCCCACCGTATTAGGACTATCCTCATCTTCTACTCACTCGCTTTACCGTAAATGACTGGGTGCGGTTTAGGTCCATTGGGCGGTCATTGCGCCTGCGCAAGGGCTGGGGGGTTGGGGGACTGAAGTTGGCGGCCTGTCTGGCCCCAAGGGCTGAGCTGTCAGTGCGCCTGCGCGGTCGGCCCGCAGCCTGGCCGTATTAAGCCGACTCGCCGCCGGCGCGGAGCTGCGAGTGCGCTTGCGCGGGGGTCGGGCGCCGGGGTTCTTGAGTGTGCCGAGGCGAGCTGTGTGTGCGTAAGCATGCAGAGTGCCGACCCCCAGAAGCCCCCCAAGCGGTCCCGGCGCGATGGCAGCCCAAGAACGCCGCCAAACTCCCCTCCCGCAGACGCAGAGACGTCCCCGAGCCACGACCTCGACCCGGACTACCGAACCTGGGGCCCGGAGCAGGTGTGCTCCTTCCTAAGGCGCTGTGGCTTCAGCGATTCGGAACTGCTGAAGCGCTGCCGAGGTATCAAAGCTGGGTTTCTGAGGGGTCGGGGGGCCGGCCACCCGTGCCTGGGACAGCCGGGCCTGAGAGAGGGCGCCCTGAGGCAGTGAGCCGGGGCCTCTAAGAGGAGCCAGAGCGGCCGAGGGAGACCGGACGCGGGAGGCACCCGAAGGGGTGGACTGAGGCGGCGCCGCCGAGGAGGGAATGACCTGAGGCGGAGAGCGGAAACCTGAGGCGGCGAGCCCTCGGAGAAGGGAACCCGAGGGAAGGGAGGGGCAGACTTGACACTGGAGGCACCTGAAAGGATGGACCTGTGGCGGCGGCGCCCCGGAGGCTTGACCGGAGATGGAGAGGAAGGAGAAATGGGGCGTCTGGGGTTGAGGACCCATAGGCAGGCGGCGGACTTTGGGGGTTGGGACCCTGGAGAAGAAAGAGGGGGTAGCTGGTCTAACTCTGGTGGGCTTCTTCAGGAACTTAACACCCCGGCGCCGGAGAGGCGAGACTCGGCTCCCTTTTTTTTTTTCAGAAGAACCTGAGTGGGAGGGTTGTTGTCACTCATGTTCACCAGGTCTGGTACACCCCTCTGCTGATGCAGCTCCGTGAACACTAGCCACTTTAGATCA
The DNA here is from genome assembly GCA_006410615.1 of Neotragus moschatus. NCBI lineage: Eukaryota > Metazoa > Chordata > Mammalia > Artiodactyla > Bovidae > Neotragus > Neotragus moschatus. Next base: position 3,045,602 of record SJYA01002112.1, on the reverse strand, counting down.
TGTGGGGATGCTCGAAGGGGCTTCCCAGGTGGTGCTAATGGTAAAGAACCCGCCAGCCAATGCAGGAGACTTATTAAGAGACGCGGGTTGCATCTCTGGGGAGTCGGGAAGATTCCCCTGGAGAAGGGCGTGGCATCCCACTCCAGTATTCGTGCCTGGAGAATCCCCATGGACAGAGGAGCCTGGCGGGCTGCAGAAGCAACTTAGCACACACTCTCTGGGTGCTTGAAAGTTTGTTTCCTCCGCTCCCCTCCCAACCGGGAGTTTTTCTAACGGGGAAAGAACATTTTTGTTAATCTCTGAATCCTCATCGCCTACCGTACCATCCCGGTAGGACTCTACGCGCTTGGTGCCTGTACTGCAGAGCTTGGTGAAGATCATGTTTTGTTTTCCAAAAGCAGTTTCCCTCGCTAACTCTAAACCCTAGAGTGGCTCAGTTGACCTCTGAACTCCCAGGAGCTTGCAACTTGGCTTNCCTACCGTACCATCCCGGTAGGACTCTACGCGCTTGGTGCCTGTACTGCAGAGCTTGGTGAAGATCATGTTTTGTTTTCCAAAAGCAGTTTCCCTCGCTAACTCTAAACCCTAGAGTGGCTCAGTTGACCTCTGAACTCCCAGGAGCTTGCAACTTGGCTTATAGGTTGTGAATTTTAAGCAACTTTATTGGCTCAAGTTCAAACATCCATCCACTTGAAATCTTCTGAGCTTCCTGTAAGGGATGTGAAGCTTAACCTCTGCCTTACCCTCTGAAGTGTTCAATAGGAAAGTGGGTGTAATTTGCAAATTCAGAAAACTTTTGCAGTTTGGGGTGGAGCCCTGTTTGCTTAGGCTGGGGACTAGGGTAGGAGGATCTTTAGTGGTTCAAGTCTTAAGGATAGCTTGATGGATGTTGCACCTGACCACAGCCAGACTGTCCTGTCAGACTGAGGTCACTTCTCTGAAGGTTCTGGTTATCTCTGCTTGCCCCTTCTTTATCCTATAAAAGAAATTTTTTTTGAGCCACTTGCAGATTTCTGAGATCAAAACATTCTCCCTATTGCAAATAATTTTTCTCATTAATTAAAGTCTGTCCCTAAGTTCAGTTTTTTTTTAAGTTGAAATATGGTTAATTTACAATGTTGGTTTCTGATGTACATCAGAATGATTCAGTTATACAAATGTGTGTGTGCATGCTATGATCATTTGTATTTCTTTGTGACCCTATAAACTGTAGCCCTCCAGGCTTCTCTGTCTATAGGATGCAAGAACACTGGAATGGGTTGCCATTTGCCTGCTCCAGGGGATCTTCTCCACTCAGGGATCAAACCTGCATCTCTTGTGTCTCCTGCATTGGCAGGTGGAATCTTTACCACTAGTGCCACCTGAGAAGTGTGTGTATATATATATATATATACATATATATATATATACACACACACACACATATACACATTTATTTATATATGCATGCGTGTGTGCATGGCTTCACTTGTATCCGACTTTTTGCAACCCCATGGACTGTAGCCTGCCAAGCTCCTCTGTCCATGGGATTCTCCAGGCAAGAATACTGGAGTGGGTTGCCGTGCCCTCCTCCAGGGGATCTTCTTAGCCAGTGATCGAACCTGCTATCTGTTATGTCTCCTGTATTGGTAGGCAGGTTCTTTACCACTAGTGCTACCTGGGAAGCCATATATATACATATAGAATGTAGTTTTCTGTGCTATACAGTAGGAACTTGTTTTTTACACAGTAACTTGTGTACAGATTAATTTTTATTTGACAAACTAAACACAAGGTGCGGAGTCCCTTTCCTCATTTTGGAATACAATTTTACAGGAATTTAGACGCTGTGATCCATGTTTTTTAACATGGTATGTTTGAGATTCAAAGGTCACACGACTAGAAAAAAACAGAGTTGGATTTTAAGATAAGGTCTTTGAACTCCAGAATTCATCCCAGCTATATCTTAGCAAGTATTCTCATTGAAATACACTGAATTTCCCTCAGCAATACAGGAACATATAAACGAATAAGAAAAGAAAAGAGAACATATCCAGAGTTATAAAGTCAGCTAAGAGCAAGGAAAAAAACACCCCAGTAGGAAAATGAGCAAAACACAAGAACAAACAGTTGACAACCAGCTTGTAAACACAGAAAAAGATATTTAAAGATTGATAATAGGAATGGGTAATCTAATAAAGTTGATGAAAGTATCAATTTGTTTAACCCTGGACAGTTTGGAAATACCTTTTTGCTTACAGGGAATTTCACTTGTAAGAGTTTATAGAAATATTTATATAGTGTCCAGAGAAATATATTGAAGAATTATTCTTCCAACCACTAGTTATAATAGCAAAAAAATAGAGATTTTCTACTGGACCAGGCCCTGCTCACCTGGCACCTGAAGGTTCATGCTTTGATCTAACTCACCCTAGCCTTGTAAGGGCAAGGTTGGCTGTAAACTTGGAGGCCCAGAGTCACCTTTGCCCTCCCGCCAACAAACCCACGTGGGAGGTGCTGAGTCCTGAGTATTCGGCGTCCACACTGTGTGACCCTGAGCTGGCTCCATGGAATTTTCCAGGCAAGAATACAAAAGTGGGTCTCCATTTCCTACTCCAAGGGATCTTCCTGACCCAGGGATTGAACCTCCATCTCTTGGCAGGAGGATTCTTTACCACTTCGTTACCTGGGAAGTACCTTGTTGCCAGTACTTGTTGCCAGCTGAAATCTTGGCCTTCTCTGCCTACTGAAGCTGAATGAAAAATTTGGAAACAGAGTTTGGAGGAAATAGAAAGGTGGCTTTTATTCTCAAGCTGGTGGAGAGGGGAACACAGTAGGCTCGTGCCTGAAGAACTGTGCTCCCCGCTCCACGAGGAGTCTAGGGGCTTATGTAAGGCAAGGGCTTGCAGTTAGGAGTCAGTGATGAGGAATAAAGGTGATAGGATCTTGATTTCTTCCTCTTGCATTGTTTCAAAGCTAATCATAAGCTGGCATTAGTAACCCAGTGATTGAGTCTGGCAGTTTAGTGGCTCTGTGGCCTTCTTTCTGATATGTAACTACAAGGTGAAGGGTGTTGTAAGGGTAAACACCAGATAGGGGGATGTATTTAGCATAGAGTCAAAAGAAAATAGGTGAGAAGTGTAGCTCCTGCAGAGTTAGGGGGCAGAAAAGCAAACTCAGACATTGAGAGTTAGGAGCAAAGTGAAAAAAACTAGGAATGTTGAGACCTGCTCACTATTCCTTTATATTCTTTGTTCTCAGGAAAGGGAAGGAGAAAAACTCACTCCTCTTTCGTCCTTTTCACTGCAACACACTGGATGCTCTAAAAATCTTGATCTGAGTAAATTCTGATGGATCCAAACTGAAAGAAATAGAAAAGCAAATGCTGTAAATATTGAAATCATTTATTTTTTTTCTCTGTTTTCTTCCATAGAGAAGAACATGACAGGTTCATTACTGCCCTTTCCTGAAGATCTTGAAATAAGGTGAGAATGATAAAATTCACATTGTAGCCAAGCACACTTAAGACCTTTTTATTCACATTTGAAAGACAAAGCCCAAGATCATTAATATTAACTGTCCTCATTTTAAATTTGTAGGGTTTTAAAACAGAATACCATGCCTGCTGTTTAACAGTTGTTTTTGTTTTTGCTGTGCAAATCCTGTGTTTAGTATTATTAATGACTCCTATTTAAAAATTTTTGCTGACAAACCTTAATGAAGTTTGTAGTGATCAACTTTTTACTCTCAAGTTCAGAATAATTGAATTATTCACATCAGAAAATGTGGAACCGACAGGAAAAAACATTAGCAAGCAAAATGCAGTCCTATCTTGAACATATTTCTAGGTCTTTTAAAGGTGTCTTAAGACTGAAGTGCTTCCTTGGTGTTAAAAACACTGTCCAAAGAAGTTTGGCATTTTTCATTTGAATGATATGGAACAATTTATTTAACCCTCCAGTTTCTGCACCTGTGAAATGGATACCTGTGAGACAATGTGTGTAAAGTGATTAGCACATGATAAGCCCTTCATAAATTATATGTATAGGTTGAGGTCCGTATGTATTACTGGAGAGTCTAGGATCTAGATCTAGGTCTACTTTAAAGATCTAGGTTGAAGATCCAATATCTGAATATTCCTTAAATAGAAGCTTTGTTTCTATTAGAATTGGCAACAGTAGTAAAATATTGTCTTTTTTCTGGAATTCCACTTAGTTAAGTGTTGATCGTGGGAACAGTAAGCAAAGGATCAAAACAAAGGATTATACTTGAGTTACTTTATGCATTGCTGCTTAGTAGTTGGTAAGGGAAGTAGATTGAGGGAAGAGATGACTTTAGGACATTTAACTGACTTTTAACAGACTTCATTCCTCCAAATTCCCTCTTACTGCCTAATTGTTATGTATAGTAGTTGCTTACTATTTGAATTGAATGGATTTTTCTAGTAGCGTTTTGCTTTAAAAGGGAAACATGTAGTTTGTGGATCCAAATGCTGTTGATTTATTCAGCAACTATTTGTGGAGGACCATTATGTGTTAGGCATTCTTCCAAGAACTTGGGGCACCTGAGTTAACAAAATAGTACAAATTCCAAAAGGGACACTATATGTCACATCTTTTTGTGTCCATCTCTTAACTCTGAGGTGGGTTCTGCAGGACTCCTTAGAACTATGTTTTTTTATACAGCAGCCGCTAGCTATGTGTTAAAATTAATTAAAATTAATCAAAATGGAATTTTTAATTTCTCAGTTACACTGAGTCATAGTTCATTTCAGTTCATTCACTCAGTTGTGTCTGACTCTTTGTGACCCCATGGACTGCAGCACGCCAGGCCTCCCTGTCCATCACCAACTCCCAGAGTTGATTCAAACTCATGTCCGTTGAGTCGGTGATGCTGTCCAATCATTTCATCCTCTGTCGTCCCCTTCTCCTGCCCTCAATCTTTCCCAGCATCAGGGTCTTTTCAAATGAGTCAGCTGTTCACATCAGGTGGCCAAAGTATTGGAGTTTCAGCTTCAACATCAGTCCTTGCACTGAACATTCAGGACTGGTTTCCTTTAGGATGGACTGGTTGGATCTCCTTGCAGTCCAAGGGACTCTCAAGCGTCTTCTCCAACACCACAGTTCAAAAGCATTGTTGTAGCCACGCATTCTAGGAAACGAACTCACTCAGAAGGACAGTGCAGATAGTGGAGTGCAGTTTATTACACTGGTGGGCCCAAGGCAGAGTCTCCTCTTAGCCAAAGACCCCAACCAGTTTTTGTGAAAACTTTATATACCCTAAGTGTACGTGCCCAAACCCACCTCCCCAAATTCCCTGAAACTACTCTGAACAAAGGAAGAGAAAGATAAAATCAAAGTTAACCCGTGATTCATATGCCCTAAGCCTAGGTAGTTAACTGGACAATTATCAATAGGCCTGTGGTCGTACCCCAATAAGCATAATAGAATTTCTGATTCTATTTGGTTACACAGATAATTAGGCTATTCTTTTAGGCAACGGAGAGTCTAGGTATGAGCCCTGGGGTTCTTCCATCTGGGGGGCCTGGTTTTCCAGTTGGTGTGTCGTTTCCATATATACTGGGCATATAGCTCAAAGTCCACAGTCCAGCCCAAGATGGAGTCCTGCTTTCTAGATGGAGCCTGTTCTCCATCAGCATCAATTCTTTGGTGCTCAGCTTTCTTTATAGTCCAGCTCTCACATCCGTACATGACTACTGGAAACACCATAGCCTTGACTAGACAGACCTTTGTTGACAAAGGAATGTCTCTGCTTTTGAATATGCTGTCTAGGTTGGTCATAACTTTCCTTCCAAGGAGTAAGCANACATAGGAGTAACGTGTCACCATGACCTTTACAGAGTTAGGAAAGGAAAAATTTGTCTTCTAATGAGTTACACTGTTTACATCAGAAGGAAAAACAGCATTTTTTTTTTTTTACAATCAGGCCAGCATTCTCACCTTTGAAGAAGTCTGGTTAATATGTAATCCAGATACACACTGCACATTAGAGAGGGCCCAGCACAAGCAGGGAACACGTTATACTTAAATTTTCTTGCCCTGCCATAGCACATAAAGTGTATTTTATCATTTGGCAACTTTGAAACATGTACTGCAACATTAATTGACTATAGTCATCATGATGTACATTACACACCCGTGACTTATTTTATAGCTGCAAGTTTGTACCCCTCGAACCCCCTTGATGCATTTTGGTCACCTCCTCATGATTTCTATATGAATACAGTAGCTTCTTTTTGAGTTCTAATTAAGTAGTGAATACTGAATATCAGTTGAGGGAAAGACTATAGGCAGTGAGGTTGGTTTAGGTTTGGTATTGTTTTATGCTGTGATTCTTGGTTCTGCTGTGCTGTGCAACTATGCTTAACCTTTGTCGGTTATAGCTCTGCCTTTAAGTACTTCTTGGCCTGGCCTTTCTCTGTGCTTGTTACGTCAAACAGCTGAGGAGAAGGGAATAGTAAATACAAAGCATGCTGCTTTAATGGTTTATCAGCTGTAATGATGTTTCTATACATTCTAGGAAAATCATTCTTAAATTCTGTAGTTACTCTGAGTTTCAGGGTACAACATAGAGGTCAATTATAGTTCTTCTGGCTCCAAGTCTATTTAAGTACTTTTAGCAAACGATTTACATTTCAGTCTGATTAGCGGATTGATGAAACCTAACCCCTTGCCTTCTGCTTCAGCCAGGTATCAGGCTGACGTGCCTAGACCGTTTAGTAAGTGTAAATGGAGACTAATTAATAAGTGTAAATGGAGCAGGAAAATTAACTACAGGATTTTGAGCTGTTAAATTCCTATTCTTTCTCAGGATTTTAGTATTATGAGTAATTACTGATAGAGGAAAATAGGTATAAATGAAGCTAAAACCATAAATATTTGATTCATGCTTAAGTCATACCTATACTCATAAGTCAAACTCGGACCTTTGAAACTCGTCAGTATAGTAAATTTTAAAAGTCCATTCGTGATCTTGTGACTGATCACCACCCCTGCCAAGAAGTTTTGTAGTATTCTGCATTTCCTTTCATTGTATCCTGCTGCTGCTGCTGCTGCTAAGTCGCTTTAGTCGTGTCTGACTGTGTGCGACCCCATAGACGGCAGCCCACCAGGCTCCCCCGTCCCTGGGATTCTCCAGGCAAGAACACTGGAGTGGGTTGCCATTTCCTTCTCCAATGGGTGAAAGTGAAAAGTGAAAGTGAAGTCGCTCAGTCGTCTCCGACTCTTCGCGACCCCATGGACTGCAGCCCACCAGGCTCCTCCATCCATGGGATTCTCCAGGCAAGAGTAATGGAGTGGGGTGCCATTGCCTTCTCCCATTTAGATACTTCTTAATTGATATAAGCAACACTTATATCTCTTTGAAAGTTATTTTGGTATGACAGAGACTCAGATTGTCAAACAAATGTAGTTTTCCTAGATGTGACATCTTTGCCCATTTAGGTGGATGACTTTGTTTACATACTCACCACATGGTTACACTAATAAACTAGATTCTTAAAGCACTGCTGATGGAACAGATATTCACTTGGACATCAATAGTAATTTCTATAACACCTGAAATCATAATTAAAATTCTCCTGTAGTTCTTGAGGGCAGGAACTGAGTCTGTTGTAACCTCAGTGGTGAACACACTGTTTAATACCTCTACAGCCCTGTGAGGGAGATATTAATAGTATTATCTCTGTGCTATAGATGAGAATATCAATGTACCAAAAAAGGTTAAGTGATTTTTTTCAAGGTCATGTAGATTCCATGCAAAGATGTGAGCCAGTTCCTCCTGATTCCAAAAACTGTTTTCATTATCACTGTGCTCTACTTCAAAGAGACCTAGCTATCTTGAGATTTCATTTATGTAAATCAAGCAAATTTTAGGATCATTAGGGTAGATGTTAGCCTCGGTTAGGTTAAAGTAAGTTTGAAGTGTATATTGAGCATTCAGTGATGCAGATATGGCAAGTGTTAAAATCCGAATTGACCAAGAAAGAAGGGGATTAAGGGCAGAAGTCTCATGTCTCAAAAGCAAAGGAAGGAGAGGGTTTCTGGAGAGGAGTATGTTTGGATTATTAATTGTTCTTTTAATCTGACTTCTAACAATCTAAAGTTGATTATATACTCCAAGATTATTATTAAACAAATAATGACAGATTTGCTTATCCTGTTATAATTTTAGTTCCTCTGGGAAGAGAATGAAGCTCCTTAATTGTATCCAACATACAATGAAGGTAAGAGGAATCTGAGTTTATTATTATTTTTTAACATAAAGTGATATATAACTCAGTTATATAGAGGTCATTTTCAAAAGAATGTAAAGAAATCTCTTTTCAGTAATTGGATTGAGAGTAATAGGTTATTATTTTCCTAAACTTTCTGCACTTTCTAAAATAACCGTAGAGTATATAAGTCAAGAAAAGCGAAAACATTTTAAGCACATAGAAAGTATACATAGGCTACTGCCGAGCTTGTCAGATCTTAACATTTTGCTTAATTTGCTTCAGATCTTTTATTTTTAGAACAAAATATTAGAAACAATAGAAGGCCTCCTTTGTATCCTTCTTGAATTCTGTTTCCATCCATTTTTCTCCAAGAGTAAGCACCATCTTGAACTTGGTGTTTAATCATTTTCTTCAATGTTTTTTGGATTTTTTTTACTACATGTGTATAGCCATAAACAGTGTATTGTACTGTTTTACATGTTTTTAAACACCACTGCTGCTAAGTCACTTCAGTCATGTCTGACTCCGTGCAACCCTGTAGACAGCAGCCCACCAGGCTCCCCCGTCCCTGGGATTTTCCAGGCAAGAACACTGGAGTAGGTTGCCATTTCCTTCTCCAATGCATGAAAGTGAAAAGTGAAAGGGAAGTCACTCAGTCGTGTCTGACTCTTAGTGACATTATATATGTTGCTGAAACTACTGAGCCCACATGCCACGACTACTACAGCCCAAGTGCTCCAGAGCCCATGCGCTGCAACAACAGAAGCCATGACAAGCGTGGAATTTCATTCACAGTAAGTAGCCTTCTAAGGGTGTATTTTTGAGAAATACTCATATCAACACGTATAGCCCTACTCTTAGTCATAGAATAACATTTTTTTCTTTTTTGCTATCTGAGCCTTCATTGCTGTACATGGGCTCTCTCTAGTTACAGCTGTTCTTCACTGTGGTACCCAGGCTTCTCACTGTCGTGGCTTTTGTTGTTGCAGAGGATGGGCTCTGGAGCACTCGGGCTGTAGTAGTTGTGGCATGTGGGCTCAGTAGTTTTAGCTCCCAGACTCTAGAGCACAGGCTCAGTAGTTCTGGTGCACAGGCTTAGCTGCAGTATGTAGAATCTTCCCAGACCAAGGATAGAACTGATGTCTGCTGCATTGGCAGGCAGATTCTTTACCACCAAGCCACCAGGAAACCCTAGAATAACTTTTACATTAAAATTACTAAATCAGTTTTGGTAAACATTTTTATCAAATGATGGGTCAAAGAGTAGGTATATGCCTAAAAATTAATTGTTTATTTTTCATCCCCTAGCCCCTTCCAGACATTTTAAAAGCCCTGTTTTTCAGACTTAGTGTCCCAAGAATCATTTTACGAAGCAATCAGCTGCCTAGCTCTCATTTCAGAAATTCTGATTATGGGAACTTACTTTAAATACCTAGGAATGTGCATTTTTCACAAGCTCTTCAGTATGGTTCTAATACTATATTAAAGAAATGTTTCTTAAAAAAAAAGGAAAAATATTTCCTGACTGGTTTGTGATAGGAGATGTACATCATTGCTTACCCTTTGACATCTATAGAGTAAGGAAACTTAGTTTCAGATCTGGAAGAGGGGACAGGGTTGTCATTCTCCTTTTACCAAGTCACCATTTGTATTTTTCATCAGAGATATTATATGCACTGAGTTATCTTAGATCTTGTGACCATTTTACTTTTACAGGTTAGTCTACTTATTTTCCATTGGAAATCATGTTTGAAAATTTGCTTCAATTGTGCAATAACTTTCTTTTAGAGATGAAGTAGTGATTCTTAGAGTAAATTTATTTAATCCCAGCCCTTTTTGAAAAAGTTACCTATTGTTAAAATACTTCATTTTCATAAAGAAGTAAATAGAAGGATCACTTCCAAAGATGATATCTAAATATTTTGTTGTGCAGTCGGAAGACAGTTACTGTCCTCCATTCTCTTGTGTCCCTCCTCGATAGCTGCAGCTTGGGTGGTCTCTTCAGGCAGGCAGAGATAAGATGAGTTTTCTTCATTAGTTGAGATCATCTCAGATAATCTGAGGTTCACAATTTGCTGTAAAAAATCTTTTCAAAGTAATTTTCAAGTCAGTAGTTTCATTTGTTCCCTTTTATTTATTTTTCTATTTTTCATGAAAAGCAAAATTGTTTAACCTCATATATGAACTATAGTCATTGAAAATAGTTCTTAAAGCTACTAAGTGCTTGAGTCAGTGAGTCACTACCTAGTAATGAAATTGATACCTTTTTGACCTTAGCTTCATCAGCAGTACAGTTAAGCAAAAAATTGATTTTTACCCTAATTTGATATCTGCCTTTATTTCTTTTTAAATAAAAATAGCTTTAGTGAGATATAACTCACATACCTTACAATTTACTGTTTATTTTTTATTGAGATGTTGTTGATTTACAATATTGGGCTAATCTCTGCTATACGGCAAAGTGACTCAGTTATACACATATATAGCATTCTTTTATTTGTTCGTTTTAAATATATTAGTCATTGTTTCTTAGAAACTTCACAAGGTTGTTCAGTCATCACTACAATCTATTCAAATTATGAGTTCTTTATATATTCAGGATATAAGTCCCTGATATTTGATACACTGTGCAACTATTTTCTCTCATCTTCTGGATTATCTTTTTATTTTTATTTATTTAGGGCACATTAAGGAGCTTGTAGGATCATAGTCCTCCAACCAGAGATTGAACCTGGGCCCCCAGCAATGGAAGTTTGGACTCCTAACCACTGGATTACTGAGGAATTCCCTATATTTTTACTTTCTTAATAGTGTTCTTTGGAGCACAAAAATTTTAAATTTTGATGTAGTTCACTGTTTCTATTTTTGCTTTTGTCTCTTATGCTTTTGCTATCATATCTAAGAAACCATTGCATAGCCCAGGATTATAACCTCTTCTTCTTGAGTCAGTTTTCCATGCTGAATTTAGTTCAGTTGGCCTCTGAAGCCAGCAATTATATAATAGTGAAGATGAAGTACAGTATTTGACATAGCAGGCACTAACTCCAGGACCCAGCATTACTCACTGGTGGGTGGGCACCAGTCCCAGGATCTCCTGGACCCTGATCCTCCCACACACCAGAGGGCAGACACAGGCCCCAAGACCACTGCAGCCCCACAGCCTACCCTGTCAGGACCCAGACAACACATTAGCAGCCCAGCAGCAGTCCTGGGGCCCTACCTCCTGGCCCTGCCTTACAGTAGGCTAGCTCCAGCTCTGGGACACCTTGGGTGCCTCAGCCAGTGGTCCTGGGATTCAGGCCCACCCAGCAGCAGGCTGACATCAGCTTCAGGACGCCAAGGACCCTGCATCCAGAGCCCTTGGGACCAGCTCCACCTACCAGTGAGCTAGCACTAGCCTGGAACGCCCTCTGAGCCCGGCCCTGCCCACCAGCAGGCTGACAACAGCCCTTGGACTCCCCCAGGCCCTGGACTCACTCATTAGCAAGCCAACACAAGCTCTGGGATACTTTGGACTCTTTAGCTAGCCACTGTGGAATTTATCCCCACTCACCAGTAGGCCAGCACCAGACCCAGGAACCCTGCCTCACAGCCTCTCATCTCAGAGCCTGGCTCTGCCCACCAGTGAGCTAGCACTAGCCCTAGGACGCTCTGGGGTTCTGCAGCCAGCTACGTTGTGATTTGGCCCTGCCAACCAGTGGCTGGGAGTCTCCACACAAGGCAGGGCCTGGCAACCAACCAAATTGGGGAGCAGGCCACACCTACCACACTACCCATGATACTCAGCCCACCACAGTAGAAGGACCCACACTGGGGGCACCCCTTAAGCATATAGCCCTGATGGCCAGAAGAGTGTGAGATGCTGGGACACACAGGACATCACCCACAAAAGCCTACTTCCCCAAAGTCAGGAAACATAACCAACCTATCAGACACATAGAAATAAAACCCGCAAGTTAGACAAAATGAAGAGAACAGAGGACTATATTCCAAACTAAGAAACAGAACCACAAAAGAACTAAGTGAAGTAGAGACAGATAATCTACCTGATAAAGAGTTCAAGGTAATAATAGTAAAGATGATCAAAAACTTGGGAAAAGAATAGATTCACAGAGCAAAATGTTAGAAATTTTTAACAAATAGAAAAATAGGGAAGAATCGAGCAGAGATGAAGAATACTGTAACTGATATAAAAATACACTAGAAGGAATCAACTGTTGACTAAGTCATACAGAGGAAATCAACAAGCTGGAAGACAAGAGTGGAAGCCCAACAGAAAAAGAAAGGAAAACAAAAATGAGAACAGTTTAAAAGACCTCTGAGAGAACGTCAGGCATTCTAGGGGTCCCAGGAGAAAAGAGAGAGAAAGGAGCAGAGAACATATTTGAAGACATAATACCTGAAAACTTCCCCAGCCTAGAAGAGGAAATAGATGTCCAAGTCCAGGAAACAAGAGAGCCCCAAATAGGCCCAACCCAAAGAGGAACACATCAAGACATATTATAATTAAAATGGCAAAAATTAAAGAGAGGATATTAAAAGCAGTCAGAGGCTGGCAGTAAGTTTATATAATGAAACTCCCATAGACTATTAGCTGACTTTTCAACAGAAAATCTGCAGGCCAGAAGGGAGTGGTAGAATATATTTAAAGTGATGAAGGGAAGAAGTTAAAACCAAGAACGTACCTGGCAAGTTCTCAGTAAAATTTGATAGATCGAGTTTTACAGATAAACAAAAGCTAAAAAAAGTTCATTACCACTAAATCAGCTTTACAAGAAATGCTAAAGGCACTTATGAAAGGAAAAGGCCCATTGGTAAAGGCAAATATACAGTGAAGGTATTCAAACAGCCACATATAAAACCAGTTAAAAGACAAAAAGCAGAATCATCTATATCTGTAGTAAGTAGTGAAGGGATACGCAAAAAAAGATGTAAAATATAATACCAGAAACAGTACTCAAGGGGGACTTCCCTGGTGATCCAGTGGATAAGAATCTTCCTTATAGTGCAGGAAACTTGGGTTTGATCCCTGGTCAGGGAATTAAAGATCCCACATGCCACAGAGCAGCTAGGCCTGCACACCATAACTACATGAGCCCTTGTACCACAACTCGAGAGTCTGCGCACTGCAATGGAAGATTCCACGTGATGCAGTAAAGCTCTTGTGTGCCTCAACTAAGACCCAAGGCAATCAAATAAATACATGATTTTTAAAAACAGTACTAATGGGAAAAGGGGAATAAACAGAAGTTTTTTAAAATTTATTTGAAATGAAGAGATCAGCAACTTAATCATGTGTGTGGGTATATATGAGTTTGAACAAGTTCCAGAAGATGGTGAAGGACAGGGAAGCCTGACATGCTGTAGTCCATGGGGTGGCAGAGTCAGACATGACAAAGTGACCAAACCACCAGCACATATATATATATATGTATGTATATGTATATAAACGTGTATGTATATATATATACATGTATATATAAATATATATATTGCTATATAAACCTTCCAGTAAGCACAAGCTAAAAATCTATAGTAGATATACACAAAAAGAGAAAGGAATCCAAACATAACATTAAATCATCAAATCACAAGGGAAGAGGACAAAAGAAGAAAGGATCAAAAGCTACAAAAACAATCCCTAAACAATGAACAAAATGGCAATAAGTACGTCCGTCATACCTATCAATAATTATTTTACATATAAATGGACTAAATGCTCTGACCAAAAGACAAGAAGTAGGTGAATGAGTACAAGAACGAGACCCACATATAGACTGCCTGAAGACTCACTAAAGAAACACAGACTGAAACCAAAGGAATGAAAAAGTGTTTCATGCAAATAGAAATCAAAAAGAAAGCTGGGGTAACAAGGCCGAGTAGTAAGTTAGTCCTATCAGTTCAGTTCAGTCGCTCAGTCATGTCCGACTCTTTGCGACCCCATGAATCACAGCACGGCAGGCCTCCCTGTCCATCACCAACTCCCGGAGTTTACTCAGACTCACGTCCATCGAGTCAGTGATGCCATCCAGCCATCTCATCCTCGGTCGTCCCCTTCTCTTCCTGCCCCCAATCCCTCCCAGCATCAGAGTCTTTTCCAATGAGTCAGCTCTTCGCCTGAGGTGGCCAAAGTACTGGAGTTTCAGCTTTAGCATCAGTCCTTCCAAAGAAATCCCAGGACTGATCTCCTTCAGAATGGGCTGGTTGGATCTCCTTGCAGTCCAAGGGACTCTCAAGAGTCTTCTCCAACACCAGAGTTCAAAAGCATCGATTCTTTGGCGCTCAGCCTTCTTCACAGTCAAACTCTCGCATCCGTACATGACTACTGGAAAAACCATAGCCTTTATATTGAAGTTAAACACACTCACTCACAGTCATTCAGATCATATAAGCCATTAGACTCACTAAAGGCTGATGAAATCATACACGTAACAGAAAGGCTGAAATCTTTACCCTTCTGTTATTAGAATCCATTAAGAAGTAAAATGTACCCAGGTCCAATACACTTGATCTGTCTGGTAGTGATTCCTAAATAAAGTTAAGATTTTCATACCTTGTCATTTCCCATAGTAGTATTCTTACTGGAAAGCAAATAGCTTTAACTTCACACTGTAGATCGGAATGAGTGGACAAAAATTTTAGATGGGGTAATGTATTGTTGCTTACATTAATTTAAACATAATTTTCTAGGTGATCAATGATCCTATCCATGGCCACATTGAATTTCACCCTCTCCTCATCCGAATCATCGACACACCTCAGTTTCAGCGCCTGCGATACATCAAGCAATTGGGAGGCGGTTACTATGTTTTTCCAGGAGCTTCACACAATCGATTTGAGCACAGTCTAGGGTAAGAAGCCTCCCTGGTGACTCAGATGCCTGTAATGCGGGAGACCTGGGTTCCATCCCCGGGTCAGGAAGATCCCCTGGAGAAGGAAATGGCAACCCACTCCAGTACTCTTGCCTGGAAAGTTCCGTGGATGGAGGAGCCTGGTAAGCTACAGTTCATGGGGTTGCAAAGAGTCAGACATAACTGAGTGACTTCATGTTCACTTTAGGGTAGGAAGAATACAATGAGTTAAAAGTTATGTGATGAATTAAAATTTTTTTTTTAAGTTATGTGAATGTAGTTTCTCCCTCTTTTTCTCTCCAAACATCTTGTTGCATAAATTTAATGCCTTTTTCATCTTAACTAAGCACTTACCACACACCATAGCTGTAGCTTTCACAGTTTGAGGTGTATCGTTGAAACTAGCACAAATTTCTTTTTCCTTCTTCACAATTTCACAGATCTATTCTTATAATAGATCTTAGCAACCTCAGTGTAACAATTTTCTTCTATCTTTATTGAGTTTTGAGAATTTTGACCTTTTTTCTCACTTACAATGGACATGAGTTTGAGTAAACTCCAGAAGTTGGTGATGGACAAGGAAGTCTGGCGTGCTGCAATCCATGGGGTCGCAAAGAATTGAACACGACTGAGCAACTGAACTGAACTACTCACTCACAGGAAGCACTTCTAGGCTTCTCTTTGGCACATCTGAATTGCTAGATTTACTACTTTTGCACTTTGGGGCAAAATAAGGGTTACTTGAACACAAGCACTATTATGAGCATTGATAATCAGTCTGATAATTGTGCTGGCTGCTAAGTGGCTAGTATGTGGGATACGCTGGACAAAAGAGTCACTCGTGACCTGGTCATGATGGAGCAGAAAAGTATGAGATTTCATCATGCTACTCAGAATGGACTGATTCAAAACTTATGAATTGTGTATTTCTGGAACTTTCCTCTAATATTTTCAGACTATGGGTGACTACTGGTAACTGAAATGAGACAAATGAAACCAATGATAAGGGAAAACTGCTGTTACTTTGGTTTTGTTTATTTGTTTAGAAGCATTTTTAATTAGAACACAAGCATCTACTCAGATCTTTATTCATCAATAAATACTTATTGAAAAATTATTCAGTTCAGTCACTCAGTTGTGTCCCGACTCTTTGCAACCCCATAGACTGCAGCATACCAGGCTTCCCTGTCCATCACCAACTCCCAGAGCCTACTCAAACTCAACGTCTGTCGAGTTGGTGGTGCTATCCAATTATCTCATTCTGTGTTATCCTCTTTTCCTCCTGCCTTCAATCTTTCCCAGCATTAGGGTCTTTTTTAGTGAGTCAGTTGTTCACATCAGGTGGCCAAAGTATTATTAGGAAATTTGTTAGACCATACCAAACTGATAAGGTAGCAACTGTTTCTATTCTTGTGGAGTTCAGAGTTTAGGGGACAAGAAAGATATTTATTCATGCAGGAAGTACTTTCAGGTGGAAATGTTAAAAGTGTATTTAACATTTGTTGGGCACCACATCTTCAATCTGTGTTGTAAACATTACAAAGCCAAAAGTTTGCTTTTTAAAAAAATGGGATAAAATAAACAATATAAAATTTACCTTCCTAACCATTTTTAAGTGTACAGTTCAATAATGTTAAATATGTCCACTTTATCATGTAGCCCATCTCTAAAACATTTTCATCTTGCAAAATTGAAACTATGTATCCCTTGAACAGCAAGTTCCCATTTCTCTTCTCCGGAGTCCCTTAGTAACCATTATTCTTTCTGTTCAGGTGAATTTGGCCATTTTATGTACCTCATTACAGCTTCCCAGGTGGCACAGCGGTAAAGAATCCACTTGCCAAGGCAGGAGATGCAAGAAACTTGGTTTAGATCCCTGAGTTGGGAAGATTCCCTGAAATATGAAATGGCAACCCACTGTAGTACTTTTTGCCTGGAGAATATCATAGACAGAGGAGCTTGGCAGGCTACAGTCATATAAGTGGTTTCATAGAATATTTGTCATTCTGTAATTGGCTTATTTCACTTAACATAATTTCCCCAAGTCACTCATGATGGAGCATGTGTCAGAATATCCTTACTTTGCTCAGTTAAAAATTGCTGATAGGTTACCCTAAGTGACAGACACTGGGAAATTTTTATTATGTATGTACAGAATTTGTACTTACAAGTACTTATTTAATTGGGAATTAACTCTTATCCAAAAATTGGCCAAAATGGGGTTCTTTTCACATTCCAAAATTAATTTTTTTCATGTGCAGCTAGAAAAAGCCAACTTGATAAAACATCTTTTCAAAATTCTGAACTTAAAGAAACAGAAGTCTTTCTGGGAGTATTTGTATTTCTCTTCCTGTAATCTTAAAGATATAAAAGTTCTACCTAATCTTCTTAGGCATCCCCCCAGCCCCTTTGTGTTCTGAGATCTTGGTTTCTGCTACCCAAAAGTTACTCACATGGTATACATTTGGCAAGCAGTCAGATAGACTGGGAAGTCTATTTGTCTGGCTGTGGCAACTCTTAGGAAAATTTGTTATAAAGGGTCTTTTTCATCTTAACCTTCATTACATCCTCCTATACACCAAAGGACTTAACTCTCTTAGGCTGTTTTGGGAAATAAATTTCTAAATCTTATGAAGGTTGCATCCTTTGCACTCTCTTGTGGGGATGCCTCTTGCATTTTACTGGTTTGAGTCACTGTTAAATATTACTTATCAGTGACCAGACTATGGATCCTTAAAAGTGGAGAAACTTGGTAAATTGGTAAATTTTTTAGAGAGCTTTCATTATAAAGAGCTGTTTTATTGTTACCTATGAAAAAATTTAGAAGATGGATAGTATATAAAACAGCTATATCATCAGTTTAGAACAGACAAAAATAAACAAATTTGGGAAGCCTTATTTTGTAGTGTCCATTTAGGGTTCCCTGACAGATGCTAATAAAAACACTAGGTTAATTAATGTTACTTAGATTGATTAATAGAGAAAAAAGCTGAGAGGAGAGTGAAGAGACTTCTTCCCAAGAAGGTGAAAATTTTAAAGGGATTTGTCCCAACAGGATAAAAATCTTTAGATTTTATTAAGAAATTAGATATTTAAAATGGATATTAATAGGATTGAAAGAAAAGTTTTGATACAACACTATGTAAGGTTGGAACCTTACATAGGTGCCGTGGGAACCTTCTGTTGGTGCCCAATATTAAAGGGCCCCAAACAAGTCCATTCTTTTTACCTCAGTTTAGTATATATATGTCAAGAGTCAGACACGATTGAGCAACTTCACTTTCACTTTTCACTTTCATGCATTGGAGAAGGAAATGGCAACCCACTCCAGTGTTCTTGTCTGAAGAATCCCAGGACGGCCTGGTGGGCTGCTGCCTATGGGGTCGCATAGAGTCGGACACGACTNCAAGGAAGTCTGGCGTGCTGCAATCCATGGGGTCGCAAAGAATTGAACATGACTGAGCAACTGAACTGAACTACTCACTCACAGGAAGCACTTCTAGGCTTCTCTTTGGCACATCTGAATTGCTAGATTTACTACTTTTGCACTTTGGGGCAAAATAAGGGTTACTTGAACATAAGCACTATTATGAGCATTGATAATCAGTCTGATAATTGTGCTGGCTGCTAAGTGGCTAGTATGTGGGATACGCTGGACAAAAGAGTCACTCGTGACCTGGTCATGATGGAGCAGAAAAGTATGAGATTTCATCATGCTACTCAGAATGGACTGATTCAAAACTTATGAATTGTGTATTTCTGGAACTTTCCTCTAATATTTTCAGACTATGGGTGACTACTGGTAACTGAAATGAGACAAATGAAACCAATGATAAGGGAAAACTGCTGTTACTTTGGTTTTGTTTATTTGTTTAGAAGCATTTTTAATTAGAACACAAGCATCTACTCAGATCTTTATTCATCAATAAATACTTATTGAAAAATTATTCAGTTCAGTCACTCAGTTGTGTCCCGACTCTTTGCAACCCCATAGACTGCAGCATACCAGGCTTCCCTGTCCATCACCAACTCCCAGAGCCTACTCAAACTCAACGTCTGTCGAGTTGGTGGTGCTATCCAATTATCTCATTCTGTGTTATCCTCTTTTCCTCCTGCCTTCAATCTTTCCCAGCATTAGGGTCTTTTTTAGTGAGTCAGTTGTTCACATCAGGTGGCCAAAGTATTATTAGGAAATTTGTTAGACCATACCAAACTGATAAGGTAGCAACTGTTTCTATTCTTGTGGAGTTCAGAGTTTAGGGGACAAGAAAGATATTTATTCATGCAGGAAGTACTTTCAGGTGGAAATGTTAAAAGTGTATTTAACATTTGTTGGGCACCACATCTTCAATCTGTGTTGTAAACATTACAAAGCCAAAAGTTTGCTTTTTAAAAAAATGGGATAAAATAAACAATATAAAATTTACCTTCCTAACCATTTTTAAGTGTACAGTTCAATAATGTTAAATATGTCCACTTTATCATGTAGCCCATCTCTAAAACATTTTCATCTTGCAAAATTGAAACTATGTATCCCTTGAACAGCAAGTTCCCATTTCTCTTCTCCGGAGTCCCTTAGTAACCATTATTCTTTCTGTTCAGGTGAATTTGGCCATTTTATGTACCTCATTACAGCTTCCCAGGTGGCACAGCGGTAAAGAATCCACTTGCCAAGGCAGGAGATGCAAGAAACTTGGTTTAGATCCCTGAGTTGGGAAGATTCCCTGAAATATGAAATGGCAACCCACTGTAGTACTTTTTGCCTGGAGAATATCATGGACAGAGGAGCTTGGCAGGCTACAGTCATATAAGTGGTTTCATAGAATATTTGTCATTCTGTAATTGGCTTATTTCACTTAACATAATTTCCCCAAGTCACTCATGATGGAGCATGTGTCAGAATATCCTTACTTTGCTCAGTTAAAAATTGCTGATAGGTTACCCTAAGTGACAGACACTGGGAAATTTTTATTATGTATGTACAGAATTTGTACTTACAAGTACTTATTTAATTGGGAATTAACTCTTATCCAAAAATTGGCCAAAATGGGGTTCTTTTCACATTCCAAAATTAATTTTTTTCATGTGCAGCTAGAAAAAGCCAACTTGATAAAACATCTTTTCAAAATTCTGAACTTAAAGAAACAGAAGTCTTTCTGGGAGTATTTGTATTTCTCTTCCTGTAATCTTAAAGATATAAAAGTTCTACCTAATCTTCTTAGGCATCCCCCCAGCCCCTTTGTGTTCTGAGATCTTGGTTTCTGCTACCCAAAAGTTACTCACATGGTATACATTTGGCAAGCAGTCAGATAGACTGGGAAGTCTATTTGTCTGGCTGTGGCAACTCTTAGGAAAATATGTTATAAAGGGTCTTTTTCATCTTAACCTTCATTACATCCTCCTATACACCAAAGGACTTAACTCTCTTAGGCTGTTTTGGGAAATAAATTTCTAAATCTTATGAAGGTTGCATCCTTTGCACTCTCTTGTGGGGATGCCTCTTGCATTTTACTGGTTTGAGTCACTGTTAAATATTACTTATCAGTGACCAGACTATGGATCCTTAAAAGTGGAGAAACTTGGTAAATTGGTAAATTTTTTAGAGAGCTTTCATTATAAAGAGCTGTTTTATTGTTACCTATGAAAAAATTTAGAAGATGGATAGTATATAAAACAGCTATATCATCAGTTTAGAACAGACAAAAATAAACAAATTTGGGAAGCCTTATTTTGTAGTGTCCATTTAGGGTTCCCTGACAGATGCTAATAAAAACACTAGGTTAATTAATGTTACTTAGATTGATTAATAGAGAAAAAAGCTGAGAGGAGAGTGAAGAGACTTCTTCCCAAGAAGGTGAAAATTTTAAAGGGATTTGTCCCAACAGGATAAAAATCTTTAGATTTTATTAAGAAATTAGATATTTAAAATGGATATTAATAGGATTGAAAGAAAAGTTTTGATACAACACTATGTAAGGTTGGAACCTTACATAGGTGCCGTGGGAACCTTCTGTTGGTGCCCAATATTAAAGGGCCCCAAACAAGTCCATTCTTTTTACCTCAGTTTAGTATATATATGTCAAGAGTCAGACACGATTGAGCAACTTCACTTTCACTTTTCACTTTCATGCATTGGAGAAGGAAATGGCAACCCACTCCAGTGTTCTTGTCTGAAGAATCCCAGGACGGCCTGGTGGGCTGCTGCCTATGGGGTCGCATAGAGTCGGACACGACTAAAGTAACTTAGCAGCAACAGCAGCAGTACCTATAGTAAATATACTTAAATATATATATTTAAATATTTATGTATATATTTCGAAGGCTGGAAGAAAATTACACTGAGATACCTAATCAATAATTATTGGGACAACAGTTAAGCCAATTAATCAAGTTAAAGGTATTTTTTTTAAAAAAGACCTGAGTCCCTTAGTTATCCCCCTCCTTGGAGACCCCAGAGCCTTTATATAAAAATAGATAAAATAACCAGAGGATAAAAAGGAAAGTTTCTAGAACCCCTTGTAAGACCATAGCTTGTTGATGGTGTACTAATGAAGACTAAAGTTAATAGTGTAAGAGTTGATAGGAGTGGGTTTAATATAATATGTTTATATCTCGTTTTCCTAACTATATTGTATGTAGACATTATGTCTCCCTGGGGAATGCTTCTCTTGCCTGGTATTATAAGACAGGATATATAAATCCACCCCTCAGAAAATATTAAATATATAAAAAATTCCAAAACAAGTCAATAGGATTACCTGAACTTGCACAATATAATATAAAAATAAGGGCTAATATTTATAAGCTAATAATAATCAAAGTAAAGAAAAGGTAGTTGAGGAAATCAGTCTTTTAATATTATTTAGGCAGCAGACCAGTTCTTTGAGGAGTTAAAATCAAATCTCTCTGTCTTACAAATCTCTACAAATCAGAAATATAAAACAGCCTACAAGGACCAGAAATATAATACAGGCTATTACAGAATGTAATACAGCCTACAAGCTCAGTCAGGAAGACTCTGAAACAGAAAGAAAAAGAAGGCTTTTTTACACTCAAACTGCTGAGAAGGGTCCATAACCCATAGTCTGATTCACAGCCTCCTTAGGGATTTATCATGGATGAATCCACATCTTAACAGTCACTCATCTTTCAAACAGAAAAATAAATTTTTCATTTTTGTTTTGTTCCTTCTTGCTCCTCAGCGTGGGGTATCTAGCAGGACGTCTAGTTCGTGAACTGAGTGAAAAACAACCAGAGCTGCACATAAGTGAACGAGATATTCTCTGTGTTCAGATAGCTGGTCTTTGTCATGATCTTGGTAAGCAGTTCAAAGAACCAGAGTTCTAGTGTAAAATCACCTGTCACCTCTCTTTGAAATACAACTAAGAGCAATATGAAAGTTGTGTTCTAATTCTTTAGTTAACATTAATGCAAATTTGCCATTGCTTCTTCCTAGAATGGTTCAAAAGCCCAAAGCATTGCTTTCTTTTCTTTTTTTTTTAAGTTTTTCAATGAGTTTCCCACATTTCACCCTTCATTGCAGCTTATGTGAAAGGACGTTCTAATAGTGATTTTTTTTCTTAATACTGTGTGTTGGAATGTTGTAAATTTGATTTTTCCTTTATCTTTTCTGAATAAAATTGCTGTTTCCCTTCAGTTACTTTGTGAAATCTACTCTTCTCACACCTAGAATACATAATCTGCTCTGGCAGATTAATAACAGATTTAGAGAACTCCTTGTGACCTATACTCACAACCTATCTTGGGCCACTTAAATCCAAGTAAAAGAATATAATCTTTCTCCAGAGACAAAGAGAAAAAAGAATGTTCTCTTTTATCCCCTATCCTTGTAATTTATTCCTACTTACTGGAATAATCTATGGATTTCCCAGGCAGCAAAGTGGTAAAGAAATCTGCCTGCTAATGCAGGAGACGCAAGAGACATGGGTTCAATCCCTGGGTCAGGAAGATCCCCTGGAGTAGGAAATGGCAACCCACTCCAGTTTTCTTGCCTGGAAAATTCCATGGACAGGGGACCCTGGCAACAGTCCATGGGTCACAAAGAGTCAGACACTGAGCACACACATACACACACACTGAAGGATCCTAAGAGTTTGCATGTGCCCTCAGTGCAGAGAAAGGGAGGTTTTTGTGTTTCAGTAGTCAGATATTTAAAGGCATAGGGCAGTCTTTTCAGCACATTCCCTTGGAGATTTCAGTAGGACCAGTATCAGCCTTAGATCATTAATTTAAGATTCTTGGTATTTTGAGAGGGAGCTTTTGGGAATCTTTTACCAATCCCCAGTAGTCTAAACCCTGCAGTAACAAGCCTTTATTTATGTAGTGAAACATGCAGAAAAGGCCTGGGGCTGGTCCAAGTGAGCTCCCTCTCCCATCTAACAAGCAAGTGTAGCGGGAATTTGTTCCAGGACCCCCTCCGAATACATAAAAAACCCAAAAGCCCAATGCTCAAGTCCTTTATATAAAATTGGTAAACCCATACACATCCTCTCCTGTGTATAGAGAATTAAATCAATTAATCTAGGGTTAAATCAGTTCTAGATTACTGATAATACAATAATATGTAAATAACTGCCAGCAAGCTTGGCAAATTCAAGGTTTGCTTTTTGGAACTTCCTAAAATTCCCCCCCCCTCCAAATATTTTCTGTCCAAGGTTGATTGAATCTGTGAATGCAGAGGGCCAAGTTTAACTCCTTCAGAAATTCTGATGATTCCACATTTGTGCCTCAGCAAAGTTTCATGTTGATAGATGTTGTAGAATGTTAAGGTCACTTACGAATAAGATGAAGTAGTGATCTCCACTTTTGATTGCCCATATTATCAATAAAAACAAAGATAAGCCCTGATATGTGTCTAAAATAAAGTGCATACATTATAAAATTTACATAAAAAGGGATATTTTTAAAGGTTCGGAGTAATAAAGTTCTAATGATTTCCTGACCCTAGTAGATTGTCTTAAAACTGCTTTTCTAACACTACCAATATGTAATCTAAAGAAGCCAGAAGTTTTTGTCGTTAACATTCCTTTATTTAAGGAATAAATTGTCCTTTCATTAAGTTTATGTAAACTCCAGTGACTCAGAGACCCCTCAGTGGAGAATTTACATTCTTGTATTGTTCTGCTTCCTGTTCTCTTATTTTAGAAAATAGGAAGGAACAATTTGTTCCTTTTTGTGATTATTTATAAATTATTAATTTCCATCGATATTCACATTTAACTAAAAAAATTTCCTTTCTACCAATTTACAAAGAGTGTTCCTATCCTAACGCAGCTTTTGTTTTTAAGGTCATGGGCCATTTTCTCATATGTTTGATGGAAGATTTATTCCACTTGCTCGACCAGAGATAAAATGGACGGTATGTATCCATATATTCAATATTTAGTAAAATAAAGACTAAGCAGTGACTACTGTGTTATAGTATAATTCCTGTTATAGTTTTTCAGGGTGTTGCTTTCATTTGATCCTCACAGCAGTCTCTAAGGAGGAAATCATTATCTCCATTTTTGTAAATGTAAAGGAACTCGAAACTCAGAGGTGTACTGATGCACCAAAAATCACAAAGCCTGTGAAATGATAGAGCCAGCACTAGAAAACCAGGTTTCCTAGCAGCTAGTTTATGCTCTTTCTACTCTGTCATACTAGTATAAAATAAAAAAATCAAAGGCTGACTCTGACTTTGATGCATTTTGTGTGACCATAAAGTAAGTTCTATAGTAATTTGTATAATTAAAGACTTCCCTGGTGGCTCAGTTGGTAAAGCGCCTGTCTGCAATGTGGGAGATCTGGGTTCGATCCCTGGGTTGGGAAGATCCCCTGGAGAAGGAAGTGGCAGTCCACTCCAGTACTATTGCCTAGAAAATCCCATGGACAGAGGAGCCTGGTAGGCGACCGTCCACGGGGTCGCAAAGAGTCAGACTCGACTGAGCGACTTTACTTTCACTTTCTTTGTATAATTACAGATTTGCAGGTAGCTAACCCATTTTTCTGGAATCAGTTTTTGAGAAGTAAAGGTAGGTTATCTTCCATTTTTGGCTGTACTATATTTGGAGCAGAAGATGATACCAATACATACTGAACACTTCTTACATGTCAACCACTATTTATTCTCTCGTTTTTAGAAAGATATAATTCATCTTAAATATGCTGTCCAGATCATCATTGTATAGTTCAGTGAGTTTTGACAAGTGTATTCATCCATGCAGCCACTACTCAAGTTGAGATGTGCAATAGTTTCATCTTCCTGGAGAATTCCCGTGTGACCCTTTCTAGTCAGTTCCTGCTCTCCCCATCATCATCACCTTCTAATTTTTATAAACAGATTCATTTTGCCTGTCTCTAGACCTGATCTAAGTAGAATCCTGTAATAGGTATTGTTTTGTCCTGTTTGTATTCTTGCAGTATATTTTTTGTCCCTATTCATTGCTGAGGTAATAGCCCATTGTATGAATAAGTCACTATTTTTTAAATCTTTTCTCCTTTTGTAGAATTTGGGTTGTTTTCAGTTTGGGGCTATTACAAATATAAGGATGTTGTACATGTT
Source organism: Neotragus moschatus (assembly GCA_006410615.1). NCBI lineage: Eukaryota > Metazoa > Chordata > Mammalia > Artiodactyla > Bovidae > Neotragus > Neotragus moschatus. Next base: position 3,019,972 of record SJYA01002112.1, on the reverse strand, counting down.
TCTAGACACAGTTTTTGTGGAAAATATTTTCATTTGTCTTAGATTCATTTCTCCTTACCTAGTAGTAGAATTTCTGGGTCATCAAGTAGATGCATATTTAACTTTATAAGAAATTACCAGGCCTTCCCCATTTTACACTCTGCCAGCAATATGAGAGTACCTGTTCTTCCCTGGTCTTACCAACATTTAGATTTTTGGTTATTCTTTCTATTGAGTGTGAAATAGTCTTTTGTGGGGTTTTCCCTTTTTTATTTGGCATTCTCTGTGGTGTGTTAACTTCCCATTTCCTGTACTTTGACACTGAAGTCATCTTTTGTAAAGAGATTTTCCATTTACCCATTAAAAAAAATTGAATATTTACCTTTTAGTTATCAATTTGAATAAATATATATGTAGTCAGATACATGTATTATGGATATTTTTTCCTCTGATTTACCAATTACCAATTCATTTCTTTAAGATTTTTTTTTTAATGTGGACTACTTTTAAAGTATTTATTGAATTTTTTATAATATTGCTTCCATGTCATGGATTTTTGGGGTTTTTTAATTTGTTTTTTGGCCACAAGGCCTGTGGGATCTTAGCTCTCTGATGAGGGATTGAGCCCACACACCTTGCACTGGAAGGCAATCTTAACCACTGTACTGCCAGGAATGTCTTAGTTCATTTCTATAACAAAGGTGGCTTTTCAGAAAGAAAATTTAAAATTTTGATGAAGTATTCTGCTTCTTCCACCTAGTAAAAAGAATAGTTTCTTTCCAGTTCTGCTGTCCTAGGGCCTCCCTCAGGCTAAAATCCATAAAAGAACTGGAATGTTGCCCACAACAAACAACAACTGAAATGTTTCTCTAACATCTGCCTGCTTTTGGTGGTAATCCAATACCTTCAGGAAGTCCAGTTCGGTTCCATTTAGTCGCCAGGCCTCCCTGTCCATCACCAACTCCCGGAGTTTACTCAAACTTATGTCCGTTGAATCGGTGATGCCATCCAACCATCTCATCTTCTGTTGTTCCCTTCTTCTCCGGCCTTCAAACTTTCCCAGCATCAGGGTCTTTTCAAATGAGTCAGCTCTTAGCAACAGGTGGCCAGAATATTGGAGTTTCAGCTTCANTAATAGCCCATTGTATGAATAAGTCACTATTTTTTAAATCTTTTCTCCTTTTGTAGAATTTGGGTTGTTTTCAGTTTGGGGCTATTACAAATATAAGGATGTTGTACATGTTTCTAGACACAGTTTTTGTGGAAAATATTTTCATTTGTCTTAGATTCATTTCTCCTTACCTAGTAGTAGAATTTCTGGGTCATCAAGTAGATGCATATTTAACTTTATAAGAAATTACCAGGCCTTCCCCATTTTACACTCTGCCAGCAATATGAGAGTACCTGTTCTTCCCTGGTCTTACCAACATTTAGATTTTTGGTTATTCTTTCTATTGAGTGTGAAATAGTCTTTTGTGGGGTTTTCCCTTTTTTATTTGGCATTCTCTGTGGTGTGTTAACTTCCCATTTCCTGTACTTTGACACTGAAGTCATCTTTTGTAAAGAGATTTTCCATTTACCCATTAAAAAAAATTGAATATTTACCTTTTAGTTATCAATTTGAATAAATATATATGTAGTCAGATACATGTATTATGGATATTTTTTCCTCTGATTTACCAATTACCAATTCATTTCTTTAAGATTTTTTTTTTAATGTGGACTACTTTTAAAGTATTTATTGAATTTTTTATAATATTGCTTCCATGTCATGGATTTTTGGGGTTTTTTAATTTGTTTTTTGGCCACAAGGCCTGTGGGATCTTAGCTCTCTGATGAGGGATTGAGCCCACACACCTTGCACTGGAAGGCAATCTTAACCACTGTACTGCCAGGAATGTCTTAGTTCATTTCTATAACAAAGGTGGCTTTTCAGAAAGAAAATTTAAAATTTTGATGAAGTATTCTGCTTCTTCCACCTAGTAAAAAGAATAGTTTCTTTCCAGTTCTGCTGTCCTAGGGCCTCCCTCAGGCTAAAATCCATAAAAGAACTGGAATGTTGCCCACAACAAACAACAACTGAAATGTTTCTCTAACATCTGCCTGCTTTTGGTGGTAATCCAATACCTTCAGGAAGTCCAGTTCGGTTCCATTTAGTCGCCAGGCCTCCCTGTCCATCACCAACTCCCGGAGTTTACTCAAACTTATGTCCGTTGAATCGGTGATGCCATCCAACCATCTCATCTTCTGTTGTTCCCTTCTTCTCCGGCCTTCAAACTTTCCCAGCATCAGGGTCTTTTCAAATGAGTCAGCTCTTAGCAACAGGTGGCCAGAATATTGGAGTTTCAGCTTCAACATCAGTCCTTCCAACAAATATTCAGGACTGATTTCCTTTAGGATGGACTGGTTGGATCTCCTTGCAGTCCAAGGGACTCTAAAGTGTCTTCTCCAACACCATAGTTCAAAAGCATCAATTCTTTGGGGCTCAGCTTTCTTTATAGTCCAGCTTGTTGCAGGAAGGGGGACCCCTTCCAAGGCCGAAACTGGGCTCTTGTCTAACACTCGGAAATGAGTTGTCCAAGGAGACATGCACTGACAAAGCAAGAGATTTTATTGGGAAAGGGGACCTGGATGGGGAGCAGTAGGGTAAGGGAACCCAGGAGAACAGCTCTGCCACATGGCTTACAGTCTCAGGGTTTTCTGGTGATGGGATTAGTTTCTGGGTTGTCCGTAGCCAATCGTTCTGACTCAGAGTCCTTCCTGGTGGTGTACGCCTTGTCCAGCCAAGATGGATGCCAGAGAGAACGATTCTGGGAGATGGTCGGACATGTGGCGTCTCCTTTTGACCTTTCCTGAACTCTTCGGTTGGTGGTGGCTTATTAGTTCTGTGTTCCTTAGCAGGATCTCCTGTTGTAAAACAACTCCTGTAAATGGTTACTGTGGTGCCTGGCCAGGGTGGGCGGTTTCAATCAATGTGCTTCCCCTAAAAAATTCTCACATCCATACATGACTCCTGGAAAAACTATAGCTGTGACTGGACGGGACCTTTGTTGACAAAGTAATGTCTCTGCTTTTTAATATGCTGTTTGGGGTAGTCAGGAAGTTACCCAGAGTTAACAGTTGTTTTCCAGCAGGGTCAATTTAAATAGGCTCTGTTTAGCCTTCAAATATTTTGCCTTTCACATGTAAGTCCTTACCTCATGGGAACTTATTTCTCTGCATAGCATAGCATGGTAGAAATCTGATTTCTTTTTTAATATGGATAATTATTTATTGAATTTTCCCACTGATCTGCAATCGAATGCTCTCTACACTGTCCCCACTGACTGTATAATACCAACCCCAACATTTTTTGAACTTTCTGTATATGATGAATCTTACTGGATTCTATTCCATTCCACACTTTCATAGTTGTCACTACTTTACAGTAAGTCTTGATAGTTGGCAGGTCAGCTGTCCACACCTTGTTCTTTTATTAGGTATCTTTGGCCTTTTGTTCTTCTATTATAAATGTTGTAATTTTCTCCATAAAGATTTTATACATCTTTTGTTGTGCTTACTCCTAAGTTGCTTATAATTTTAGTCATTATTGTCTGTGCTATCTTTGTGAAACTTAAAGTTTTCTGTGTGTATAAATTTTTTTCTGATCCATTTTAAAGTATGTTGTAGGAATGCTCCTTTATTCCTATATGCATCAGTGGGTATTTCCTAAAAATAAGAACATTCTCTTACATAATCTCAGTACATTTATCAAAATCAGGATACAATATTGTTATTGTATACATAATACATTATACATATATACATACATATACACATACACAATACATATAATTATATATATAATACAATATTAATATTGATACAATACTGTTATCTAACTTACAGACTTTCACATTTCATCAGCTATCCATAGAAAAGCGGGAAGAAAACCTTTTTTGGTCCTTATTCACCCATATGTTAAACTTAGTTGTTATTTCTCAGTAGTTTCTTTTGACCTACAACAATTCTTCAATCCTGTCTTTCATGACCTTGTCATCTTTTGAAGAATACAAGCAAGTTATTTTGTGGAATGTTCCTCAATTTGAGTTTTGGTTTTCGGTTTTTTCATACTGTCAGACTATCTATTTTTGACAAAATGCCCCATAGTGACCTTAGTGTGTTCCATCAGAGGCACATGAAGTCTAAAGCCATTACTGGTAATGTTAACTTAAATCACTTGATTAAGGCAATGGCTGCCAAATTTCCCCACTATGAACTTACTCTTTTTCCTCTATATAATTAATATGTACCTTGATTCAGTTAAAAATAAGAAATAGATATAGGACCATTCAGGATTGTGTTTCCATCTTTCTTGAGTTTGTTTTTGCTAAGAACCGTGATAGAGCAGTTCTTAGTAAAGCTCTGTCCTTTCACAGTTCTTAGAAAAGCAAAGGCCCTCCAGGGGCAATTTGTTCTTCATAACAGTTACAAACAACTGACCAGAGATTATGAGTAAAAGGAGTCTGTAGTTTGAGATTCCAGCCCAGATTTTGACTTCAGATCTCTGGAACATCCTACCACCTTTTTTTTTTTTTTTTTTTCCTCCAAGTTTGGAATTACCCCTTTTCACCACTAGATGGAAATGCTAATAGAACTTGTAGCTTCACAAATTCCAAAGCTGATGATACTATAGAACTAAATTTTATAGTAATATTCATTAAAATGATATTCTACTGGGAATTTCCTGGCAGTCCAGTGGTTAGGACTTGGCGCTTGCACTGCAAGGGCCTATATTTGATCTCTGGTCAGGTAACTAAGATTCTGCAAACCATGAAGCTCACCAAAACAAACAAACAAAAAGGTATTCTATCCTTATAATCTGGTAATATTCAGCTGTGCTCTATAATACATATTATAAATGATTATATCTCATTAAATATATTTATCAAATGATTACCTGGATTATAAAGTTTTGTAGACTGGTAAAATATAGACAAATTTGACAGGTTTTTTAAAATATCTGTAAGACTGTAGTTGAAAACTAGATCATTAACGTGCATTAGAACTTTATCTCTGAATTACCAGGGAGCCAAGAGTAATTTGAATAATCAGGGGTCCTGATGGACTAGAGTCTGTAACAGACCATACTGCTGACTTTTCCTAGCATGAGCAGGGCTCAGTTATGATGTTTGAGCACCTCGTCAATTCTAACGGACTCCAAGATGTCATGAAACACTATGGTCTCATCCCTGAAGAAGATATTTTGTTTATCAAGGAACAAATTACAGGACCACCTGAATCACCCATCAAAGATTCTTCAAAGGTAAGTTTGTGTACAACCTAATTTGAACTGACTGGTTCTTTTCATCTAGTCTTTTCTTGGTTCCTTCGGATCTGTATTTGAAAGGGTGACATTTTGCTATTTTAGGAGACTAAATGATAAAATATGTGATACATTTCTACTGTTTAGTGCAAAAAATAAAAGGCTTATATAGTTCTTCCAGCTCTTAACTGAGTTCTTTAGAAGTTATCCCCCAAATTAAAATATACATATTAATATTTTTAATGAATATGTATGCAGAATTTTATATAGAAGCCTAAAGTAACTTAGTCCTGAAAGTATGTGTCTTGTTTACCCATTAAAATTAATGTTTGGATTATTTAGATATGTGAAGACCTAGAAAAAAGTTGAATTAGTTCAGAGGGAAGTATGATTTGTTTCCTTTTTGATCTTTTTTCTTTTAATTAGGAAAAAGAATTTCCCTTTGTGTTTTTTAGTCTTTTTTTCCTTAAAATACACAAATCTACTTGTAAGGTATAAGATAAATGGGAGGATTTTATAGCAAATATCCTATTTCCAAAAAACAGAGTCCCTAGGAATTCCCTGATGGTCCAGTGGTTGGGACTCTGGTGCTTTCACTGCCAAGGGCCCAGGTTCCATCCCTGGTTGGGTAACTAGGATCCCCAGGATCACTCAGCGCAGCCAGGAAAAAAAAACAGAGCTCTAAGAATTTTCACTCCTGAATTTAAGCATTCAAATATAAGGAACATTCTTACTGGTTTATAAATCTTAATATTTTAAAAAATCTTTTAAACCAAGAAAACAGGAAAGCTTGTTGGTTATCTAAATGTAATAAGAGTTAGGATCCTTCCAAAGGCACTAGGTTTAGTATTAACAGGATATCATATTTTAGCATTTCTAGGATTTCTTTCCCTTTTCTACTAATTTGGGAATTAAGTGAAGGGAAAAAGAGTAGAACCTTCTCACTTACCTAATGTTCCCATTCAAATATCTGTTTATAATTTTCAGGTTAATACACTTGCTTTGCTTATCAATAGATTTATCTCCTGTTCTATAACTTTCAGTGGGTTTTCTTCTTTTCCAGTGGCTCTATAAAGGGCGTCCTAAAGAAAAAAGCTTCCTTTATGAGATAGTGGCCAATAAAAGAAATGGCATTGATGTGGACAAATGGGATTATTTTGCCAGGTATGCACTGAACACTTCAGAAAAATTATTAAAAATCTTGTATACTTTAAATAGATGTAATTTTTATTTAAGTAAATAAGCAAAATAAAACCCTTATATAAATTTAGTATTGATATTTAAGGTACGGTTTCCTTTGCTGAAAAATTTCATCTCTCTGCTTGGGAATCTCTCCAGGGACTGCCATCATCTTGGAATCCAAAATAGCTTTGATTACAAGCGCTTTCTTAAGTTTGCCCGTGTCTGTGAAGTAGATAATATGAAGCATATTTGTACTAGAGAAAAGGTAAGCTATGTCAGAGGACAATAAGGAAGGTGTGATTCTTAGCTTGAAGTCTAGAAATACCCTTTCAGTAATTTGGAAAAATCACTACCTGGTAAATTTTCTATCTCTTCAGTTCATGCTTAGCATTTGTAAGTATTTTAAAGCTCTTTTCACTTCTCCTGTATGGTCTACTGTCTACAGTAGACATTTACTGAGTCTTGTTCTCAGCACTGTTTTAAGTGCTTTAGAGGATTAACTCAATCTTCACAATCCTGTAAGATAGATACTATTATTTTCTCATTTAATAGATAAGCAGATTGAAGCACAAAGAAGGCATACAGTTAATGGCAGTACTGGAGTTTCAATCCAGGAAGTTTGGTTTGAGTCTTGTCCTTAATCACTGTATTGTGTGTTTCATAGTAGTTATAATCCTATAATCATTAATTCCCTGCTAGGTTAGTCATGTAACTAAAGAATATAATAGTACTATACTATACAAAGTCTTTCTTTTCAGAATGAAGACTAGAAGAAGAAGAATACCTAATTTCTAGAATTATTGGGAAATTTATATATTTAAGATGCCTAAAACAGAATGCATCACAGAGTTAAGATGCTCAGTAGATTTTGGCTTAGTAAGAATAAAAGTTGCAGATTAGTAGTATTATGAGTCTTCCTTGCTCTTTCTTGCTCAGGGGTTTTGAGGAATTTTACCTGTGTCCAGTCTTCTTCTCTGCCACTATCCCTTTTTCTTGACTTACATGCTGTCTACTAACAAGGGAACCTAATCTGATCCTACCTTAATGTTTGTTTCACCTCTTTCTGCAGGAAGTTGGAAACCTGTATGACATGTTCCACACACGCAACTGTTTGCACCGCAGAGCTTATCAACACAAAGTTGGCAACATCATTGATACAATGTAAGAAATCTTATTGTTATTTTCCTATAAAATTTTCCATGATTTTTACCAGAGTGTCATTTGGGTCAAGTTGAGATTTCTAAATAAATTCAAGTAAAGTTTAAGTGAACAAATCTAAAATGGTTCCCTTAAACAAAACAAAAACTAGCATAAAGTGAATTTAGAGGTGAGGAGGTGAGTGTTAAAGAGGATAGACTCAAGCAGAAGAGGGGGTTTAGGCTAGACAGAAAGAGGGCACCCTGGGATGGCTTAGATCTCCACACAGGTAGTCACTTAGGTACCAGGTATTAATCATCGAGGTGAGAAATAAGATGCGGATAATAATGTTATGAAATTAATGACAAAAATGAATTTTGAAGATTAATGTCTCTCCCTACCCTGTCAGTTATCAACATTATTAGAAAACAGGAAAACCTACAGGAATTTTGGGCTTTCCTCGTATCTCAGTCAGTGAAGAATCTGCCTGCAATGCAAGATAACCAGATTCAATCCCTGGGTCAGGAAGATCCCCTAGAGAAGGAAATGGCAACCCACTCCAGTATTCTTGCCTAGAGAATGCCATGGACAGAGGAGCCTGGTGGGCAACAGTCCATGGGATCACAAGAGTCAGACACAACTGAGTGACTAAACTACCACCACAGAAATTTTACTTCCCCCTGATCCAGTCAGAACCAAAGCAGAAAAGTACAGCTAGGTCCCTAGGTGACTCAGAGACCTCATGAGGAATTTCCAAAAGTGGGGTGTGAGTCAAGTTAATTCTATGACCCTAAAATAGTTTTAAATGGATCTCTTTTAAGCTTTTACTGTTCATGTTTACATTTGTGTTGAGAAAAATTACTTTTCTACTTTTTTCTTCATCTTTTGTCATGAGCAGACTAGTTAGAATCCTTTCTCCTATTTGTATGGCTGTTACTTTGGTAAGAGGTTTTTTTTGTTTGTTTGTTTTCAATGCAGAGACTCAGAGATCTAGGAACAGTCTGCTACTGCTTCTTCCTAACCTGATTAAATGAAAATTACTTAATTTCTATATCTGTATAATATAGGTTGATTACACCTGTGTTACTGATAGAAAGTGATTAAATAAGATAATGTGTCTAAAGCTTTGTAGTAATGCCTGGATCACAGTAAATATTACAGTCCACAAATCATCATGGACTTACTTAGCATGGTTGAGATGCAGGTGTCTTTTTTTGTTGTTGTTTTAATTGTAAGTTGCAGGTGTACAGTATAGTGATTCACAATTTTTAAAGATTATATTCCATTATAGCTATCATAAAATCTTGACTACATTCCCCATTGTACAGTGTATCTTTGTAGCTTATTTTATACCTAGTAGTTTATACCTCTTGTTCCCTCACCTGCCCCTGTCCCTCTGCCTACTGATCACGACTAGTTTGTTCTCTATAAGTCTGCGAAGCAGTTGCCTTTAGAACATTGTGTCTCAAGATTTTGTTTCTTAAAAGTAGAGAGGTTGCCTAAAGTTTAAGTAAAGCATAAAGCAAATATTCAAATTTCCTCATAAACGTAAATGTTTATAAAATGATCTTTAGGATTACAGATGCCTTCCTCAAAGCAGACGATTACATAGAGATAACAGGTTCTGCAGGAAAAAAGTATCACATTTCTACAGCAATTGATGACATGGAAGCCTTCACTAAGCTGACAGGTAAGAAGTAGAAGGTAACATAGGTGGTCCATCTCAGAAACCATGTAAACGTTCCCTGGATTGCAGATGGGTTATTTTCCAAACATTCCAATGTATTTAGCTTCTGAAGTGATTGTATACTACTGGATTTGAGTTTTATCTCTGCTTTGTACTAACAAGATAACCTTGATAAAGTTATTTAACCTCTCTGAACCTTGTTTTTCATACTGTTCATACTGTTCATGGGTTTCTCAAGGCAAGAATACTGAAACTCCCCAGGTCAGTAGGTGCCCAATATGCTACTGGAGATCAGTGGAGAATTAACTCCAGGAAGAATGAAGATATGGAGCCAAAGCAAAAACAAAACCCNAATCTAAGTGAACTCCCGGAGTTGGTGATGGACAGGGAGGCCTGGCGTGCTGCGATTCATGGGGTCGCAAGGAGTCTGACATGACTGAGTGACTGAACTAAACTGAACTGTACTGAACCTTGTTTCCTCATCTATATTGGGAGTAATGATACCTAGCATGTAGTTTAGTTGTGATGCTCCAGTGAAGCATATAGCACTTGGAATAGTACTTGGCACACAAGTGCTGTGCTGTGCTTAGTCACTCAGTCTTGTCAGACTCTTTGTGGCACCATGGACTGTAGCCTGCCAGGCTCCTCTGTCCATGGGGATTCTCCAGGCAAGAATACTGGGGTGGGTTGCGATGCCCTCCTCCAGAGGATCTTCCCAATTCAGGGATTAAACCCAGGTCTCCGACATTGCAGGTGGCTTTACTGACTGAGCCACCAGGGAAGTCCAAGAATACTGGAGTGGGTAGCCTGTCCCTTCTCCAGGGGATCTTCCTGACCAAGGAATCTAACTGGAGTCTTCTGCATTGCAGGTGGATTCTTTACCAGCTGAGCTACCAGCATAGCCTAGGTGCTCAATATTAATTATTTTTAACTTCTAATACAATTGGGCTTCCCTGTTGGCTCAGTTGGTAAAGAATCCTCCCGCAATGTGGGAAATATGGGTTTGATCCCTGGGTTGGGAAGATCCCCTGGAGAAGGGACCAGCTACCCACTCCTATATTCTGGCCTGCAGAATTCCATGGTCTGTATAGTCCATGGAGTTGCAAAGAGTGGGGCACGACTTACACTTTTATAGTACATAATTACACTTTCATAAAACCAGACCAATACCAAGATGCTGACTTGCTCATTTAACATAATTTTTGTTGCAAAACAGAATGTCAAAGACATTTCTATGCACTTCAGCAGAAACAAACTCTCCAACTTAGGGTGGGAAGGAAGAGGGATGAGGTGTCGCAACTGATTCTTTAATGTGGGAAAGTTTAAGATCAGTAAAGCCAAAGATGTAAACCAGAAAGTATATACCAGTTAAGAGTTCTTAGTTGCAAATCCTGAAACTGACTCTGCTTAACTAAAAACAAAGTGATAGAATCGGTGAGAAGGCTGGAGTTTCTGAAACGAGAGAATGGCAGAAGCTGAGTGGCCTCACACACAACCAAGATCAGCTTCCTCTTCCATCACTGCTAAATTTTTTTTATACAGGTGTAGGCAGTGGCACCCCACTCCAGTACTCTTGCCTGGAGAATCCCATGGATGGATGAGCCTGGCAGGCTGGAGTCCATGGGGTCGCTAAGAGTCGGACACGACTGAGCGACTTCACTTTGACTTTTCACTTTCATGCATTGGAGAAGGATATGGCAACCCACTCCAGTATTCTTGCCTAGAGAATCCCAGGGATAGGGGAGCCTAGTGGGCTGCCGTCTATGGTGTCGCGCAGGGTCGGACACGACTGAAGCAACTTAGTAGCAGCAACAGGCAGTTAATATATGGGCTTTTTGGTGGCTCACATGGCAAAGGCTCTGCCTGCAATGCAGGAAACCTGGGTTCAATCCCTAGGTTGGGAAGATACCCTCAAGAAGGAAATGGCTACCCACTCCAGTATTCTTGCCTGGAGAATTCGGTGGACAGAGGAGCCTAGTGGGCTACAGTCCATGGGATGGAAAAGAGTCAGACACCACTGACCAACTAACACTTTCACCTTCAGGCAATTAATAGAGTCCCCATTACACTTGTAACTTTTTAGGCACTTTCCAATCATACCTAAATTACAGGTTAGAAGTAAAGGTGATTCTGTGTATCAAATGTCTATACACTGAGAACACTGTGTCCATCAATATTTGCAGTTTATAATGTGACAAAAAGTTTACTTTTTTCTTGTTAATTCATCTGGGTTGGACTGATGAAAAAGTTACTTATAGGGGATAATATATTTGAGTTGTTTCTGTGTTTTGCTTTAATAATACCATAGTAGGTACACTAGTGTTCCATTGCTGCTGCTGCTGCTAAGTCGCTTCAGTTGTGTCTGACTCTCTGTGACCCCATGGATGGCAGCCCACCGGGCTCCCCCAGTCCCTGGGATTCTCCAGGCAAGAACACTGGAGTGGGTTGCCATTTCCTTCTCCAACGCATGAAAGTGAAAAGTGAAAGTGAAGTGGCTCAGTCATGTCTGACTCTTAGCCACCCCATGGACTGCAGCCTACCAGGCTCCTCCATCCATGGGATTTTCCAGGCAAGAGTATTGGAATCGGGTGCCATTGCCTTCTCTGTAGCTGGAAATGGAAAAAGAGATTATAAGAGAATTTAAGCAACCTGCAGATAGTTATTTTTAAACTTTAGCTCATACTGAAGCAAATGATGCTGTATTTTTAAAAATCATCTTCAGTCTTCCTCAGAGCCCAATCCTCACCATTTATCCTATAACAGTATGTTACATTTAAATTATCTTTTCAGTTAAAAACAAAAATGAATTTTGGATTTTATACACTTTTGGGTTAATTGACAAACTGTCAAATATCATACATCTTAACGAGGTCATAACTACACGTGTCTATACGTAGCTCTCGCTCACCATGAACATGGTGACTAGAACACTGAAACTGGCTTTTACCCTGTTCGGTGAGATGAGTTCACTGATCACTTGCTTGGATGTTGTCACAATGCCAAAATCCCAGAAAAGAAATTAGGTCACATTTTTATGCTTTAACTGTCAGAATATAGGAGAATAAGCATACTGCCTTTCCACTTTCATCATTTGAGCCAGGAATCATCTTACTTTTCTTGCATGTTATTCTGAGCAGTCATATGATCCTTATTGTCCTTAATAATAACACGACCTTGAAGGAATAGGATCCTGTGAGCCTTCCTTTCTTTTGTTGCAATTCCCAGAGCAACTCATCTTTATTTTTAAAATCTTCACTTCTTATTTTCACAATGTTTAGTATTTTTTTCATGTTTTAGGGACAAGTGTTGAAAATAAACAGCAATGTTAAAAGAATTTTACAGTTAAAACCTATATGCCTAAATTCTAGCATTTACTGGACTTGTTCTATCACATATTTATTACTTACCATCCCTCTATCCATTTATTAATCTATCTAAAGCTTGACATTTGAAAGTAAATTTCAGACATCAGTATACCCTAATTCCTGCAGCATGCAGATTAACTATAGTTCAGTAACTGTTAGAGATTTTTTTTCTTTTTATGCAAAATTACATGCAATTTGTATGTTAATAAAAATTGTAAGGTTAACATTTGCTGGACAAATGCAGAACACAGAACATTATCTTCTCCTTAGAAAGTTCCTTCATGCTCCATCTCAGACAATACCTGTTTCTACCTCATCTCTAGAAGAAACCACTATTACCTGTCCTAGAGTTTTATATCAGTGGAATCATGCAGTATATATTCTTCTGCATAAGGCTTCTTTCACTTAGCATTGAGCTTTATCCACATTGCATGTATCAGTAATTCATTCCCTTTTATTGCTGAGTAGTAGTCCGTTGTTTGAATATGCCACTGTTTGTTTATCTGTTCTCTCTGCTTCCTAAATTCCTATTTCTGATAAGTGTTTCAGCTTATCTGGATGCAACTATCGTAGGCATTGCCAATGTTATGACCACTGTTTTGGGTAGTCATTTTCTTACCTTGGTCTTTATTCTGCAATATTCCTAAGCAATAGGTGGACCTTACTCCTTCCTTCCCTTCTTTTGCAAGACCTTACCCCCAAATCCCTTAATTAAATTGGGGCCTTAGAATGTTAAATTCAAAAGAACCTTAGAGATCATCTGCTTAAAACTCCTCAGATGAGGAAACTAAGGCCAAATGGAAGAAAGCAACTTATCCTAACAAATGGCAAACCTGAGCTCAAATCAAGTCTTCTGACTCCCAAGTTGAATGTTGTTTATACTCTTTTAGTAAACACTTTAATCATTCAGTTTAATAGATAAGCAGTTTCCCTTTACTTTTGTACATGACTATTTTTTGAAAACATATATGTGGAACAAATAGAACTCTTATACATGGCCAGTGGGAATGCAGATGGTACAGCCACTTGGAAAAAGTTGAGCATTTTCTTTTAAACATATATGTATCCTGTGACCCACTAATTCCTCTTCTGCCCACTCGTCCAGTGAAAACGTCAGTCCACCCCAAAACCTGTACCTGGTAGAATAAGATGAAAGGCATAAGGAAGTAGTCAAGTTCTTTGAGGTTCGAGGGAAGAAAGAATTACATCTCTGATTTGGATGCACTGGGGAAGGTTTCGTATTTAGGCACATTTTGAGATGAACCTCAGAAATTAGATACGCCTTCAAGAAGTGAGATTCTGTCATGGGGGAAAGCATTTCCCTAATTTAGCTGGGAATAGGATAGATTAAAGCATGGATTAGAAAAGTGTGATCTTATTATATTAAAATTGTTTTGTTTTTCAAACTGAATACAATATATAAAGAAATAATGAAAACCAGACTTCCCTGGTGGTTCAGTGGTTAAGAGTCCTCCTGCCAATGTAGGGGCCACCGGTTCAGTACCTGGTCTGGCAGGATTCTCCATGCCGTGGGGCAACTAAGTCCATGCGCCACAACTATTGAAGCCCATGGGCACTAGAGCCCTTGCTCTGCAACAAGAGAAGCCACCCCAGGAGAAGCACAAGCACCACAGCTAGAGAAAGCCTGTGCACAGCAAAAAAGACTCAGCATAGTGAAAAATGAATAAAATGAACATGCTTTAAAACAATGTTTTTGAAAAACATTACTGAGAGGGTAAGGAGTCTGTTAACCATGGATTAAGAGGGAAGAACATACATACACATGTAGGTGACATGAATGACATAGGCTGCTAATATTTTGCCAAGAAAGGGCATTTTAATAAAATTCACTTTGCAAAATGCAGTGGTTGATTCAATCAAGGATAATGAATGAATGCTAAACTGTTGGTTGAAAACTTACTGGGATAATCAGAGCCTCTGAAAATATATCACCTTGCAGAAAGGTTCATTTATAACGGAGAAAAACCTGAGGATTATTGCCCTAACCAGTAATCCTTGTTGGAACTTGTTGACAAAGCCCGTTACATGGCACATGATGTCATGCGCTGAGCCAAGCTCATGTGGTGCTCTTAGATGTTATAACACTTGTATAGTGTTCTTCATGACAGTGTTTCCCTTGACTCTAGTGGTAAAGAAGCAGCAAACAAGTTTGCAGTCTGGACATTTTACAAAATGACTGCGTGAACTTTTCTAAATTGTCAACATCATGAAAGAAGTTGGAATTACCTAGTTCTAGATGGGATGCGCCTAGAAAACATGACAACTAATGTCATCCGTCATCTTTGACTGGTATCTCTNCCCTTGAATCTAGTGGTAAAGAAGCAGCAAACAAGTTCGCAGTCTGGACATTTTACAAAATGACTGCGTGAACTTTTCTAAATTGTCAACATCATGAAAGAAGTTGGAATTACCTAGTTCTAGATGGGATGCGCCTAGAAAACATGACAACTAATGTCATCCGTCATCTTTGACTGGTATCTCTATCCAGCAACAAAAATTTGTAAATTGCATTATTGCAACAATTAAATTCAAGTACAGATTATATGTCAGATATCTTTATATCAGTGTTAAATTTCTTGACATGATTGTGATTAAGTTAGAGAATGTTCTTGTTCTTGGGAGGTATATGCTGAAATATTTAGGAGTCAAGAGTCTTGCTGTCTGTAATTTTCAAATGTTTCCTCAAAAATTTATATGTGTACACATACAGAGAATGTTTGCATATGTCAAAACAAAACAGTTGATAAATTTTGGTGAAGAATATTTTATTTTGAAATTTCTGAAATAAAAAGTTTGAAGAAAAAGGAAGAAGGAAATTAAGCTACCTTCTATCATCATGGAATGAAACCTTTAAAAGCTTTTTCTTTTTTTGACTCTGCTTTTTTTTTTGTAGGATCTTAGTTTCCCTGCCAGGGATCGAACTCAAGCCCCAGCAATGAAAGTACTGAGTCCTAACTACTGTACCTTCAGGGGACTCCCTTAAAAACTTTTTATTAAGGAAATTTACATAACTTAGTTTCATGATATAGCTGCAATAAGTAGCATGGCAGTTTTATTTCATCCCTTCACCCATCAGACCCTGGGCCATTTGGAAGCAGATCTCAGACATAATTTTGTAATTCCTTAAGTTTCATTCTCTTTAAAAAAAGAAAGCCATAAACTAATACACCCTTTTGTACCCCAAACTTGTTCTCAAATCATCATGTCCAGTGCAGTCTTATCTCTCCCCTTTCCCATTCATTAGGTTATCCTGAAACAAATCCAAGACACTGATTGGAGCACTTTTTACAAAAGTTTTTTCACATCTTTATAATCATAGTGTATCTACGTTTGTAAACCTCTGCTTGAAATCATTTCAGAAATACAACAATTTATGAGTCTCTTTAAATCTTGGGTTTTTTTTTAATATAACTGAAATTTCATCAACTTGGCAGATAACATTTTTCTGGAGATCTTATACTCCACTGATCCCAATCTGGATGATGCACGAACGATTTTAAAGAAAATTGAATCTCGTAATCTATACAAGTTTGTGGGTGAGACTCAGCCCATGATACAAAGAATTAAAAAGGTAAGTTGAAAGGTCCTCTGTCCCCACAAGAGGAAACCATACCCATCACAATACCACAGCTGTATTCTAAGCCCTTTATGTTAAATACTTCTCATGTAATCTTCACATCAATCTCTTGAGACCTGTCTTGCAGACAAACTGAAGCTTGGGAGAGATTCAATAACTTGCCTACAGAGATTCAGTAACTTGCCTACAGAGATTTAATAACTAAGCACACTTAGTGAGCTAGGATTCAAAGTCAAGTCTCATTTACTCCAAACCTTTACTTTCTCAACTTGGAAGTGAGAAGGGGCCTCAAATTTTATCTAGATCCAAAGACCAGAAAATGAATGTAATGGAAAAGGGGCCTCAAAATAAGACCTCGGCATGAGCTTCTTTGAGACTCTAAGGACCTGCTTTTTAACTACTTCCTTCTTTCATGGTTTATCACTTTTTCCCAGACAGTGCTTGCCTGCCTTCCTTAGTTCAGTCGTTAGTTCTCTCTCCTGCTTGTTGAAGGGTCTTATCTTTGTCAAAAAACCTGTAACACAAGCTATACTGATAACTACACCCTGCCTCACAATACTTCCTTAGATCACACTTTACTTCTTGTTTTACTAATAGGTTAATGCGTCATTTTTTTCAGTGTGAAATTCTGTTATGAAAATCACACTATTGTGATCTGATTAAAAGGTAGCATGGGTATATATTTGTTAGGGAAATCTCTATCTACGTTTCTTGGTAAAGTGCCGTTTTAGAGAGGAACCCTCTTGGTGGCGCACACGCTGTATGTAGGATGAAGAACTGGAGTTCTAACGTGAGGAGCCTTGTCTTTTCCAGGAAAACTACGAACACCTTCCGAAAGAGGTCGCCAGTGCTAAACCCAGTGATGTAGAGCTAGAAGTGGAACTGAAGGCTGAAGATTTGATAGTGGATGTAAGTAGTTAGTTCAGTAACATGCTAAGCAAAGAATTTGTTTAAGGTAAAGCATCACTGCCACCCCTGTTATAACAGTAGTACATGTTCATTAGCAAATCTGGAAAATACAGGAAAAAAGATGGATAGAAGAGAATCACCTATGATATCACAGAAAAAAACTAACATTAGGCAGATTTTTNTTGCTGCATCTTTGAGTGAAGGGTAATCTTTCTATAACCATTCTTTGCCCTTGAACCCCCTTTCTATTTCCTTGGCTGTGTGTTCAGTGCCTTAGGTCTGCAGATCAGGCTGCAGGTTCCTGTTTCGTTAGATTAAGTTCCATCCGAATAAAGGAATCTCATATCCTGACGTCCTGAGGCTCTGAAAGGCTTCCCTCTCCGGAATGTTACCCGTGGGCTTGCACATGTCTGTCCTTGCCCTCAGTGCCGAGCATCGCTCCTAGTAGTCCCCCACTTTCCAGTGCATCTCCATCCAGGTGGCTTCATGCCTAGAAGATGATGTACACATGGCCAGTAGGCATGAAAAGAAGCTTAACTCTCTTATTAACCTGGGCAAACTGATGCAATGAGTTTTTGATTCTCAGATATATAAGGTGAAAAAATTTTTTTTAAGATTTTGTGATAATAAAGATATGTGATAATTGAAGTGTAAATTGACACAAGAGATCAAACTTGGGTCAATTTTAACTGACCTGGCAATTTCAGTCTGGAGGTTTGTCCTAAGGAGATAATCAGTTTTGCACCAAAACACAAATATATTTATTGTGGCATTTATAGTGTGAAATTTGAGGGAAAGTATATATGTCAGTGGAATAATGCAAGCACTAAAAGTTGTTTTTAACATGGAAAGATGTTTATAATAAGTGAAAAAAGTACATACAGAATTATTTTATTTTTGCACCTTTAAATTTATATACACATGTGTATACAGTGAACACACTGAAAAATCCTGGATATATTAACATTGTTTGTACCTGGGTGGTAGAATTGCAGGTGACTTTTTCTTATAGTGAGTGTGGTATAAGAGTTTCATAATCAGAAAAAATGACTATCCATTTTAAGATGGGTAAAGCCCTTCTATATTCTGAGAAAGCAAGTAAAATTGCTAACTACCTGTCTTATCGTGTGTTTGCATTCCAGTTTTAGTTTTACAGTGTGATATATTTATGTGGTCCATTTTACCATGTGTGACTCCTTTTAAGACTGTGAGTAGTAATTTTATGATTATCTAATGGGCTGTAAAACATAATTTGCTAGTTAGAATTAAAAATATGTAGTTGTTGGTCTGTAGCTACTTTTTACTCTTGAGTCCTTGGTTAAAAATGGGATCTCTGGGACTTCCCAGGTGCTCCAGTGGTTAAGAATTTCCCTGCCATGCAGGGGACACTGGCTTGATCTCTGCTCCGGGAAGAGTCCACATGCCACAGGGCAACTAACCCCGAGCACCACAACTACTGAGTCCACGCTTTAGAGCCCACAAGCCACATCACTGAGCCCAAGAGCCCTTAAAGAATGGGATCTCCAGCTACTATAACATTGCCCTCTGGAAGAATAACTGTTTTGTCAAATCTGCTTAAAGGAGGAATTTACAGTACATTGTAGAGAAAATGAGGATTACCTTTTATTTCAATTCTAAAGCCAAGGAAATAAATACCTAAGAGCTAGGAGCACTTGTAAAATGGTTGAAAATTTGGTTAATATTCATGCCTCATCATGATGGGTAAAATGTCAAGGCTGCATCAGGTCTCTCGCACATGGCACTACACGGAGGCCTGTGGCAGCACCAGCCCTGGGATCATGGGGAGGACTGAGGAGCTCTCCCTCACGTCAGAGGGGTGCAGCTCTCAGAGCCAGTGGACCACACAGAACGGGAAGGCCAGCCGTGTACTGCAGACGCTGGGCTCACCTCTGGCCCACAGCTGAATCTCAGATGTCCACGCTTCTCACAGGGAGCATCGCCACCAAAGCTCATATACTGGTTTTCTTCTGTCACCACTCACAGGATAAGCCCCTCTTACCATCTGTTCTCTTTTTTTTTTTTTTTTGCACTATCCTCGCCACATTACCCTATTTCTTCCTGTTATTTCACCTCCAGTTTCTTCCCTTGTCCAGAACTTGTCCATGAAGCCCTTAGGAATTTCCATTCCATAATTAATGCACCTGTATCTTCAGCCTCTTCACTATCTCTTTGCCTTTGTTGCATGCAGCCTGCTGTCCCCTGAGAACCGTATTCCCCTGCAGCTCTTTCAGGAAAAGAACATTCCTCAGGGTCAGGAGCTCTTCCTGGTCATCAGTCTTTTTGTCCCCTACTACCATCTCCAGACCCCATGCAAGATCCCCGTTCCTCTGAGACTGCCATCCTTAAACCAGTTCCTGTCCTCTTGGTTGAAGATTTTGGTATGGTATAGAGCCTTCCACTTACTCCAGTTCCTGCCATCATCTTTAGAGGCTTCATAGTCCCACAACACTAGCTCTGATCTCGTTATCCTCATCCTCAGTGACCTTATCCCCTCCACCTCAGCCAGCACACTCAGCAGATTATGCACTCTGAACCGTATTGATATTGAAAAAGGCCCTTCCTCTAAAATTCACTAGTTTAAGCATCCCATCTGTGTCCACAAACCCCTGTCTTCCTTACTTTCTTGTTCCTAGCTCATTGGGAACTTCAGTTTATTGTCTCCTTCCTTTCTTCCAGCTTGTCCCCTTACCTTTCCTAGTCTTCCCTCTTGCCTCTCTTAACAACCAAGAGTTGTCTTCTGTCTTTTATTTCTCGACTTCTTTCTTGTTTTATTGTTTGTTTTAAGCCATGCCACGTGGCATGCGGGATCTTACTTCCCCCACC